>JAULKQ010011098.1:0-600000 GCA_032356285.1 Smithsoniella earleae | reverse complement strand
GACACTGACTGTAGTGATAGTACAGAAGCTTCTTCTTCCGTTCCATTATTAGACTGTGATGATAACAATGCTACTATCAATCCAGATACTATTTGGATATATGATGGAGATGGTGATGGGTTTGGTGTAGGCACCTATACTGGATCTTGTACTGATCCTGGTGCGAATCGATATCAAAGTGGTGCAGCTGGATGATATGCTTCAGGTATATACTATGTAGATTTTGAATCTCTAGGAGTAGGTACATGAGTGTGAGACACTAGTATCTATTCTGATGGTTGTATGAACATCGCTTTTGAAACAGATGATCAGACTTATGGTAGAATACGTTGGGGTGCTGCGTCTCCTTACAAAATTAGTGGTGGATGATCAGCGCTTTTGGATGTGACTACTGATACAAATTTTGCTACAAATGCACTCATATTTACTTTTGATTTGAGCCACTACTATGATGGTAGTATGGCTACTGATATAGTATTGTCCTTTTCTCATGCTGATCATGGTGATGAATCAAACAATGATGCCTTATATATCAGATGAAGTGATGGTGACTCCTGGGTAACTGCATTGGCTAATCTGGATGGTGCAGCCACTCCATATAATATAGATGTAGATTCTGTCTTGGGAGGTGCGGGTCAGATAGTCACGACTAGTTTTCAATTTAAATTTCAACAATATGATAACTACGCTTACTCCACAGATGGTCGTTCTATAGATGATCTTAGTATCACAGGAACTCCCAAAGGAAGTTTGACTTGTGCAAGTACTGCACAACTATCATGAGATTGTAATGACGGAGATGCCTCTATCTATTCATGAGCAACTGAAATTGTCTGAGATGAAATAGATCAAAGTTGTGATGGTGAAGAAGTATGCTATAGAGATGATGATGGTGATAACTATGGTGACAGTGTGGAAGTGACCTCTACATCGGATACAGATTGTCAAGATGGAGTAGAATCTACTTTGAATACTGATTGTGATGACAATGATATCAATGAATTTCCATGACAAATATGGTATAACAATGATGATGGAGATGGATACTGAGACTATGCTGTTGCTCCTACAGTCCAATGTCTAGATCCGTGAGCAGCATACTACTATTCTGGAGAACTAACATCAACAACTGGTGACTGTAATGATGGAAACGCTAGCTTGAATCCTGAAACTATATGGTATATCGATGCTGATAGCGACTGATATAGTAGTGGTAGTACACAAATACAATGTACTGACCCAGGAGCAGATCGATACCTTAGCACTAGTTTGACTGCTACTGGTGGTGACTGTGATGATACAGATATCAATCAATTTCCATGACAAACATGGTATGAAGATCTTGATGGAGATGGATATAGCTCATGAGATACTCTCGTGCAGTGTAGTCAGCCGACCAATTATTATATAGCAGGAGATTTGACTTCTACGACTGGAGATAACTGTCCTGGAGTATCTAATGCTAGTCAAGCTGATGCAGATAGTGATGGTATTGGTGATGCATGTGATGAAGCTCCAGAAGTCACAGATTTGACTGATGTAACTATGGATGAAGATACTACGACAGGTGAAAATTATACATTGGTAGATGCAGATGATACAATCGATTGTGATACTGATGTAACTGTCGTGAGTAATAATGAATCTGTGATCACGAGCGTAAGTATCGCGAAAGGATGAACTTTCCCAAATTGTACTTTGACGCTAGATCCTGTGAATGACCAATCCGGTACTGGTTGGATCACTGTATATGCTTTTGATGGAACTAATACTGGATCTGAAACAATGAATTTCACTGTAACAGCAACAAATGATGCACCAACGATCAGTGATGTAAGTAATCAAACAACAACTGAGTGAACAGTAGAAAGTAATGTAGCATTTACTATCAATGATATTGATAGCACGTTGAACTGTAGTACAGACGTGAGTGCAGATAGTAATAATCTAACACTATTGCCAACAGGCAATATCGTGTTTGGTTGAACTGCACCGAACTGTACAGTAAGTCTAACGCCAGTGTGAGATGAAAATGGAACAGGATTGATCACATTGACAGTAAATGACGGAACAACCGGTGCGAGTGATACGTTTGTGCAGACAGTAACAGCAGAGAATGATGCACCAACGATAAGCGATGTAAGCAATCAAAGTACAAATGAAGACACAACAGAAAGTAATGTAGCGTTCACCATCAATGATGTAGATGATACGTTGAACTGTACAACGGATGTAAGTGCGGATAGTAGTAATCTAACAATATTGCCAACAGGGAATATTGTGTTTGGTTGAACTGCACCGAATTGTACAGTAAGTCTTACACCAGCATGAAATGAAAATGGAAATACTACGATCACATTGACGGTAAACGATGGAACAACTGGCGCGAGTGATACGTTTGTGCAATGAGTTATTGCTGTAAATGATGCTCCTTCTGGATCCGATGATACGATTTCTGTCACTGAAGATACTCTCTATGTTTTTTCTAGTGGTGATTTTGTCTTTGCTGATCCTAATGATGATCCTTCTGATGTGTTAGATGTTGTCAGAATAACAACATTACCATCTACAGGTAGTTTGGAGCTTAGTGGTTCCGCTACCTCTGCTGGCCAAAATATCGCAGTGGCAGATATAAATTCCAATCTTTTGACTTATAATCCACCATTGAATGCAGATGGTAATTCGTATACAAGTTTCACGTTTCAACTAGCAGATGATGGAGGAACAGCAAATGGAGGTGTTAGATTGGACCCAAGTGCGAATACAATGACTATAGATATCACATCAGAGAATGATGGACCGACGATAAGCGACCTTCCAAATCAAACAACAGATGAAGATGTACCTAAAAACAACGTATGATTCACAATCACAGACGTAGATGATACGCTAAATTGTAACACATCTTTGAGTGTTACGAGCGATAACCCTGGGCTTTTGCCTACTGGAAATGTGACTTTCTGATGAACCGCTCCGAGCTGTACTATAAGCTTTACTCCTGTTCAGGATCAAACCGGTAGTAGTTTGATCAACGTAACTGTAACAGATGGATTTCTAGATGATGTGGATGGATACAATTTCATTGTAAATTCAGTAAACGATGCACCAACGATCAGTGATGTAAGTAATCAGAGTACAGATGAAGATACAACAGAAAGTAATGTGGCGTTCACTATCAATGATGTAGATGATACGTTGAACTGTAGTACAGACGTAAGTGCAGATAGTAGTAACCTAACACTATTGCCAACAGGAAATATTGTGTTTGGTTGAACAGCACCGAACTGTACAGTAAGTCTAACGCCAGTGTGAGATGAAAATGGAACAGGATTGATCACATTGACAGTAAATGATGGAACAACTGGTGTAAGTGATACGTTTGTACAAACAGTAACAGCGGAGAACGATGCACCAACGATCAGTGATGTAAGTAATCAGAGTACAAATGAAGATACAACAGAGAGTAATGTCGCGTTCACTATCTCTGATGTAGATGATACGTTGAACTGTACAACGGATGTAAGTGCAGATAGTAACAACCTAACACTATTGCCAACAGGGAATATTGTGTTTGGTTGAACAGCACCAAGTTGTACAGTAAGCCTAACGCCAGTGTGAGATGAAAATGGTACAGGATTGATCACATTGACAGTAAATGATGGAACAACTGGTGTAAGTGATACGTTTGTACAAACAGTAACAGCAGTAAATGATGCACCAACAATCAGTGATGTAAGTAATCAGAGTACAGATGAAGATACAACAGAAAGCAATGTCGCGTTTACTATCTCTGATGTAGATGATACATTGAATTGTACAAGTGATGTAAGTGCAGATAGTAGTAACCTAACACTATTGCCAACAGGAAACATTGTGTTTGGTTGAACAGCACCAAGTTGTACAGTAAGTCTAACGCCAGTGTGAGATGAAAATGGAACAGGATTGATCACGTTGACAGTAAATGATGGAACAACAGGTGTGAGTGATACGTTTGTACAAACAGTTCTGTCAGTAAATGATGTCCCTGTGGCAGTGAATGATACTGGATCAGTAGATGCAAATAGTGGAGTAACAATAAATGTAGTTAGTAACGATTCTGATATAGAAGATGGAAGTATCACAGGTGTAACAAGTATTATTCAATGAACTAGCGGTAGTGCAGTGAACAATGGAAATGGAACCGTGACTTATACACCGAATACTAATGTCTGATGAACACATCTATTTTCTTATACTATCACGGATAGTAGTGGAGCAGTAGATACAGGTGATGTCACAGTGACTGTGACTTGTACTGATGCAGATAGTGATGGATATTGTACCCAATGATCATGGGATTGTGATGATACTACTGGAGCTGTATATAGTGGAGCTGCGGAAGTATGTGATAACCTAGATAATAACTGTAATGGCTTGATAGATGGAGTGACGACGAGTGGAGATGCTTGTATCTGATGAGCTATCTGTAGTAATCCTAGTTTGAATATTCCAGTGAGTGAATGTGAGGCCTTGGTGATATTCTATACTGGAACACTTGGTAGTGCTTGGACTAATAATACTGGTTGGTTACAAAACGCTGATGTTGGTACTTGGTTTGGTATTAGCTTGATAACTGTAGGTGATACAGGTCATGTTTCTACTATCCATCTACATAGAAGCGATATAAGTACAACAGATCGACAATGATGGTTTGGTGGAAACAATGTGGTTGGTAGTTTGCCAGATGTTTTTGATGATCTTCCATATGTAAATTCAATTTCTCTAGCAGAAAATAGCATCAATGGTTCTATACCGGATTCATTGCTAGCTATGACAGACTTGCATGTTTTGAGATTGGAATCGAACCTTTTGGGTGGTACTATCCCAGATCCTTCTGGAGCGACAAATCTAGAATATCTATATATCTATGACAATAGTATTAGTGGTCCTATTCCTTCTGGTTTTGGAGCTTTGGATAATTTGAAACAATTCTTAGCTTATGATAATGCTTTGAATGGTTCTATCCCATCTATATGAATGAATTCTATAGAAATATTCAATGTCGATAATAATGTGATCACATGATCGATACCTTCTGGTATAGGTAGTTTAACTACACTCACTTGGCTTGGACTTGCTGACAATAGCATGGATGGAAACTTGCCAAATAGTATGACTTCTCTTTCTAATCTAGAATACTTGTACCTTTCGAACAATAGCTTTGATGGATCGTTGTTAGACTTTAGTGGTATTTCGACTCTAAGAAGAATCTATGTAGATGGGAATGATCTAATCGGTCCTGTGTCTACAAACTATGCTGGTATGAGTGAGCTACAACAATTGAAAATAAATAATAACAACCTAGACCGTGACGCAAATTTCGATGCTTCGATGACGGGTAGTCTTTTGACATGGTTTAATGGACTATCAATCAAAGATAGATCAACTCAAGGTGATGTGACAGCACCTGTTCTTAGTAATCCTGGCAGTATAGCTGCGAGTGTGTCTGGTGCATTTAGCTTCAGTTTTGACATCGTAGAAAATAGTTTTGCGGTGAATGGAAGTGGTGATGGAATGCCTACTACATTTGGCGGTGGTGGTGCTTGTGATTTGATGACAGGATCAGCAGTAACCGACAGTAGTGGTAGTACAAATATTACGATTTCCCCAACTAGCGGTACAAACCATACTGGCTGTACACTATTGGTGACAGACCATGCAGGATTGGATAGCAATACTATCACTCTACCTACATTCTCATATGATGCGGATGTGGATGGTGATGGTTATCAAAATACAGTAGACTGTAATGATGGTGATGAAAATATTTATCCAGGGGCAACAGAACTCTGTAATGGAATAGATGATAACTGTGCCAATGGTATCGATGAATGAAATACTTGTAATGTAGAATACAGCTGTGCTGTGAGTGGTTGGGTAGAAACCTTGACTGGCTGTAGTGTGTGAGCAAATACATGAGTCTATGTCGAATGAGACACTCTATGTTTTGCTACCTGATCTACTGATAATACACTATTTGTTAGTGGTTATGATTGTATTAGTTGCGGGGCAACAGATGTGCTCGTGAGTGGGCCGGTTTCTACTTGTGATATAGGATTTTTCTTAGGATTTGATTATACGTTTACTCTTCAAGGAGCTTGGACAGGCGCTCTATCACCGAATTGGGATGTCTACATAACAGGAGATAATGGATCTTCTGTCACTACTGGAAATGATCCATCATGGCCATGGCCGATCATCAATGTAAATGATATCGGTGTCAATGCTTGGACAACTCTGGATGGTGCGGATGATATGACACTGCGATATAGTATCACATCTACTAGTGGAAACACGATTACTTGTTATCTTCAAGATACTGCATGTATGTGTGACTCTGAGGTATGTGATGGATTAGATAATGATTGTGATGGAAACATAGATGATGGAGTATTGATCACTTGATATCAAGATAGTGATAGCGATGCTTATGGAAATCCATCTGTGGTTACAGGTGCTTGTGTGATGCCAGCTGGTTATACTGGAGATAACACTGATTGTGATGATACTGACCCTTTGATCAATCCAGAGACAATTTGGTACTTAGATGGAGATAATGATGGCTATAGTACTGGAGCTGGTACTGTACAATGTAGCTCACCTGGAGCAAATTATTATACAGGAGGCTGACTAATCTCAATAACAGGAGACTGTAATGATGGTGATCCTGGAGTCAACTATGGTCAAACTGAAGTTTGTGATTCGATAGATAACGATTGTGATGGTAGTATAGATGAATGAGTACAAACTATCTATTATAGAGATGCTGATACTGACTGATATGGAGATAATGCTGTGACTACTGGAGCATGTAGTGCACCAAGTGGTTATACAGGGGATAATACTGACTGTAATGATGCCATAGGAGCAATAAATCCAGATGCAACAGAAGTATGTGACGCTGTCGATAACGACTGTAATGGTGATATTGATGACGCAGATAGTGGTGTTGTATGACAATCGACCTGGTATGAAGACTTCGATGGAGATAACTACGGGGATTCTCTATCTACTACTGGTACTTGTTTCGTACCAAGTGGCTATACAGGAGATAATTCTGATTGTGATGATGCTGATTCTACAGTAAATCCATGAGAATCTGAAATATGTGATGGATTAGATACTGATTGTGATACAAACCTACCTTTGAATGAACAAGACAATGATGGTGATAGTTATGTAGAGTGTACAATCGATGTTGAATGATGGGATGGCACATGAGCAGTATTGTGATGAGATGACTGTGATGATGCTGATGCAGATGAGTTCTCTGGACAAGTCTGGTATGAAGATAGTGATGGTGATGGTTACAGTAGTGGCGATACACTGATCCAATGTGCTCAACCAAATGACTACTATACATGAGGAGGACTTACAAGTACTGGATGAGACAACTGTCCTAGTGTATACAATCCAAGTCAAACTGATATTGATAGCGATGGTATTGGTGATGCGTGTGATACACCAGACTGTGGAAACGGTTTTGTCGAATGAGGTGAAACTTGTGATGATGGATGAAACAACGGAGATCAACATCGATGTAATAGTACATGTGATTACCAATTGATAGGATGTAGCTACCATGACTTCAACTTTAACTACAATTCTGGTACATGTACCCAAGATATGGACTATGTAGTATCTGTATGACAATCTACTGGTAACTTTGTGATCATATACAGATATGATTCTCCATATGCTTATACATCTGCGCTTTCTCGAGTAGCTGTAGATGAGATGTGGTTTGAAAGTAATACATGAGTGAAAATATACTATACTGGTGATTTGAGTCTGAATCAAACATTCAATGTGCCAATGCCATATGGTTATCCAAAACTATATACAAGAGTGTATAATAGCATGGATCCAAACGGTACTTGAAATGCTGGAGAATGTTTGAATACATTATCATTTCCACAACTTCCAGACTACTATCAAGATGCTGACGGTGATGGGTTTGGAAATGAAAATGTAACACAAAGTTCTTGTCAGCCATGATCTGGTTATGTCGCGATCACTGGTGACTGTAATGATAGTTATGATCAAGCATATAGTGGTGCTACAGAAATATGTGATGGCTATGACAATGATTGTGATGGATTGGTCGATGATGCAGATGATCCAGTGACATGATTGAATATCTGGTATATAGACAATGATGGTGACGGATATACGAGTGGTAGTACTACTGGTCAATGTGCTCAACCTACGGGTTATGATGCACTATGTGAGACTTGAGGTACTAGCTCATGACTGTCATTAGGAGGATATTACTCATTCAACGCGAATAGTTCTGTAGCTGATTCTGGTAGCAATGATGCTACTGAAAATGGTACAGTGACCTATGATGATGGTCAAAGAGGTCGTAGTGTAAGACTGGATGGATCTAGTTATTTGAACATCTCTGATCTTCGAACTTCTACTTGAGTCAACACTTTGACTTTAGAAGCTTGGATCAAGAGAGATGGACTCGTATGACAAGAAGGTATCATAGAACAATTCAATCGATGAGATGGACCTGTGGACGACTATGCAGGATATGCGTTGAGAATAAGTGCATCTAATGTACTTCAACTCTCTATTGCTAAGTGAGCATCTGCTTGATCTCCTGTTGGATTAGTTAATGGAACTACGACACTACTATCTGGTATTCGATATCATGTAGTGTGAACTTATGATTGATCAGACATGAGAGTGTTTGTGGATGGAAATGAAGAATGATCTGCTGCTTGGGGTACCGGGCTTTGAGATTCTGACAATCCTATCAGAATTGGTGCCAGATGAGATAACGCTAGTTATATATTTGATGGTTTGATAGATGAAGTATATATCTATGCAAGCTCTGTAACTACTGGAGAAGTAGCAACTCTCTTTGAGCTGTGAACAGGTAGTTGTATTTTGATCAATGACTGTAATGACGGTAGTGGAGGTATTAGTCCATCTGCTACAGAAATATGTGATCTGATAGATAATGACTGTGATGGATTTATAGATGAAGGAGTATTGACTACATACTTCGCTGATACTGACGGTGATGGATACGGTGATAGTGGAAACACCACAGGAGCTTGTAGTCCGCCAAGTGGATATGTAACAGATAGTACAGACTGTGATGATACTACTGGAGCAGTGAATCCTGGCGCTACAGAGATCTGTAATCTGATAGATGACAACTGTAATACTCAGGTAGATGAAAATGCTCCGAATACCTTCTACGAAGACTTCGATGGAGATGGATACGGAGATCCGTTATCGACTACTGGTGCATGTTTTGTACCAGACGGATATACAGGAGACAATACAGACTGTGATGATACAAACGCTACTATCTATCCAGCTGCTGTGTGTGATGATGGTGACGAGCTTACCAGAAATGATATCTACAATGGTACAGGTACTAGCTGTGTCTGTGCTGGTGATACATTCTGTGGAAATGGTGAAGTAGAAAGCCCTAATGATGAAGCAATTAATGAAGCATGTGAACCTGGAATTGGATATAATCCTTCAGAATTCTATTGTTTGCTTCCAGTTTGTGCACTATTTAGTGCGTGATGATGATGATTTACTTTTGAAAAGTGAGTCTATCAATCATGAACAACTCTATATTATACCATAACGGGTGATGTACCTCTGTATATGACTTGGTCGTATCTAGTAGATAATATTAGTGGAAATGCGACCATAGATACCGGTAGTTTAGTGTTTACATCGCTTACTGGTGGCTTGACTGACAACACTACGACGTTTACAAGCAGTGGATTTGAAATCAAAATCAAAGATAATACATCATCTGATGGTGGAACATTTTTGGTGACTTATGAAGCCTCTATTGATTTTGGTGGATGAAGTGGTCAAGTGTGTAATGATGCAGAGCTACAAACGCATCCACAGCACTATACCGTTTCGTGAACAGATGTAAGTTCTTGTATCAATGCATGTGGTGCATGAGATACTGATGGTGATACCATTTGCGATGATGTGGATAACTGTCTGTTGACAGGTAATGTAGATCAGACAGATACAGATGGAGATGGAGTGGGTGATGTATGTGATCTCTGTGAAGGTCATGATGATTCATTGGATGCTGACTCTGATGGTATACCAAATGGCTGTGATCCACAATGTACCAACCTGGTGACTGTGAATGTAGCCAGTGGTACAGTGACATGTAGAGGATTTAACCTCACACAGTTTGGTATGGACTTTAGTGGTAGTACAAACTATGGACCTGTAGTACCGTTTACTGGAGATCCTCAAGTACATATGTTTACTGGATTTACCTTCCAAACAGGTACATACAATCTATGATGTTTCGTAGAAAATGATGACAACTGATCAAGCTCAGATATGTGTACCAATATGACAGCATACTGTGGACCTACTACCATACAGAGTAGTAGTGGTGTTTTGACTCTTACTGATACTGACAATAACAGTATTATAGACTGCCTTGAAGGTGATGGAACATGTGATGAAACTAATGAAGGTGATGTAGACTGTAACTGTAACAATACCACTACAGGATCTGTCTACTATCAAACCAACTGTGGAGATGGAACATGTGATGAAAGTGATCCAAGTGATCTAGACTGTAGTTGTGAAGAAGTATCTACATGATCAAACTATTTCGTAGTCAATGAATGTTGTGATCCAAATGCTACTATATGTGTAGACAATGGTACTGTAGGACTAGAACCTCTATGTGGACTAGATTTTGGTACGATCACTGTATCTGACAGTTCTCAATATGTAAATGCAGCGTTGAACTGTTATATCAAGGTCACTGATCTGCTTGGAGATGACTTTTGATACTATGTGACGATAGCTGGTAGTAATATGAATCTTATCTGAGGAAATAGTGCTGTGGCTGGTACTAATGTAACATTGGCTAACTCTGGTGGTGTCGCAACATACTTTACAGGAGAACAAAATCCAAATGTTCTCTCTGTACAACAAAATACCGTGACTCTACCTCCTGGATCTACCTACACGATTATGCAGAGAAATCCTGGATCTAATACAGCTACTGTAGGTCAATATGGTGTGTTGCCAAGTTTTGCTGTGACTATACCGCCATTTACTCCAGCAGGGACATACCAAGGTACTTTGACTGTGGACTTGATACAAAACTAAATAAAGAACTTAGAAAAATTGGATCCCTGTCATCCTTATGGAGGCGGGGATTTTTTCTCGTCATTCCGGACCTGCCTGCCCGGCAGGCAGGCTTGATCCGGAATCTATTTTATGTCTTTTATTTTCCTTTTTTGGCTTGATCCTAGATCTCGATTTTCATCGAGACTGGTTTCACAAAAAAATCAAACCTGCCTGTCGGCAAACAGGACAAATCAACCTGCGCGTGATTTGTCAATTTGTTTCATTGTTTTGAAACTTTCCAGCATTTTTCGTAAAAACTTCTTAATCTTGGCTTTGATAATATTTTTGTTTTGGAGTGGTGATGTATGATTGTTGCTACTAAAATAGTGTGATTTGTCTGTTTGTTTCATCACTTTAACGTTTTACAGTATTTCTCGTAGTGACTTCTTGGTGTGTTTGTGAAAATGATTTTACATAAAATTTTGATAACGAAAAAAGGACCTGATCGCTACCTTCCTTATATTGGTAAAGCGTACTTTACCAGTAGGGTAGTGATCAGGTCAAAATATGAATTGAATAAGGAATGTGGTAGTTAGTTTAGTACAACTACTTTTTTCCTTACTAACTCTTGATCTATTTCAAAGCTTATGAAATATAGGCCACTTCCGAATTGGTCCATATCTATTTGCCTTTCGTAGGTTTCCATTACTAATTGTCCGGTGATGCTGTGGATACGGAACAATATCGGTTGATCCCGTCGAGGAATCTCCTCGATGGTTACTTGATCGTAAGTTGGATTGGGGGAAACCTTTATCCAGCTTGATAGTTCCTCTACATTGGTTGCTTGGAACTCAACATTTACAGTCACGACGTCGGTTGTGTCTTTATCTTCAGCAAACAATCCAACGCTTTCTATTACATAATGATACAAACCTGGTGTTTGTACAGTATCTGGAACGAAATAGTTGTGCGTTTCGAACCCTCCTTGAGCATCGAAACTTTGTACTAGTTCAAATTCCTGCGTACTATTGGGAGTATATGGACCTGCACGATATACATTATAGTGCGACATACTCTCCTCGACTTCTGTTACCAGATGTGATTCTGTTTCTCCTTGTCCAATATCTCTTACAGTATATGAAACAAAAGTGACGGGAAGAATCGCCATATCGAAATAGACTGCATCACCGATAGTTTCACTGTTGTTCCAATTTTGGGATACCGGCCTGTAATAGCCACTTGATCCGACCACATAGTGATGGATTTCTTGACTACCAATAGGCATGTCTTCTACGACACTCCAGTTGACCCCGTCAAGGCTGTGTTCAATCTCCCATTCGACGTTTTCTTCGAATGGCTCGGAAATCCAGCACAGGGTGTCAAAAGATGGGAATGTGGATTCTATGAATTGACTTTCAAAGAATTGGTCGCAGTGTGTTTGAATTTCATCAATAGAATTTGTATTCCAGCTATCCCCACAGTAATCACTGCTCATCAAATCGTTACCACAAGAACTACAGCCTCCGCTACAGGAATGTGAAGCTCCTTTGGTATGGCTAATCTCATGTCCTGTGAGCCTCCGTAATTCACTATTAGTACTTTGTTCTTGTATCATAATTACATTGATGCTTTGTACCCAAAGGCTTGCAAACGGTGCAAATCCTTCGATATCACTGAACGTGCTTGAACCAAAAAAGTAAATGGTAATCTCGTCAGTTAGATTATTGCCAAGGCTGTTTTCATATAACCAAGCGTTGGCCCATGTTCCTGCCATACTTTGGCCGTTCAGAGCAAATTCATCACCGTTCATAGTTGTCGTTGAGATGATGTTAACTGTACTATAAGTTGGTCCAGTTTCATCGAAATACATGCTGACTGCAGCATTTACGATGTTGTTGATCTCACTTTCCGAACGACCAACATTGTCCCACAACTTGACTCGCACGTCAAGCTCTACCTGGCTAATTAGTAAACTACTGATGCCAAGGATTATTGCTAAAGTTAAGCAAAGTTTTTTCATGATTACGCGTTTTTTTTTGCGTGTTTGCTTCCTTAGATCTCTACCAGCATGAGTCTTCGGTCGCGGAATTTAATTGTTTTCTCAGAGCTCTCTTTCGAAAGCTATTTTTGCTGGACTTACCCGATTTCTATCCTCCTCTCCGCAGGTACCGGAGCCGTTCCTCTATATTCAGATATTCTCTCTTTTCCCCCTTAGTTCATTTGGGAATTTGGGAAAAGTACAAAGCCAACCTCTAGTAATTAAATAGAGGAGGGTGTATTTCATCAATGCAGAATGATCCAGATTCGATCTGTTGGATACATCCTGTACTTTATATCTATTCACGCTAGGTACTTAGTTTTAGTAAGTACTTTGCATGTATTTTCTGTGTATTGTCTTGTTTCAGCTAGTTTTTTCTGCACTTCGAAAAATTTTATTTTTATTGCAGTTCATACCTAGCTGGTAATGACGTTAGCCTCTTTTTAAGTCTTTTGAAAAAAAAGTCAAGCCGTTTTTGAGGCTTGTATTTAGGATTTTTTCCCTTTTTTTTATCGATTTGTGTATGTTTGTTTGATTGTTTGTTGTATGTTTTGTTTGCTTGTGTAGAGATGAACGTAGTTTAGTGTCTGATTATTCTTTTGGATGAAAAAATATATAGGAATACTGATTTTGGCTATATCTTGCTGTTTTGCACCTGTAGTAGGAGCTGTAGATTTGGATGAATATGTAGTTTTTACTCACTACTGTCATGAGGATCCATTTAGTGGAGAGTTTGTGTGTCGTGAGGACTATGCCGGGTTGAAAGTACAGCTTGATCGTGCTATGGATCCGTTTTTGGATGACTATACGACATTACTTTTCGAAAAGCATGATAGTGATTTTGATGACATACTTTTTGAGATGGATGAACTTAGAGATCGTGTTGGATCTTTTTCCGGAAATCCAGATTTGAATGACAGATTTCTTTTCGTAGTGGAGTATGTGTATTACAAAATTTCTTGGGCGATGGAGGAGATACAGTAGAGTTTATTTTGTAGTTGTTTTATACTTACTTTTTGGCATTGCCCCAAAAAGTAACAAAAAACTCTAGGCAAACTCAACCAGAGCGTGATTTGCCTAATGCTTCGTTTATTCTGATTCGTAAGCGTTTTTCGTGTGTTTGTTTTGACGACTTTTTGATTAGGGACTTATTTCAGATCGGATTTGATCTCGATTGGCTTGGATGGAAGAGTAATTGAAATCATATTTTTCTAACTGAGTTCGTAGGTCATCTCGAATAGATTCTAATTGTTCGAGGTTTTTTTGTTTTTGATCTTTTCGAACTCTTGATGCGTGTGGAGTTTTGTAGTGATGCATTGTTTGGTGGAAATATTGTTGTCATCTTAGTTCTATTTCTTTGTCTGGAATTCTTGGTTTTAGAGCGATAGTTTCGCAAAGATATTTTATGTATTGTTGTGTATATCATTCAAAATTGGAGGTAGACAAGTGACCGAGATCTGCATCTCTAATCATGTTGATCATGGTATCTATATTGGGGTATTCTTTTTTTATCGTCTCATCTATGGAAAGATCTGGATCATGTGGAAAACTGGTGGATTCTATCAATAGCTCTATAGCTTCTCTTTCATGCTGAGATATGTTGTGTATTTCTAATAATTTTTGAGAAATCAGCTGACCATATCTTTCGTGGCCTTTACGAGTTACCAAATGTCCTATATCATGCATGATAGCAGCTATATAGACAACTCTTTTTTCTTCAGGACTAAGATTTGTGTTGGTGAGTAATTCTTCTGTCTGTCTGAGTACGTAAACAAAAGTGTGTTCAAAGTCATGAAAAATATATTCTTTAGGTGTTTTGAGTATGAGGTTGGCTGTGATATTCATCAAGCTATCAAGAACATCCATACATTCTGGGCAGATTTTTTTGATCTTATCTTTCCTTTGCTCTAGCGTGGTCTCGAATGTGTTAGGTTTTCTTACTTCTAGAGCTGCAGACAAATCTTCTCTTTGTCATGCTTGAAAGTTCCATAGTTTTTCTATGTCTTCTCCTATTGCTAATAGCTTTTCGTACCGTACGGATTGCATAAGTTTTTAAGAATAGGGCTATATATGATGATTATAGCTATGAGATGCTTATTGTGCTTTTCTTGCTGTTTTTTGATTGTCTTTTACATTGACAAAAGGGCAAGTGCTTGCTATGATGTTAGCTATAGTTTGAGTGATTTATCGTCTTTCTCATGATGGACAAAAAATCTATAGTCTGGTGAAGTTTTTTTCTTTCTATGATTATATCATTGGTGGTAGTACTGGTGGTGATTTTCCGTGCTGTGGATGCAGGAGAGGAGTATGAAGCTAGCCAAAACTCTGGTATGCAAGAGAGTGGGCAAGTATTCGAAACCACGAGTGTGGATGAAGAGCGTTTTATCAAAGTAGATGACTATGTGCCTACTGATGTAGCTCAACAACAGGCTGATCACTACGAAGATACAGATGGAGTAGTATGGAAGAGATACTTTTTCGATGAAGGGATATCTATGATGTTGCCTGGTCAGTGTTTTGTTCTATCTTTGGATGGTGATCGTATCAGTCTAGATGGGCAAGCTACAATACTACGAGATGGAGTAGAGAGAGTATGGATAGATTGTTTGCATGAAGATACTCATTTTCTCACACTATGACTTAGCCGTCAAGCTATGGATGGTTTTCAAGAACAAAAAGATATAGGTATATACAAGTTTGATCTGGGAGTTATCCGTCTGCGTGAGGTATTATATTTTCTGTATCACCTTGGATTTGGTGATGATGACCATTTTGCCCTCTATGTCATAGAAGAAGAATATGGTAAACGTATGTTGGAAACATTGCTAGTGCCGGATCAGCTTATCGATGTGAAAAAAAGTGATGAAGTGGTATTGGAACATGATCGCTATGAGTTAGCGGGTGCAAGAAAGATCGCATGGGTAGGGCGTAGTTTGAAAGAAGAGCACAAGGGAATTATCCGTATTCGTGACGCCGAGTTGTATCTGGATGACTCTGTTTTGCAAAAGTGAAACATTAGTTTTAGCATGGATACATTGAGTGTCGGTGAGATAGACAATGCTGGTGTTAGACAAATATTGACCGATCATCTAAAATGAGGAGATTTCTTCTCTGTGAAAGAGTACCCACATGCTCAGTATCGTGTTTTTTCTGGAGTAGAGATGAGTGGTAGTGTGGCTATCCAATGAGAATTGACCATGAAGTGAATCACAGCGCCGTTGGAATCTCGTATGGTTGTCAGCTATCATGATGATGTGATGCGTACGAAGGGGAGTTTTCTTTTCGATAGGATGCAACGATGAGTTGATGGTATGCAATGAGTGATAGATGACTTTGTAGGTATTGCTTTTGATCTTGAACGAAAAAAAACAGAAGAAACAGAATAGTTTTGGCGTCTGACTCTGGTCTTTCATTTTTTGTATTAAAAATTACTATTTGGGCTGATTTTATGCTATAACACTTGAATTGATATGTTGTTCGATACATTACAAACAGATTTCAAAGAAGCTATGAAAGCAAGAAATGTGACGAAGAAAGAGATCCTTTCTTTCGTGATAGCTCAGCTAAAAAACAAAAAAATAGATACACAAAAAGATCTATCAGATGAAGATGTGATGCAGATCTTGAAAAAAGAGATCAAAACTAGGAAAGAGAGTCTGTCGTACTTGAAAGATGCAGGCAAAGATGACGAAATATCTGAAGAAGAATGAAAAATAGAAGTATTGCAGGCATATTTGCCAGCTATGTTGACTAAAGAAGAGCTCGAAATATTGATCAAATGATTGATGGAAAAAGGAGGAATAGACGACTTGAAAACCCAAAGAGGTAAGTTGATCGGCCTATTGATGAAAGATCACAGAGCTGAAATTGATGGTCAAGTGATGAACGAAGTGATAAATAGTATGATTTAATGTACAGTGTTCTCATGAAGTATTTTTTTTGAGTAGTTTTTCTTTTGCTTTGATTGGTGGGGTTTTCTTCTGCACAATGTGTTAGTGCTGCGGATAAACAACAATGTATAGCGACTTGTACAACTGATTGTGCATCATGCGATAGTTTAGTTGTTTGTGAAGACGATCCATATGCAGAATGTGACTCACTCTATCTGGATGCTTCTGCATTTAGTGACTGTAAAAAGGCTGTGGATAAAGAACTTTGTCTACAAAACTGTGTCTGAGATGGCGAATTTTGTGGATGTAAGTGTAATGGTGGAGTAGTTTTGAACACCAATGTTCCGTTTGTTTGAAGGTGTATTCCTGTCAAAAATGCAGACGGTAGTGAATGAGCACAACAATTGGATGCTTTTCCAAAGCTGATGAAATGACTTAGTAGATTACTCTTATCCTTGATTTTGTTGCTTTCCTTTATTATGGTGATAGCGTGATGAGTCATGATAGCATCTAGTGGTGCTAACTCGTCGGGTTATGCTCAATGAAAAAAACTAATCGGGAAAGTGGCTTTGTGAATACTTCTACTTTGACTAATGGGCGTAATCTTACGTTTGATAAATCCAAACTTCTTTACTTAGTAGTATTTTGTATAAAAAATGGTGAAAATAGATCAATATGAAGGTTATAGTGTATTGTGATCTAAGGTTGTATTTGTCTCTGATGAAAACGCTGATATCACATCTAATCACGCAAAAAATCTTGTACTATCTCCAATGGTAGGTGAAGATATGACATACGACAACGAATTTGGTGTTGTTGATTATCCTGGAGAATATGAGTTAAAATGAATAACTGTAAGAGCACGAGCAGATGCAAAATGACTTATGAACTATATAGTCGGAATAGGTAAACAATTCGTAGTGATAGTACAATCTACGTCTTTTCTAGATACAGAAAATGATCTACCAGAAGATGTAGATAAATGGATATTCGGTGATAAGAGCATCAAGGAATATCGAGAAAAATGTGAGTTTGAATGAGATTTTGTTGACTTATCTGCAGAAGAGTCTGAATAATGCTTTTGAAAATCAAAAGCCCTTTGCATCCTCGTTTGGGGGTGTTTTTGTTTGTGGAAATCTATGGTATCTGGACTGTGATGACTCCGTCATCGTGGTCTAGTTGGTGGATTTTATAATCAAGTTGCTTTTTTTCTAAGTATGAATATAATGATTTCATTCTAGATCTATATTTGATACAGTCGTCTAAGACTATCGTTGAATTTGAATTCATATACGGAAGTATCAGATCAATGTAATGGTGATATTGAGCCTTCTGGCCATCAATAAAGCTAAAGTCTACCTTCTCATATACAAATTTCTTCATATCTAGCTGTGTACCGTCCAAGTGATAGTATGTAGCATTCCGAGCTTTGTATTTGGATGCGTGTTGTATGCATTTCTTGTACTGAGGAAAGGATACTTCGAAAGAATATATTAGTCATTTTCGAAATTCTAGTATCTTTGCTATCGTACAGGAACTGTAACCCGCAGCCGCACCTATTTCTATAGATACCTTGGGTTGAATTGATTTGAGAAGTTCTGTGAGGAAGTGGGCAGTCGCGTCACTAATGATCGGTATGTCTTCCCTTTTACAACTGTTTTTGAGCTCTGATAACATCAGCTTTTTGATTTCTTAGAGACTGAATATAGACCTATTTTTTTAGCCTTTCAAATGAAAATTTTATGGCATGAACTTGAAATACTGTAAGGTTCCGCAGGAAAAAATCTACTAAAGGATGATCATCATCTAGTAGATCTAACTCGAAGAGAACCCCTCGTGGTAGTTCTGAAAAACAACTCAGAGCACCAACAACTACTGAACTATTGGATTCTACCAGACCAACAGGTCAAATTAAAAAAGGTGAAAAGCCTGTCAAAATTGGTAGTCTACTTGGACTTACACAAGTAGGTCAGTGTGTTTTTATAGAATATGAAAACGATCTGATTTTGGTCGATGCAGGTATGGAATTCTCTGCTGATGACACATTGTGAGCTGACTATATCATTCCAGATATTAGTTATGTAAAGAAAAACAAACACAAACTAAGATGAATTTTGCTTTCTCATGGTCACTTGGATCATATCTGAGCGCTGAGAGATATCTTGCCTGAGCTATGATATCCTATGATCTATACAACACCGCTAACACTTGGTATTATCAAAAAAACTTTTGATGACCAAAAAGATGCGGCGAAGATCAAATACAAGATTGTGAATCCAGAAACGGATATCATCAAGCTTGGTTGTTTCACAATAGAGTTTGCGAATGTAAACCACAACATACCAGAAACTATGGCTATGGCTATCCATACGCCAAAGGGTATGATTGTGAACTCATCTGATTTTAAGATAGATCATACACCAGCGATTGGTGGTACTTCTGATTTAGCTAAGCTTTCTAGATTTGGTTCTGAAGGTGTGAAATTGTTTATAGGTGATTCTTTGGGATCAAATAGAAAATGACGAGCTAGATCTGAAAAAGATATTGGAGAAAGCTTGGATAGGATCATCAAAGATGCTCCAGGAAGAGTTTTCGTAGCTACTTTTGCTTCTAATGTTGGTAGAGTTATACAGCTAATCAATAGTGCTATGAGACACAATAGAGTTGTGTTCATCACTGGTAGATCTATGCAAAATAATGTAGAAATCTGTCAGCACTTATGATATATAGATGTACCTAAAGGTACTATTCGTAAACTCAACAATGATGACGTAAATACACTGCCTGATGATAGGGTATTGGTATTGTCTACTGGTGCACAGGGTGAAGAATTTGCTGCTTTGACCAGAATGGCAAGAAACGAACATCCAACAGTGAAGATGCACAAAGGTGATACTGTATTGCTATCTTCTAGTGTGATTCCAGGAAATGAAGCACAGATGGATTCTATGTTGAACAACTTGGTGATGTTAGATATCCGTCTGATTACTAATGAAGATATGGATATCCATGCTTCTGGTCACGGATACGCAGAAGATCACAAACTGATGCTTGCTCTTTTGAGACCAGAGTTTTTCCTTCCGTACTATCTAACTGCTAGGTTTAGATATGCATACAAATGACTAGCTTTGGATATGGGTATGGATGAGGATAGAATCATGATGCCAAACGAAAACGGTGAAATCATAGAAATGTATGACAACATCGTGAGAATAGCACCAAAAAAACTTCGTCTTCACACTGTCTTGATCGACGGAAAGGGAAGATGACATCTATCTGGTGAATATGTAATCAAGGCTCGTCAAATCATGTCTGAACATGGTATGATCTCTTTGATATTCAAGGTAGATACAGTTAGCAAACAGCTGGTTGGAAATATCCAAATAGAATCTAGATGATTTGTCTACTCATCAGAGGTGAGGAAAATACATACTCAGATAGTTCAATTTGTGAGAAGAAAATATAACGACAACCTCAAAAAAACAAAAGAGGTAAAAGAAAACTTGAAAATCATAAAAGACGATCTAGCACAATATGTAACTAAAATCATAGGTAGAACTCCTATGGTGGTGCCTATGTTTGTGTATATAAATAGAGATGTAGCTGACAACTCAGACGCTCTGTCTGAAGAAGATGCTATTGTCGGTATGACCTTGGACGAACAAGGCGTAGAATAGATTAGAAACTTTCTTTTTTGTTAGAGATCTTGGGTGCTTGCATCCAGGATTTTCTTTTGTTTTCGTTTCTTATCTTGATAGTATATTTTGAACTTTATGCGATATTCGATCTAATTCTATGAAAAAAATATTTTGGATTTTAGTGATACTTATTTTTCTATGAGTATTTAAACTTGTTCGTCAGCCACTATTTTTCAATGAAGCTTTGGTAGTGGAGGAGTGAGATACTCTCTATGATGTTGTAGAAAACCAAGCAAAATGATGATTGTTGGGATTGAAGGTATATATGAAACTATATGGTCTTTGAGCTGAGTTTTCTTCTTTGTCGATAGGGCAATATCCTGATCTAGTGTGAAAAGTTTCTAAGAGTGACTTTCTGTGATCATTGTTGGATGGACCTGATCAATCTTTCGTATCTGTTAGGTTTCTTGAAGGTTGGTCTATCTATGATTATGATCGTCATCTAGCGAAGGAGTGATTGATCGATAACGGAGACTATTTGAATTATGTTTTGGATAAATCTACTATTTCTAAACTAACAGAGCGTTTTGGGTTTCTATCTAATTTTTGAGCTTTGAATAGATTGGAGTGATTTCTATATCCTGAAACTTATTTTGTGGATGTATGACAGCCTTTGGTGGAGCAGTTGGTGGTGATGCAATTGAGTGAATTTGAAAAGCGTGTTTGGAATGTATATGGAAGCGAGTTAGCTTGATGAAACCGTTTTGGGAAATGGTGACTGAATCTTTCTGCTTATGATATTGTTTCGTTGGCCAGTGTAGTAGAAAAAGAAGAACGTGTATTGTCCCAACAGCGTGATGTGGCTGGAGTGTTGTTGAATAGATTGGAAAACAATATGAGGATCGATGCAGATATTACATTGTGTTATGGATTGGAAAAATGATACGAATTTTGTAGTCCTTCGACGATAGTGGCTAACCTTTACGACAAGACAAATGTGTACAATACAAGACAACTGATGGGACTGCCACCGACAGCTATTGCTAGTGTGACGGCTGATGCTGTTTGATCTGTGCTGAGCGCGACAAAACATAATTTCTTCTTCTATCTTCATGACTCTTCTTGAAGACTATATATGAGTCGTGATCTGGATGGTCATAATGACAAAAAACAGCGTTACTTGTAGTGTTTTGGCTATGTGGGTGTTGATTTTTGTTTTGTGAGTCTTATAGAATAATGTATACTTTTATCATCTAGCTTTCTGGTTACAGTGGTTCGTCTCAATAGACTTTTGGTCCCATTCGTTTTGTGAGTTTTGTTGGCTCTATGGTTTTTTTCTGTTCGCTACGCGGACGAGACAGATCTTTTTGCTAGCGTGCTTCGTGATGGGTTGCTAAATCCCGATGTAGTCCAGGGTGATATTTTGTATGGATTTGACGAAGCAGATTTCGTCATAGAATCTTATGCAAACTTTGATGATGTTGACTATTTTGATATGTTGATCGCTTATGATGTAGATAGTACATCTATCGATCTTGATACTGTAGTTAGCGAATGAAAGCTTAGTTACGATGATGAATCTGGAGCGCTTTCTTTGCGTGTTTCTGGTTTGGATATTTTGGTTGAATGAGATGAAATTGTTCGTTTTGACGTGATAGGGGATTTGGAACGTGTTGTTTTGTCTGATATTGAAGCTATGTTTTTGGATGGAAGTAAAAAAAGTCTAGCAATATATAATGCTACCCCCTGTTTAGGTAATGAATGTGATCGTCATGAAAATCCTTAAGTATTTGATTACTCTTCCTTTTTTGTTCGTCTGACTTCAAGCTTTTGCTGCTGATCCAGATGCATTTCTCGTGGAAGTGATACCTAGTACCTTCCAAGCCTGAGAATCTGTAGATTTGAGAATCACAGCCGTTGGTCCTGATTGAGAAACTGTGAGTGACTATTTGGGTGATGTATTCATCACGGCTAATGTTTTTGACGGAACTCAATACACAGTACCAAATGATGGTATTTATACCTTTTTGGAGGAAGATCAATGATCCAAACTTTTTTCCAAATGATTGATCATCAATGAAGCTGGTGAATTCAAAATAGTAGTAGAAGATATATTATGACTAGTTAGCGGAAGCGCATCTGTAGTAGTTCAACAAGCTTGATGATCTGGTAATGATAGCAATGAAGTTGCGACAGTCACTATCATATCTCCGGCAGCTGGCACGATTTTGGAAACGACATGATCTATAAATATTATCGGTGAATCTAGCCTACCAAACACTCCTGTTTGGGTGTGACTAAATGGTACTGACCAAGATACTCAACTGACAACTGATGGTAATGGAAATTTCAATGTTTATGCATATGGACTATCTGAAGGAAACAATACGATTATAGTGAAGTTGAAAAATGTGGCTAGTGAAGTACTAGGGCAATCTTCACAGATTACTGTTTCATTGGCAGCACAAGAACAAGAAGAAATTTTGCAATCGTTCTTTGTTCAACCAGAGTCTGATATATATGTTTCAGATTTGTTCACTGTGTGAGTAATCACTAGTGATGAGGTAGGATCTGTAGAGGTGACTATCGGAGCAAACAAATTCCCTATGGATAAGTTTGGTGTAGGACAGTTTGGTAAAGAGATACAATTGCAGTTTCCATGAACCTATGCAGTACAGGTACATGCATATGTAGACGGTCAAAAATTTAGTTTCCCTCAAGATCCATTGAAGATCTTGGAAAAGATAGAAGATGAACCTGATACAGATGATGATTCGAATGATAATGATGATTCAAATAATGATGATGATAATACAAACGGATCTCCTGATGATACTGATGATGAAGATATCGTAGGTATTGGTCAGATAGGTCATATGTTAGACTCTGTGACACGTGGTACTGTAGATGTGTTTTGGGAACCAATCGGTGAAATAGACTTTTTCGTGGTACGTCATGGTACTAGTCCTGCATATTTGGACAAAGAAATAGTAGTAGTAGATACATGAATCAAGCTCACTGGGCTGGAACCAGAATCTACTGTGTATGTACAGGTGTGGCCTGCTGATGCAGATGGTAATACTTTGGGTGTCCCTTCTGATGCATTGTCTATAGATGTGCATGATATCGCTCCAGAGTGTGTAGTGAAATGAATCAAACTTTGGACGGAAAAGAAAGGAGATAAGCATTATCTTGTTTGGGATAATGTAGAAAATGCTAAAGAATATATCATATATAGATCAGATTTCGAAGCATCACTTTTGACAGAGATGCAAGAAGTTGGTAGAACTGATTTGACTTCATATCCATATCCGTTCAATCCAAATGCAAAGAATTATGAATATGCATACTATGCTGTTGAGGCTATATGTGAAGGAGGAAACAACGCTCCTATCGATGAAATAAGAAAAGTAGAGGTATGACCTACCACAAATATTGTTGCGATTATGATCATCACGACATTGTTGTATTTTCTATATAGAGTCAATTATCATTGAAGAACAGAATAATATTTAGTACTAGTTTTGAGTAGATGAAAAAATATCGATTTGTTCCAAAATGTTTTGGTCGAGGTTTTGTCCCAGTGTCTTGGGAGTGACGACTGATGACCTTGGTTTTGATCGTATTGGCTTTGTGATCTGTATATGTTCACTGATTTTTTTGAGAACCAGAAGTCGTTTCACCAGTGGCTGTCGTGTGATTTTTGTTAGATCTAGTGATTCTTATTGTTCTATTTTCTTTGATAGCTGCGCCTAAGACGAATTGAGTGGTGAAGTGGCATCGAGGGAGAACATCAAAGTAACTTCAAACTTTGTGCTTTCGGTGCGATACGGACGATATGATTTGTTTACTTTTTTTGATTTGATAGATGAAAATGGAATTTCCCAAGCAATATGATTTGGCTAATGAGATAGAAACATATAAATACTGGCAAGATGAAGGACTCTTCGACCCAGATGTTGTTTTTGAAAAACGTAAAAAAGCAGGATATCCTGTTTTGGATAAGCAGTTCATGATCCCGTTACCTCCACCGAATGTGACAGGTAAGTTACACATAGGTCATGCTATGATGGCTGGTGTAGAGGATGTGATGGTCAGATATTTTCGTATGAACTGATACAAAACACTTTGGTTGCCAGGAACTGATCATGCAGCGATCTCTACAAATAGAGTAGTTGAAAAAAAACTAGCAGCAGAATGAAAAAATAGATTTGATCTGTGAAGGGATAGTTTTTTGGATGAGGTTCGTAGTCGAGTAGGTGAACATAGATGACATATAACAGAACAACTTAAGCGTCTGGGATCTTCTTTGGATCGAAACAAAGAGCAATATACTATGTCTGAATCTCTCTCTCGTGGAGTAAGACAGGCATTCAAAAAATTGTATGATGAAGGTAAAGTGTATGAAGACAACTATGTTGTGAATCGATCTCCTGGAGCAGAATCAGTAGTCTCTGATATCGAAGTAGAATATAGAGACGAAGAAGAAAAGCTGTACTATGTTAGATATTTTGTAGATACAAAAAAACATGTAATAACTGTTGCGACCACACGTCCTGAAACTATGTTTGGTGATGTAGCTATAGCTGTGCATCCATTAGATAAAAGATACAAAAAGTTTATCGGTAAAAAAGTGATCATCCCTATCGTGAATAGAACGATACCTATAGTGGGTGATGAGCATGTCGATATGACTTTTGGTACTGGAGCATTGAAAATCACTCCAGCCCATGATCCAAACGATTTCGAAGTAGCTAAAAGACATGACTTGCCTGTAGATGTGTATGCTTTTGACAAAGATGAAATATTCAGTTCGTATGCAGGTGAACTTTTCGAAGGTCAATCTATACACGAATTCAAAGATAATGTCATACAATACCTGACTGACATAGGTAATATGGATAGGATAGAAAAATACACTCATAGAGTTCCGTATTGTGATAGATCATGATCTAGAATCCAACCAATGCTTTCCAAACAATGGTTTATGAATGTAAGACCTGCAGCGGATAAACTGATTCATCATTTCGATGAAAAAGATGTACAAGTATATCCAGATAGATTCATAAAAACCTTCAATGATTGGTTAGAGAAAATCAGACCATGGTGTATCTCTAGACAGATACGATGGTGACATAGATTACCAGTGCGACATGGAAAAAATGAATCTACTTATGTGTTTGATGAAGATTCAATCTACGAATGATGGAAAAAGAAAAAAACATCTGGTAACCCTTTGTTTGCTATGATGTTGTTTAATCTAGTGGCGGATACTCGCTTGAGAAAACAATTCGATAGTGATGCTTTGATAGATCTTCTTTTTTCTCCAAGTCTTACACCTCAATACGGTACTGTACTAGAAAGATATGTATCTATATATAGTGAAAAAGAAAAGTCTGTATCAGACAAAAAACGACCTAAATATCTATCTGAACTACAAGCTTTGCTTGATGGATTTGATGACAATAGTGGTAGTTTGTGAGAAACTATTATCGATATGTTAGATGCGTGTTTCTTGATCTCTCACAATAAATTTGGCTATGTTTTCGAGCTAGCAGTACTAATCGATGGTGAAGAGCAACTAAAACAAGATGATGATACTTTGGATACACGATTTTCTTCAGCTCTTTGGCCTTTCACTACACTTGGTTGGCCTGAAAAAACAGATGACCTGGAAGCATATTTCCCAAATTCTGTATTGGAAACTGGTTATGATATTATCTTTTTCTGGGTGATCAAAATGATGATCATGTCAGTCGAAATAATGGAAGAACTACCGTTTGAACATATATACCTTCACTGACTCGTAAGAGATGAGAGTGGTAAAAAAATGTCTAAGTCACTTGGTAATGTGGTGAATCCTTTGGATATCATAGATAAATATGGATCAGACGCTTTGAGATTGTCCTTGTTGATTTGATCTACACCAGGAAACGATATCAGCTATTCTGAACAAAAAACAGCATACTATTCAAGGTTTATCAACAAGCTTTGGAATGCTTCTAGATTCGTAGCTATGTCTGTGGAGAAATCTGATGTTCTTTTCGATTTGGAAAAGTTGCACGATCAAATAACTGAACGTGTAGAGGAATTGCACGATTTTGATCTATGGATACTCCATGCATTGAATGAGTTGATCTGAGAAGAAGAAAGATATTTTGATAAGTTCTATCTAGGTGAGGCTGCTCATCAAGTAGTACAAACTGTTTGGGAGTATTTCTGTGATCGATATATCGAGATATCTAAGATACATGGGGGACCTATGACTCACCAAGTTTTGGTTTATGTTTTGGGTAGATTGATACAGCTACTACATCCATTTGCTCCTTTTGTGACTGAGCAACTACGACACAATCTAGGCTTTGTTGATAGTGTCTCTTATACTCAATGGCCAAGTGCGATACCTGATCTGCCAAGCAAAAACTATAGGATCAAGATCATGATGGAAATCATCACTCAGATGAGACATCTGAGAACGAAAGCCACAGACAAGTGACATGAGAAGGTAGATGTTTTTGTACAATGAGCATCTGATATCCTTGATTATATGAAGGACTTTGAGAGCTTGGTGAAAAAGCTAGTGAATATCAATGAAGTAGCTTACTACAGAGAAGGTCAAGAAAAACCTGATGGTTATGTGACTGGATTGGTGATCAACATCACTGTATGAGTAAAAGGAATCCAAACGATCAATAAACAACAACAAATATCACAACTGCAAAAGGATTTGGAAAAAGAAGAACAATTTTTGCAAGTGTTGAGAAATACCTTGAGTAATCCAAGCTTTAGAGATAGTGCTCCTGAATCTGTAATAGCTACGAAAGAAGCTAAAATGGAAGAGGTGAAATCTAGAATCATGGCTTTGGAATGAGAGATAAAAAGATTGAAAAGTTAGAAATATTTGGAATTTCGTTTTTGAAAAATCCTGCACATAGTGCAGGATTTTTTATTTGTACGAATACATAATTTCTTATTCTCAGTACTCTTCTTTTAGATTGTTTGTGATTTGGTCTAGTATCTCTTGGTTTGCAAATTGTCCACATGTATCTTCGATACTTTTTACCAATTTTTCAGCGAACGACTTTTTGCTTGCAACCTTCTTGAGTGCTTCTTCTACTTCTTCTTCGCTATCATAACCATACTTTTTGTATAAATTTTCTATAGTGTCATCTGCTTGTTCTTCGTCTTCTCGACCATTTTCTCCATCTCGAAATCATTCTCGAAATTTTGGATCCATGACCATACAACTCACTGAAGCATAGAGCTGAGCTAGCTTATCTTCTTCTTTGTTTGGAATTTTTTGATCGTCTTCTACTGTGATTTCTACATGTGTTTCGGTTTTTGTTTCTTCTGTAGGTTGTTTGTTTTTGTTACATCCTGTCAGCATGAAGATAGAAGACAAGAGTAGTAGTGTCATAGCTATTTTTTTCATTTTTATGAGAAATGATTTAAAGTGTCTTTTTATAGCCTAAATTGACTCTATTTACAGTCTTTTTAGCATTCTGATTTTTTGACTTTTGTGTTTTTGTGTTTATAATCTTGGTGTGTTTATTTTTTCCGTATTTTAGGATGACTTGAGGTATTTCACCAGTTCCTAGCTGAGATATTGAATGAACTTTCAATTCTGAGTCTATCACTGCTAAATCTCTCCAAGATGCAGGTAAGTTTTCAGAACTATACAACTTTTGATCTGAAGAAAAACTTAGTCAGGTAAATGCAAAAATTCTAAATCGTCGTATTGATAAAAATTTAGGATGGTCTCAAGAAGAACTGCTTACTAATTGTGATATTGATCCAAAGTCTTTTGATGATTTGCAGGTGGATAATGTTTGAAACAGTCCTAAGGCTGAGTTTTATAGAAGTTATCAATATTTGATCAATAGATGGAACTCTGAAGCTTTTCATAAACAACTTTCAAAACTGGGTGTAGATTACAACGAATTGATCGTTACCGTGATGCAAAAAATGCATCGTGGTGTAATCGAAGCATGAAAACAACCAAGCAAAAGAAAATTTAGGAATGGTAATGTTGCTTCTCTTTCTAACTTTTCTAAAGATGAACGAACATTTGAAGCTATGCCATACTGGGTGCGTTGTGTGATGTGTGACAATTTTGTTAAATGACCTGGTCTTAGTGGGTTGGATGAAATCATAGTTTCTTGAAAGAACGGTGATGTGAGTATGAGAGATATCAATAATCTGCTCTGATGAAAACAGAAACTTGATAATGGTAACGATCAAATACTAATACCAAATAGTCTGGGTATTTGTGTATTAGTCATCTGTAAAGATGTTAATGATGTATATGTTTCTCAGAGTAGAAACAATAATACTACGACAACACAGTGGAGAGATCCGGTGTGATCAGCTAGTGGTGCAATGGAATCTAAGTATCTTTTTAAAGGTAGCGGTGCTTCTGGAGCTGAACATCAAGCTGAAGCAGAAGTTTTTGAAGAGCTTGGGGTTGAATTGATAAAATCAGAATTGGGATTTGACTCTAAGTTAGACAGTTTGACTGTGAAGACACTGGTTTCTGAAAAGAGAAGATGAAATCCAAAGCTCCTTTCTAGAAGCTACAGATGGAAACGAATCTACAAAGATAGAGATGCATACTCAAGAAGAAATGGAGACTGCTATGAAAAACGGAGGAGCATGATTTTCTACTCACTTCTGGATGACAGTGAGAGCTGCTTTGGATCATTATGAATCTGCTGTAGAAGAATATAGTGAAGATCTCTTTTCTAGTCTTTCATCCAGTGATGTGGTGAAACCTGTGAAGCTTGCTAGAAACTTTGGTAAAAATGAAAGTTTCAAATATTATGCGAAGACTGATATGAGATTGTTTCAATGGTTTGTGAATGCATACTCTTACAATCTCCCTGTATCAGACGAGGAGTGGAATACCTATAGAGACAATAAATCATCTCGTAACCCTCCTAATAATATTTGATCAGAAGAAGAAAGGGTTTTGACTTGGTTGAAAGGATATAAATCAGCTGGTAATCCAAACGCTGATGTGGTGGTTGAACTTTATAAGGTCCGTTGAAAAGATCCTGAATTTAGGTTCTATACTGTTTGAGAAAATGGTGTTTCGAATGTAGTTTATCGTTTCGCATTTTCTGAAAAAGGACCACAATCTGCATGGAAAGACCGTTTATTGCGTGCAATAGCGGAAAGTAATAAATCCTTTGTGAAATTTCAAAAAATGGGTGATACAGCTGAATCCATGCTTCCGTATTTGAACTAGTAATTGTTTTTGATGAATAAGAAAAATCAGCCCTTTGGGGACTGATTTTTCAAATGGGGCGATCGACGGGGTTCGAACCCGCGACCCATGGTACCACAAACCATTGCTCTACCAACTGAGCTACGACCGCCATAACAAATGCAGCGTTTTTTGAAAAAAAAATCTGCTGTGTAGCCTTGATGCACTATAGAAAAAGCCCTGCTTATTGCAAGTAAAAGTCATAATGTCAAGACTTGTCTGGTCTCCTATTTTTTGATATCAAAGGTGATCCTTGATTTCGTGGTAGGTATTTGTTTGTATCGTGGTGGCCTAATAGTGATGTCTACAATTCAGATTTCAGGATATCACATGAGAGTCTTTCTAACCTCTTCTGCAGTTTTACCTACGATATCATTTTTGATATTCTTTTTTAGTCAGTTTGGATCTTTTTCAAAATTGTAACCACGTATGATAGAAACTGATGTAGGTATGATGAGGACATTGTCGTCTTGTCTATTTTTGATGTCATAGATGATGAGTGATTGCATGTTTATATCTACGAGTAGTTGTGTGTCTGTTTGTCTTTGGCTGATATACTGAAGTATGCTATGAGTGATGTCTGTTTGCTTGATATAGAAAAAGTTGAACTCAACATCTATACCTCATTCGATATTTGGTCCAGGATCTCCGACAGCTTGTTTGGTGACTATGCGTTGTATCTCATAATTGATCAAATCATCATAGTGCATCAATATCCCGTTGGGTACATCGAATCTGTTTCTCAGTATATCTTTTTTGTTTTCTTCTATATATGTTTTTAGCCTTTGTTGGATGTGGCCGATATCTTCTTCTGTAACAAATCACTCTGACAACGTCTCTCCGCCAATGAATTGTTGGTCTGCTGTTGCGTGTATTTTTTTTAGGAAGTAACTTTCTTTGAGGTTTTTTATATGCAGGGTGGTTCATGCAGAGATGTTTCCTTTTTGTCCCATGATATTACCAAATATATCAGTAGTCATGGCTGTGACTGGGATAGTCCTTCTACCAAACTCTAGTCATGCAGAAGGTATGATGAAAGCTTTGTCTGCCGTATACATAAGTCCATCTGTCGTGACAAATCTTGTACCTTCTATGATGGAGTATTCATTGTTAGTTTCGTTTGTGATAGTGATAGTACCTTTGGCTGGTGTTTGTTCACTGAGACTATTGGCTATGTTTATAGATAGTTCATGTTCGTATTCGAAAGACCCTGAATAGTAAGGGATACTCAAGTTGTTTGACAGTGCTGGGAAGAATGTATTGGATACTGGATAATAACGGAAGTTGTATATGATGTCTTCCATCGTATAGTTCGGTGTGATAGTGACTCTCGTGCTTGGGAGTATCAATGCATACAGCATATACAATACTATCAAGAGTATGAAGACTTCTAGTCCAAACAACAAGTATCCTGTGTAGTGTTTCTTGTCATATAGAGCTTGGTGAAATTTCTTCATATTGAAGAAAAATAGGTAGACTATATGTGCTACTTTCAACCACTTGTTTTTGTATTTGTATTCATAGTGTAGATCAGCTTCTTCGAAATATTTTTTTGCTTTTTCTGTCTTAGCAACGAATGTTGCGCTGACTTCTTTTTTTTCTAGTAAATCTTTGATTTGTTTTCCCCATCGTTGATGTTGGAAAATATCGTTATTTTCTTCTATGAAGATAGTTACCTGTTTTTTGGACGGTATCTTTTCTAGTGTTTTGCTAATCTTGTAGAAACTATCTGTCTCTAGAAAAAAGAACCTCATTATATGTTTCTTTTTGCCTTAGTTAAAGTGGTTAGTTGTGTTTTTGTAACAAGAATTGTTGTATGCAGATCATCACTATCACGAAAGATACATATGCTTTGATATCTAAAGAAATAGATCAGACTGCTATGACACCATATTTGGGTGCTTGTTGGTAGAGTAGTACTATGTTGGTCAGGATGATCAATATCGCTAGTGTGATATATCCAACTTTTGTGTTTTTTTGTATTTCTTTGAACCCCAAATGTAACCCAGTGCTTATCAATCATGCAATAGAAATCAATATACCGATAGGTAAGACAGATCAGTATGTTGATCGTTTGCTGATATCGGGGCGGAATGTTTGGACACCTCGTTCGGTGTTTGGTAGTCCTATAAAGTTATCTCCAAGGAGTAGGAAGAATCACAGTGGTATAAATGCTATCGATAGTCCGTAGGCAATCGTTTCTATCCGTCTGAGTTTTTCTTCTTTGAATTTTATATTGTTTAGAAAGATGATGATTGCACTTGTGATACCTATGATCACTCCTATGAAGTGGAATTTGAACCCATATGGAGATATCAACAGTAGTATTTCGTTTAGGCTTGATGGTATGATTTGCCCGTAAGTTAGTAGGAAATTTACATATGCGCCTAAGATGTAGGCTGATATGATAGGAAGTGGCATCCAGTAAAAAAGTTTTCTGAACTGGAGGTTGTATTTTTGGCTCTGTCCGTATGCTATGATGAGAAATATAGCAATGGCTATGATGATACCGATACCAGTCATAGAGACTGCAGATCACCCAATAGTGATGATTGGGTACATGTTTTGTTATGAATTAAATTGATAGCTACTCTTATCTGAGATAATCAATGATCTTTAGTTCTCTGATCGCTGATATTCTGATGATACCAGGATAGTCTAATTGTTCTTCGACTTTGTCTGCTATGGTTTCTAGTAGTTTTTGTGTTCCTTTGTCATCTACTTTTTCTGGATCAGCAAATACCATGATATCTCTACCTGCTTGCATGATGTGGACTTTTTCTACACCAGTGATCTCTATGATTAGTTTTTCTAGTTCAGACATTTTCTCTATGAAGAGTTCTTTTGTATTGTATCTTGCTCATGGTCTAGATGCTGACATCGCATCTGCAGCTGCTACTACTCGTGATATTGGAGTAGTCATCGGTACATCAAAGTGATGTGATTCTGCTGCATTGATGATATCTTCGTGCATAGAAAACTTTCTCAGTGTATCAGCACCTATCAATGTGTGTGATTCACCAGTAGCTGCTATGACCTTACCTATATCGTGCAATAGTCATGCTTTCTTAGCTAGAGTCGGATCTAGTCACATCTCAGTAGCTATAGCTTCTGACATTTTAGCTACTTCAATACTATGTTTTCGTAGGTTTTGACCGTAGCTGTATCTTAGATAGAATTGCCCGATGTATCTTACGATTTGTGGTTTCATCATTGGCAAGTTGACCATTTGTAGTGCTTCCTTTCCTTTTTCAGTCAACATATCATCTAGTGCGTTTGTGACTTCTGTGTGAGTTTTTTCTATGTAGTGTGGGTTTATTCTCCCATCTTTGACTAGTCTTTTTAGTGTTTCTGTAGCTATGTATCTTTTTTCTGGTTCGTAACATGAGACTTTGACACAAAGAGGAGTGTCATCAATGATGATCTCTGCGCCAGTTGTTTTTTCGAAAAAGTTGATGTTTCTTCCTTCTCTACCGATAAGTTTTCCTTTGAAATCTTCTGATGGTATATCTACTGTAGTAGATGTAAACTCACTGACTGCGTCAGAAGCTATCCTAGGTAATACTCTAGATATGATGAGAGCTGCTTCTTTGTCTGCTTCTTCTTTTTTGATCATCTTGAACTTCTCAACGAATTGCTTGATCTCACCTTGGTGTTTTTCTTCTACTCAAGCAAGTAATTGTTCTTTGGCATCTTTTGCCTTCATCCCAGCTACTTTTTCCAATTTCTTTTCTTGTTCGTCTTTGAGTTGATCGATTTTTTCTAGTTTGTTCTTGATAGTTTCTTTTTGCTCTTCTATCTTCATTAATCTTTCGTCCATTTTTTCTTCCCTCTTGAGTATTCTTTCTTCGATTTGGTCTAGTTGTTTTTGCTTTTTTTCTTCTAGTCTGTCGCATTTTTCTTCTGCAATCTTTAGTAATTTTTCTGCGTCTTGTTTTGCTTTCTTGATAACTTCATCTTCTAACTCGCTAGCTTTAGCCATACGTTTTTTGAATTTGATGGCTTTTTCTGTTAGTGTTTTTTTGTATCCGAAGAATCAGATAACTCCACCAAGGATAAGTCCTCCTATCCCTGCAATAATAATGACCATGTCCATATGAATAGCTGTGTTAGTGTGTTAAATAAGTTTGTTAGTTTCAGTGTTTTTTGTTATAGTGTTTTGGAAAATGAATGCAAGGTAGCCGGAACGCCGAAAAATTGCTTTTATTGCAGAGACTCAGAGATGGACTATAGATGATTGTTGTACTCTGTAGAGCCTAATATGACTATTTCGTCATTGAAAAATCAATCATATGATGAAAATATTGATGTTTCTTTGTTGAAAAAATGGATGGACAAAAACGATGTTTCTGTTTCCGTAATGTGAAATGAAAGCTATCACTTCAAATTTCACCCGATAAAGTCACAGCCATTTTTGTATTATTGGAAGTGAAATCATGATCTACTGAATCGTCCTTTGTTGGCGATAGTATGACCAAGGAAGATGAGTTCTTATGCAAAACAAGTTCTGGAACAGCTTTTTCGTGATCTAGCATGATATGATATAGCGACTATTTCTGGGCTTGCACCTGGAGTTGATAGTCTCTGTCATGAATTATCCATGACTTCGAATATCCCTACGATTGCTATTTTGGGGGCATGACTTGGAAACTATATGAGTAATCAAAAAAGACATCAAATAACCAGTATTGTGGAACAAGGCTGATTGGTAATCTCTGAATTTAAACTCAAGCAAGTAGCTACTTCTTATACCTTTCCTCAGAGAAATCGCTTGATAGCGTGATTGGCTCAGTGTGTGTTTTTGCCTGAAGCTTGAAAAAAAAGTGGGAGTTTGATCACAGTAGATGATGCTCTGGTTATGCGTATACCTGTATATGGAACTCCACAAAACATACATGCCAAAGAGAGTTCTGGTCTTTTGGATTATATGCAAAAATGAAAAGTATCTATGGTGTACGATCTGAGTGTGTTTCTTGAAAAAGAATTTTCTGCATATAAATCTAACAAAACATACTTACAAAAAAAGAATCTAGATGATATCGAACTTGATGATCACCAACGTATAGTGATGAATGTTTTTTTACATTCTTGATGATCTGTGTCTTTGGGGGACTTGATTTCGAAAACTGAACTTAGTTTACAAATTTTGATGAGTGTTTTGACCATGTTGGAAGTGATGGTTTTGGTCAAACAAAATGAAGAATGATGATATAGCATGATGTAGTAGCTGTTTTCGTTTTTTGCTACAGGAAGATAGCGGGGTGTTGGTGGTCGGTGGGCCTTTGATTTTCTCTAGCTCACTCTTTTAGCAGTGAATCTTTGTATAGATTTTTTTTGATTCTACTCTTGTAAAAATTTCTTTTAGACACAAGATGTTGTGGTCATATCTAGGTCACACCACAACATGTTGTGGTTTTGTCTGTTTTTGTTTTGTCAAGCTATATCTTTTGATGACTGTTGAACTTGTGAGAAAGCGTGATTGAAGTACTGTTAAGTTTGACCGTAAAAAAATTGAAAAAGCTATATATATGGCGGCGAAAGCTGCTGGAGAAGATCATTTGTCCTGGATTGATGAGGTGATCAAAGTAGTAGAGCAATCACTTGAAGAAAATTTTGGTTATGAGGTGATTTGAGTCGAAGATATACAGGACAGTGTTGAACGTTTTTTGATGAATCGATGACATGACCGCATAGCTAAGTGTTATATTCTATATCGTGAAAAGAGATCTGAAGCTAGAGAGGAACGTCAGGCTATGATCGGTGTGAAAAACACTATGGAAGAATACTTGGATCATGTAGATCGAAGAATAAACGAAAATGCAAATATAGCATATTCTATCTGATGACTGATTTTGAAAAACTCGGAAAAAATCACGGCAAACTATCGACTTTCTCATATCTATAGCCATGAAATAGGTGAGGCTCATAGAAATGGAGACTATCATATTCATGATTTGTGAATGTTTACTCCGTATTGTGCTGGATGGAGTTTGAGAGCATTGTTAGAAGAATGATTTAATGGAGTTCCAAACAAAGTAGAATCGACACCACCAAAACATTTGAACTCAGCTGTGAATCAGATGGTTAATTTTTTTGGTGTATTACAAAATGAGTGGGCATGAGCACAAGCTTTTTCTTCTTTTGATACATATTTGGCTCCGTTTGTTCACAAGTATAGTGAGGAAGTTCGTACTGAGTTAGATGAATTGGATGTTATCTTTTCTTCTAAAGAAGAAAAAAATGATTTTGTGGACAAGAAAACATATCGCTATGTAGTGCAGTGTATGCAAAATTTTATTTTTGGATTGAACACCCCATCTAGATGGGGAACACAAACCCCGTTTACGAATATTACCTTGGATCGAGAATGTCCAAAAGACTTGTTGGAAAAGCGTTTGATGATGTGAGGACTGAATGCTGGAGGTTATAGTAAAACGTTTGGAGAGCTAAGTAAAGAAATGATGTTAGTCAATAGAGCGCTGATACAGGTGTATACTGATGGTGACAAAAATGGAAGAATCTTTACTTTCCCCATCCCTACATACAATATTACAGAAGACTTTGACCGAGATGATCCTGATGTGACAGCCCTTTTTGAAATGACAGCGAAATATGGTATTCCGTATTTTCAAAATTTTGTAGGTTCTCAGTATATGCAAAACGAACAATGAGAGAGAGTTAGAAATCCGAAAGCATATAAACCGGATGATGTGAGAAGTATGTGTTGTAGACTGCAACTGGATCTGGAAGAACTAAGAAAGAGAGGAGGAGGACTATTTGGTTCCGCTGAGATGACAGGTTCTGTATGAGTTGTAACACTAAACTTAGCAAGATTGTGATATGTATATAAAGATGATATCGATGGACTAAAAAAACGTGTTGGTGAGCTGATGGATCTGGCGAAGCAATCATTAGAGATAAAAAGGAAAGAAACAACTAAGTGGTTGGAAGCTTGATTTTATCCATACACGAAAAGATATCTTTGATCGTTTAGAAACCACTTTTCTACTATCGGTATCAACGGTATGAACGAAGCTCTGTTGAACTATAGTGAATGAAAATATGATCTGACCATGAAAGAAGGTATGTCTGTAGCAGCCGAAATCATGGACTACATGAGAGACGTGTTGACCACTTACCAAGAAGAAACTGGTCATATGTACAACTTGGAAGCATCTCCAGCTGAGTGAGCTTCATATAGATTTGCTAAAGTAGATAAAAAAGAATTTTCTGACATAATCCAAGCCGGTACAGAAGATGCACCTTATTATACGAACTCAACTTGGTTGCCTGTGAACTATACTGATGATGCCTTTGAAGCTCTAAGTTTGCAGGATGAATTGCAATGCAAGTATACCGGTGGAACAGTATTACATCTATATCTAGGTGAGAGAATCTCTGATGCTGAAAGTTGTAAGTTGCTAGTGAAAAAAGCGATAGGTCGTTTTAGGCTTCCTTATGTTTCTATCACACCAACATTTTCTATATGCCCCAAGCATGGTTATATAGTAGGTGAACATGATTACTGTCCTAAGTGTGATCATGAGCTTGGTTATGTTTGAAAGAAATTTGATCTGAATATCAGAAAAACTTACACTGCTGATCCTGAAAAAATAGCAAGAATCAATGCTGATCAAGTCTGATAATGTTTTAAATATTAGTTATATATCTATGCAAGAAAAACACATCAATGCTAAAGGAAAAGAAATCAAAAGAACTAAATGTTTTGTGTATTCTCGTGTGAGTGGTTTTATCACACCTGTGTGCAATTATAATATTTGAAAAAAATCTGAATTCTATTCGAGGAAGTTCTACAATGAACAGAGGACTTTGCAACTGATCTGAAATAAGAAAACTATTTGTCTCGATCAATAATAAATGCTAATCAGCGCATTGCAGAAACATACGCTTGTTGACTATCCATGAAAGCTTGCTTGTATCATTTTCACTGTGGGTTGTAACTTGAGATGTCCGTTTTGTTACAATCCTCAGCAAGTATTGCCTGAGATGATAGAAAAAAATAGAAAAAACCTAATCGATGAATATGATGTATTCGAATTTTTGGAGAGTAGACGCGGTTGGTTAGACGGAGTCGTGATTTGTGGTTGAGAACCAACTTTGCAGTCTGATCTTTATGATTTTGTAAAAAAAATTAGGCAAATGTGATTTGTGGTAAAACTGGATACGAACGGTAGAGATTCAAAAATCGTGGAAAAGATGATAACGGATAGACTATTGGATTATGTAGCTGTAGACCTCAAACAATGTTGGTGAAAGTTTTCATCTGTTGGAGGAATTGATTTGAGTGATTCATTCAAAAAAAACTATGAAGATCTTTTGGCTCTCTTAAAAAAATCAACTATCTGATATGAGTATAGAACAACATTGATTAGATGATGTCATGATGAAAATGATGTGGTAGATATGGCTAAGCTTTTGGTATGAGTGGATCGCTATTGTTTGCAACAATTTGTCTCTAGTACAAACTTGCTTGATCCTAATTTTCAATGAATAGCTTATACTGAAGAGGAAATGAAAAGGATGCAGCTTTTGGCTGCACCCTATGTGAAGGAGTGTAAAGTTAGGTGTTAATTTCTAGTTTCGTGGTTTGCAGTTAGTAGTGATGGTTTTCAACCCTTGGCATTTTTCGTTGTCTACGCAATTTCGTTCTGATGTGTAGTTTTCTTTTCCGTAGAACTTAGTGCTTTTTTGAGTTAGATCATCGTAGACGATTGTTTGTGCGCAATGGTATACAAATGGCTCTAGTGCATCGCTTTGAGTTTTGAATGTACTATTGTCACGGTCTTGATTGTTGGTGAAAGCTATTAGTGATCATCAAATTAATACTCCTGCCAGTAGTGTTAGTGTTAGTTTGGATGTGAGTTTGTTCATGATTTTTTTTGAGATGAAGTTTCTCTTTTTTTAGTGATGAGAAATATAATTGCCACCACAAAGAATAGTATGAAAAACCATTGTGAATTTGTAAATGGTCATCGAAAGTATGATTGACTATCTTGTCTGAGGTATTCTAAGAAAAATCTTACCACAGCATATAGGAGTAGAAAGCTGAAAGTCATAGTTCCTGCTTTGTTTTTACCTTTTTGATAAGATTTTCGATAGATGATCTGCAGTATGATCAATATTAGTAGACCTTCTCCAAAACTGGCCAAAAAGTTTGTGTTGATCCTCATCTCGTTGGTGAATTGTTCAGCGGTTCAGTAGTTGTATATTAGCTTTGTTGATTCCAGTTTTTGGTAAACATCAGCTCTGATCAGTAGTAGGTTGTCCTTGATTGTAAACCAAGCATTGTTTGTGATGGAAGATAGTAGTGCTTTGTTGTATGCAACTAGTCCATATAGTTCCTGGTTTAAGAAGTTTCCTATCCTACCTAACATGATACCAAATGGTGTAATGACTGCCATGTGGTCCAAAAGTCTGAGTGTATCTTCTTTTTTTAGTTTCCGTTTTTTGCTCAAGTATATGATAGCTAATAGAGCTCCGATTATTCAACCTATAAATGACATACCTCCGTTTCGAACGGCTAGTATTTGATCTGGGTTGGATAGATAGTAGGGGAGTTGGTAGATGATGATTTCTCACAGCCTACCTCACAGTATCCCTCATATGATGATAGCTATGAAAAAATCATCAAGTCTTTTGGTTAGTACAGTATGTACTGCAGGTCGTTTTTTTGCGTAGCCTTTTGGGCCTATATAAAGTAGAAAAAGGTATCAGACTGAGAATCATATGAGATACATGATTCCATATCGATAGACGGTGATGGGACCTAGTGTGAAAGCAATCATGAGCTATGATGAATTAAATTTGTTGTATTGACATTCTCTTGTTTTTGTTTATTGTTCGGGTTCTTGTATTCATTAATATTTTGAGAAGTGTAGTTAAGCTTTCTGATTATGGAAGTTTTTCTTGTAAAAAAAATAAACTAAAATGGAAGTGATTACCTTTAACAACAGACAAACCGCTTATCTAATAGGAATTTTGATAAGTAGCACAGTTTTGAACCAAGCCATATTTGGAATAGACTTTTTTATTGGAGCAATGGCTCTTATCGTTGCATCGTTGATCTTTGTCTACGTTTGGTGGGGTTTTATTGGCCTGTCGAAAGTGAGAAGATGGTGGAAAATTGGAGTTTTGGTATTTATATTATCATGGCTTCCTATTTTCTTTTTCAGTTTTCTTTTGTTTTCGCTGACTATGGATTTGAGTAAGGTCTATAGCTTTACTTATATGTCTATATTTACCTACAGCTTATCTGTGATTTTTTTCTATTTTTATTATAAATTGCAGATAGATGATTTGATTGCTTACTGTTTCAAGAGGTGATATTTCTCCTTTTGGCCAGTAGGCTTTTTTTGTTTTTAGAAAAACTATTTTATGCTTCTTCTAGCTCTTTGATTTGATCACGGATGACAGCAGCTTCTTCAAATTTTCGTTCGTGTATAGCTTGATCTAGTTGTTTTTTTAAATCTTTGGCTATGATTTCTTTTTCTCTTTTGGTCATACGTTTTAGACGTTTTACTTTGCCTCTGGTGAATTGGTTTAGTTGTTGTTGGGCAAGCTCATCATCTGTTTTGACTGATTCTAATTTCTTGATATTAGAAATAGCTATGGATGGTGTGATGCCATGTTTCTCATTATGAAGCTGTTGGGTATGTCTTCTACGATATGTTTCTCGTAGAGCTTTGGTCATAGACTCTGTCATGTTGTCTCCATAGAGGATGACTTCTCAATCTGGATTTCTAGCAGCACGTCCTATGATTTGAACAAGCGCAGTCATGGATCTGAGAAATCATTCTTTGTCAGCATCGAGTATCGCTATCAACGATACTTCTGGGAGATCGATACCTTCTCTCAAAAGATTGATTCAAACTAATATATCTACTACTCATGTTCTGAGTTTTTTTATGATTTCTCGACGATCAATAGTAGCTATCTCACTATGTAGATAGAATGCTTTGTATCATTTGGAAATAAGAAAATTGGTAATCTCTTCTGAAGATTTCTTGGTGAGAGTGAGGAGGAGTATCCTTCATCATTTTTTTATGTGGTGATCTATTTTTTCGAAAAGATGATCTAGGAAAGCTGGTTGCTTGCCTTTGGGGAATTTTTTTAGTTGGAGAAAGTCTTTGATATTTGGAAGCACGGTTGTTTTTTTTCTAAACTTATGCAGCTATCTTAGTGTTGTTGTCTGCGGATTCCATAGTATTGTGAACAACTTTCAGTTTTGGTTCTTCTCTTTGTCGTTTGAAGGCATAGCTCAGTTCTTTTCAAAGCTTGGTTGTTAGATTTCAAATTTGGTTTGTGAGTCGATATTTTTCTTCTCCTTTGATTTTGTTTCCCAATGCTGCGAATAATTCTTCGTTTGCGAAACGTGGTAGATATGTGAGTGTGTTTCGCAATTTTCATTCAGTAAATTCTCACCAAGCGTTTGCTAGGCTTTCGGTCTGGTGTGGCTCTGTTTCTTTAATAATAGATACGCTCATGTTTTTAGGATTGAGTGTGAACTATTTTTTGCTTGCTAGTTTTCTTTCGCTTTCTGTCAGATATACCTTTCTTAATCTAATGCTTTTAGGTGTTATTTCTGCATATTCATCTGGTCATATGTATGAGAGAGCTTCTTCCAATGAAAGTGTCTTGATTGGCTTCAATAACATATTGTCGTCATTTCAAGAAGTTCTCATGTTTGATTGTTGTTTGTTCTTGGTGAGATTGACTTCCATGTCTCCTGGTTTTGCACTTTCTCCTACTATCATCCCTTGGTAAAGTTCAGTGGCAGGTTCTACGAAAATAGTTCCTCTTTCTTGTAGTTTCCACATGCTATATCTCATCGACTTTCCTTTGAGTGCTGATATCATAGATCAATTGGTTCTTTTTTTGATTTCTCCTTTCTTCTTTTCATAGTGAGAGAAAGAACTGTACATGATGCCTTCTCCTTTAGTCATCAATACAAACTCTGCTCTGACTCATAGCAATCATCTTGTTGGTACATCAAACTCTATGGTTGAGATACCATTGTGTGCTTCCATATTTTTCATCATTCATTTTCTATTTGATAGCATCTCTATGACAGAACCGGATAGTTCGTCTGCTACATTCACAACGACGTGTTCTATTGGTTCTTGTGTTTCTCCGTTTTCTTTTCTGAAAATAACATTTGGTGATGATACTTGGAGTTCAAATCATTCTCTTCTCATTGTTTCTATCAAGACAGAGAGATGTAACTCTCATCTTCCTGCGACAGAACATCTTCTTCCTCCTTCATGGATTTCTACGCGTAATCATACATTGGTTTCAGTTTCTTTTAGCAATCTATCACTGATATTTCTGGATGTGACATATTTTCATTCTCTACCTGCAAATGGAGAATCGTTGACTAGAAAATCCATCATCAATGTTGGTTCATCTACTTCGATAGGCTTCAATGGTGTGATGCCCTCAACTCCAATTGTTTCACCAATATAGATATCTGGAATACCAGCGATATTGACTATCTCACCTGACTGAGCGGTCTGAGTTTCTGTTTTTTGTACTCCTAGAGTGGTGATTAGTTTACTTATCTTTCCTTTCCTTTTGTTTCCATGATTGTCATAAACGATGACTTGGTCACCTGTAGTGACTTTCCCATCGAGTATTCTACCTACACCAAGTCTTCCAACGTAGTTGTCATAGTCGAGATTGACTATTTGCATACGGAATGGTTTGTCTGAGTAGTCAGGAGTATCAGTTACATTTTCTAGTATAAAATCCAATAGAGGAGTGATATCTTTCTTGTTCGCAGCGGCTTCTTGATCTTTCAAATCCAAAAAAGCATAACCGTCACGAGCACTTGCGTATATAATAGGAAAATCTGCTTGTTCGTCTGTTGCCCCGAGTTGGAAGAAAAGATCAAACAATTGATCGACGACTCGATGTGGTCTCGCCGTAGGTTTGTCTATCTTGTTGATAACAACAACTGGATGTAGTCCATGTTCGAGTGATTTTTTCAAAACGAACTTGGTCTGTGGCATAGGGCCTTCGTAAGCATCTACTAGTAGTAGTACTGAGTCGACCATTTTTAGCGCTCTTTCTACTTCACTTCCAAAATCAGCATGTCATGGTGTATCTATGATGTTGATGGTGGTGTTCTTGTAGACAAGTGATGTGTTTTTGGCGTAGATAGTAATACCTCTTTCTTTTTCTTGATCGTTGGAATCCATGATCAATGATTGGTCTTCCATGGCTTTCATGGTACCGGATTGGGTGAGTAGTTGATCTACTAGAGTGGTTTTTCAGTGATCAACGTGTGCTATGATAGCAATGTTTTTGATTTTCATAATGAATTGGTTGTAGACATGAAAAAAAGGAGCATGGAATAGCTCCTTTGTTATGATTGTATTATATATAATGATTTTGCTTCGTACTACAATTGGAAGTATTGACAATTTTGTTTTTTGGAATTTTTTAGTTTAAATTTATTTTTGTGTTATCTTCGGGAACGTAAGTTTTTCAATTATAAATTTTTTTAATATCTTTTTTTATCTTTTCTAGTTGCTGTATTCTTGGGATATTGATATCTTCTGCAATATGTGAGAATATCGCGTTTTTTGCTTCTAATTTATTTGCTATTTCTCCTCCTTCTTTTGCGGATATATGTGCTTTAGGGTGTGGATCTCTTTTTTCTTTTTGATCCTCGGAACAAAAAACTTCACAAAGTAATCGATCGCATCATTGGTAACTATCCAAGTCTTTTCTATTCATGACGTCTATAGCTTCATCTCAAAAAAATACAACATTGTTGTTTTCTGTTATTAGCTGAAATCCATATTGTTCTGTTTTTTTTGAATATAGGTTTATAGGTGTAAGTTTTCGGTCGTGTATGCTTATTTCTTCATTTTCATTTATGTGTTTTATGACAATATTTCATGCACTTATTTTTTTATCATACCAAGGCCCCTTTCCTACTATGTACATGAGTTCATGAACTTTTTTTGCTAGCTTTGGAGATATGATTATTGTCATCTGTTTGTTTCATATTATTCTAATCAGATGTGGTAGTCATAGTAAGTGATCTGTATGACAATGTGTCATGAATATATATTCAGGCATTTGTATCTCTTCTCTTAGTACTTTTTGAGCGAGGTTCATTCCATTTCCTGCATCGACATAGAGTTTTTTTTCTCAATCGATAATAACGAAATGAGTTGTGTCGACATTGGCGTTTAATGCTGCGCCTGTTCAAAAATATTCAAAGTACATTAGTTCGTGCAATATAAAGTTATATAATATTCACTTCTGGCTCGATGGTGACACCCGTTTTTTCTTTGACGGTAAGTTGTAGTTTTTGTGCGAAGTCCCGTAGTTTATTGCCGTCTGGTTCTCCTTTGTTTACTATGACTAGTGCATGGTTTTTGTATGTGCCGATGTTTCATTCTTCCATACCTTTGCAGCCACAGAGGTCGAGGAGTTGTCCTGCTGAGAGTTTGATATAAGATCCTGAATCAAGTTCAGGATGACTAGTGGCTGGTCGTCCTATGATATCAGGAAATTGTTTTTGCAATTTTTCATATGTGTCTTGGTCAACTACGGGGTTTTTGAAAAAAGAACCGGCAGTTCCTACATCATCCACATTTGGTAATTTTGATTCACGAATCTTGATGATAGTGTTGGCAATACGCAACGGTGTTAGATCTTCGTCTGTCATATATCACTCTGTTTTGAGTGTTTCTTTGACCTTTTCATAAGATAGATTTGGTTTGGGGATCTTGCTTAGTTTGAATGTGACGTGAGTGATGAAAAACTGATCTTTGAGTTCTGTCTTGAATATACTAGAACGATAGGCTAGCTCACACTCCAGGTTGTTCATCAGTCTGATATTTCCTGTTTCAAGATCGAAACCTCTGATGTTGACTATGGTGTCTTTGACCTCTTGTCCGTAAGCTCAGATGTTTTGCATGGGTGCAGCACCTACACTTCCTGGTATTAGGACGAGGTTTTCGATGCCTCGTAGTCATTGTTTGCATGAATCTATCACGAAATTATGTCGTAGTTCTCATCATCATACCTTTATGATCCTATGGTCTGGTGCTTCCCTTTTGACCTCTATTCATTTGATACTATTTTTGATTACCAATCAATCTATGTCTCATGTGAGTAGTATATTGCTTCCACCTCATATGATGACTTTTTTTTCTGTTTTGTATATTTCTGTATTCATGAGTTGAAAAAAATCATCAGCAGACTGAATGTCTACGAAGTGTTTTGCATTAGCTTTGACACGTAGGGTGTTATAAGGCGTCATATCTTGATTGTTTTTGATCTCTACCATGTTTTGCGATCTGTTGAATAGATTGTTTTCAAGTTGTAGTTAAGTGGTGTGGTTTTTCCACACTAGATTGCATTTGAGTGTTATTTACATAGATTTGTTTTTTGTAGTATATACGGCATCTGACTATGTTCAGCTTGCTGTCGATTTTTGTTTTTTTCTTGCTTGTTTTCATATGCCAACAAAAAAAGTTTGAAATACGAAGAAGACTAAAAAAACTGTAAAAAAGACTAAAACTCCGAAGAAAACAACAACTATGAAGGTATGAACAGAGCATGTAAAACCTGAACATGTGGATCTACAAGAGACAATATATTTGCAATGAGTAAGAACTCATAATCTCAAAGATATTGATATCAAGATACCTAAGAACAAATTGGTAACTATCACTGGTGTTTCTGGATCTGGGAAATCATCCTTGGCTTTCCATACCTTGTACAAAGAAGGACAATTTCGTTATATAGAATCCTTATCCTCATACTTGAGACAATTTTTCAACTTATGAACTAGGCCTGATTTGGAGATGAGTAGTGGATTGTCTCCAGCTATCGCTATAGAGCAGAACAAGTCTATCTGATCAAGCAGGAGTAGTGTCGGTACTATCACAGAGATAGATGACTATGTTAGATTGTTTTTCGCTAAGCTTGGTGATATCTATTCTTATGCTTCTGGTGAAAAATTGGAGGCACACACTGTAGAGCAAATAATGGATGCTATCAAAAAAGAGTATAACAAGAAGAAGATACATATTGTCCAACAGGTAAAAGATTTTACAGACAAGGAATACTTTGATGATTTTGTTAAGAAAAATCGTAACAAGGTAGAACGTGGTAAGTGATTTACTAGGTATTTGATCGTATCTGATAGTGAAGAAAAGATGGATCCATTAGAGTTCTTCTATTTGGAGAGTCCTGACGTTCCCCAAAAATATTTTCCCCTGACTGCTTACGGTATCTATGATCGTGTGACGATAGAAGAAAAAAGAATGTGAAGACTAAAAGAAGATGTTATTAAAATATTGCAAGAAGCGAATAAGTTTGGTGTGTATGTAGAAAACTACGTTGCGAAAAATGGTTCTGTCATCAAACGGTATACAGATAAAAATTATGATGCAGCTCATGATATTGCTTATCCAAACTTTAGTTCTCAGCATTTCAGTCCAAACCGTCAAGAATGAGCATGTGATGTTTGTCATGGGCTCTGAGAAGTATTACAGGTGGATATGGATAAGGTTTTGGATCCCAACAGCCTGTATCTGAATGCTATATTGCCATGGCGTGATAGTAGACTAGGTCAAGCTTTGTTGAAAAAGTTAGCACATAGACATGATATAGATGTAGAAACGCTTCGATCTGATTTGCCGGATTGGTTTCATGAAGTGATCATAAATGGTGATCAATGACTTTTGAGAATCCCAATGTGAGGGTGAAAATATGTTAGTATGCACTACAAAGGTATAGAAGATGTGTTGAGAGATCAGTACAATAAATGAGTGTTGACTGTAGATTTTCAAGCAATGCTTGATATGAAAAAATGTGCTAGCTGTCATGGAGCCAAACTAAAAAAAGAATCACTACATGTGATGGTGACTATGACGAAAAAAGATTGAAAAATATTCAGAACTGCTGTAGATGAAAAAAGAGATCCGACGGTATACAAAGGTACAGTACTAGAAAAACTACGTAAAGACTGACTATTCAATATTCATGATGTACACCAACTTTCTATACATGATTTGGTCTGATTTTTTTCTTTGTATCAAGATAAATCTAAAAAAGCACAAGTACTATTAGATAGGATTATCAATCCACTTTTGGATAGACTGAAAACTATCGATAGTCTAGGACTTGGTTATCTAACTTTACTTAGATGAGTGAAGACACTTTCTGGTGGAGAAGTTCAAAGATTGCGTCTAGCGAAGCAGCTTGGAAATAAACTTACAGGTATCTTGTATGTACTGGATGAACCGACAATCGGTTTGGATAATGCAGAGATCCAAAGAATGATCAAAGCTATCAGGCAACTACAGGAAATGTGAAATAGTATCGTGGTGGTAGAACATCATGATGAGTTTATCAAAGCATCTGATCGGGTCATAGAAGTAGGTCCTGGTGCAGGTGATTTTGGTGGAGAAGTAGTATTCAATGGAGAGATAGACGAATTTTTGAAAGGAGACACATTGACTGCCCAGTACATGAATGGCAAAAAACAGATACATGTAAATTTTGATCATGAGGTACAACACAATACAGTGCGTATAAAAAAAGCTTCTAAATATAATCTGAAATCAGTGGATGTAGAAATCCCATTGGGATGATTTACTATCATCACTGGTGGTAGTGGAGCTGGAAAAACTACTTTGATGTACACGACCTTGTATCGTTTTTTGCATGAAAAAGAAAAATATATTCAATCATATATTAGACTTCATCTTCTAAAACAATGACTGAGTTGGCAAGAAATCATCTCTGCTCCTGTGATGAAGAGAGAGGAGTACCAACACTTAGCTAATCTTTCTAGGCAATCATTTTACGATGAATTGGCGGTGGATACTATCTTGTGATATGATGATATCAAGAATATCGTATATGTTGACCAAGCAAGTATTGGAAAAACTCCAAGAAGTTGTCCTGCTACATTTATTGGTGTATTTGATGATATCAGAAATTTGTATGCTGGTGTGAAAGATTCTAAATATCTTGGATTCACATCTGGGCACTATAGTTTCAATTCATCAAAAGGAGCTTGTCCTGAGTGTAAAGGGTATGGATACAAAAAAATCGAACTACAATTTTTGCCAGATACATATATCCCATGTGAGCTTTGTCATGGAAATAGATACAAGCCAGAAATATTGGATATCAAGTGGCGTGAAAAAAATATAGCAGAAGTATTGAGTATGTATGTGAAGGATGCATTGAAATTCTTCGAAGAGATGAGTCATATCCATGAACAACTGGTGTTGATGAACGAGATAGGGCTTGGATACCTAAAGATGTGACAGCCAGCACATACTCTTTCTGGATGAGAATCACAAAGACTAAAACTTGTAAAAAACCTTCTAAAATCTTTCAAGTGACATACTATGTATTTTCTCGATGAGCCTACAGTAGGTTTGCATCCTGATGATATAGGAAGACTTTTGAAAGTGATCAAAAGATTTTTGGATAACTGAGATAGTATTGTGATGATCGAACATGATCAACACTTGCTAAAGTTTGCAGACAAAGTAATTGAGTTACAAAACGGAGTAGTGGTGTAAGTGGATTTATTGCACTGTAAATACTTGTTTGATTGCTGTGCTTAGTTTTCTTTCAGAATACTCGCCCATTCGACCGCTTATTTCTCAAGGGATTCAGTTTGTTAAGTTTTCTTCTCAGAGAAGATAGTTTCTTGCCTGTAGGAAAATGAAAAGTCATATTTGTCTTATGTTATCGTTTCTTGTTGTTCTCTCTGAGTATTGAATTTTTTTGTGAAAACTTGATTGGTCTGATTCTTCTCAATCTTTTTTGACTTTGTTCACACTTGCTGTTCAGGCACTTCTTAACCACTTTTCATTGATAGCTTCTAATATAAGCTCTTTGCTGTATCCACGAACTTTTCCTACCAAAGAATCTGCATTATCTTTGATCCTGTTTAGGATCTCATCGTGATAAATTAATAATTCTTTTTCTATAAACTTTTGTATACGGTTTATGGTTCTCTCTTCACCTTTTGATGTTCTGTTATCAGAGTAACTTTTTGTGTCATAGGATATTCATTCTGTGTTTGATAGCTTTCCTAGCTCTATTAATAAATCTGAGTATTCGGCCTCTTGTGCTCCGCTTCAACTGTTGTTTTCGGGTAGACTTAATAGCTCGATAACATCTTCTCTTTTTATACTTGATAGTATTTGGAACTTTTCTTTCCAATTGTTGTCGAATGGTAAATTCTTCGTTTCGATATCTTTGTTTAATATTGGTTTTCGTTTGTTGATGATGTTTGTATATGATGGATTTTCCGTTGATCTTTCTGCTGTGACTGCTGTTGATTCGGATGTTCTTGTTTCAGTGGTTTCTGAATCTAATCAACTGATTGTTGGGAAATTCTTTTTTAGTAGGTTTTCTAAGTTTTGGTCTGTAGTTTTTTCTTTTCATAATATCGCGTCGTATACCTTTATGTACATTGCTAATGGTTCTCTATGGTGGAAATCATATCATCCTGTGAGCAATGTTCCAAAGATATTTCACTCTGACAAGTGATGTAAAGCCTTTCATGCTTTTTCTCTGGTCAATGAGATTGTTTTTTTTGCTCGCTTGGTGTCTGTTCTATATTTTTTATAAGATGAATGTCCTAGTATTTCGTCTAGATTGTTGACTGTAAATTCTAGTATGTGATAGTTGTATCTTTTTGTTTCTTCTTTTATTTTTTGATGAAGTTTTTTTATGATGCTACTAGCTTGGCTAGATGGATTGGATATCGTGTAATAAATCTGTGTGCTGCTAATGTTTTCTATCCCTCGTTGTTCTTCTATTTTTTTTAGCATATCATGGTATTGAGATTCTTGAGTACCATTACCTTCATGTTTTTCTGCTAGACTTAGAAAATCTATGATATCATGTGTTTGCATAGTTCATAATAGTTGGAATCTTTGTATTCGATTGGAACTACTAGTGTCTTGATCATCTAGTACTTTTTCCCGTTTTTCTAACATTGCTGTATATGTCGGATTTTCTGGTCAGTTTAGTGCATCGAAAAGTTGTGGTTCTTGTATCCCAATTTTTGTTTCGGGTTCATCGAAATATGTATTTATAACTTCTGTATACGAATCACTGCCTTTTAGTATCATATTTTGGAGGCTAGTTAAACTTATACCTAATTATAAGCCGATACTGTAAAAAAAGCTAAAAATTTAAGATTGTGATAGAATTTGTTTAACTAAATAATAGTTGAATAGAACTTATTGAACTATGAAGACTTGTTCGAGTAGTGCCTCTAGGTTTTTTTCAGAATAATCTCCCATTTGATTACTTATTTTGGAAGGTAATCAGTCAGATGTGATCTCTTTTTCGAGTAGATAGTTTCTTGCTTGGAGAAAAACGAATAATCATGTTTTTTCTGAATAATCATATTGTGCTTGTCATGCTGAATATATTCTTGTTTGATAGAAATTAGATCGATCTGTTTTTTCTCGTTTTTTTCTTATTTCTTCCGCGTTCATTTTTCATGTTTTTTGTATCCATGCTTTATTTATCACATTAAATATTGGTCTTCAATTAAATCAAAACATACCGATCAGTGAATCAGCGTTTTCTTTTATTCTACTTAGTATTTCTTTGTTTTGATTGAGTAACTCTTTTTCTATCATGTCTTGTAGACTATCTATCGTCCTATTTTCCTTTCTTGATGTTTTACTATCTGAGTATAATATTGAGTTGTCTGATATTCATTTTACTTTTGATAGTATTCCTAATTCTGTTAGTAAATCCATATATATGGCCTCTTGTGCTCCACTTCAACTGTTGTTTTCGGGTAGACTTAATAATTCTATGATGTCTTCTTTATTTATATTTGAAAGTACTTGGAATCTTTTTTTCCAATCGTTACTAAATGGTACATCTTTTGCCTCTATATTTTTGTTTAATACTATTTTTCGTTTGTTTATGACTGTTGTATATTTTGAATTTTCCGTAGGATCTGTTTCTGATGTCGAAATATTAGATTCCTCCTCCTTTCTATCCTTTGTGTTTTCTGCGTCATCTTTGATTTTGAAGTGTGTTTTTAGAAATTCTTTCAATCTTATGTTTGTGTGATCTCTATTTCATGACAAAAAAGCGTACACTTGTATATAAGCTTGTAGGTATTCTACATATAGCGAATCATATCCAGTTCAAATTGAGGGTATCAAAAACTTGTCCATTCTTTCAATTTCCTTTTCAATTTCGGATGATGTTAGTGAAACAGTAGTTTTGAATCGTTTTCAATTTGCATATAAGTTCATGTAAGCTGGGCGTCCTAATATTAGTCATATATTGTTGACAACAAAGGTTAATATATATTCTTTGTATATTACTAACTCTTCTTGGGTTTTTTTGTAGAGTTGTGTTATTATCCGTTCTGCTTTGTTAGATATGTTAGTTGTAGTGTAGTATATCTCTGTATTACTTACGTTATCAATTCCTCGTTTTTGTTCTACTATGTTTAGCATATCTTGATATTTTTCTTCTTGTCTTCCGTTTCCTATATTGTTTTCAGCTAAACTTAGAAAATCTATAATATCTTTTCTTTTCATATCTCATAGCAGTTGGAATCTTTGTCTTCGATTAGGATCACCATCCATATTGTCCCTTGTATCTTGATCGTCTAGTATCTTTTCTCGTTTTTCTAATATTGCAGTATATGTAGGATCTTTTGGTCATTCCTTTAGTGCTTCGAAAAGTTGTGGTTTTTGTTCTCCAATTGGTTCTTTTTCACTGGTTATTGCTTCTCCAATGATTTCTTCATAACGATTTGTGATGTCTAGTATCATTTTGGGGAGTTAATTAAACTCATACTTAATTATAAGCTGATGCTGCATAAAAAGCTAAAAAATGTATGTTTTTTGCATTAAGAAAAACCCGTCAATTGACGGGTTTTTGGGAAGTATACTATATTTATGGATTATTCTAGAAGTTCGTTGACTGCTGATTCGAATGCAGCTGGTCCTTGAGCTCCAGAAACTAGTTTCCATTTACCATTTTTTACATTGACGACTACGTTTCCAGGTGTTCCTCTAACACCGAAGAGACTTTGACCTTCAGCCATTTGGCTTTTGACTGCGTCTGCATGGTCACCATTATCAAAACAAGTTTCTACTGCTGACTTGTCAGCTCCTACAGCTTCAGCTGCAGCTAGAAGACCGTCTTTTGATAGGTTTTTCTTTGTGAATACTTCTCAGTTGAACTTAGCGAAAGCTTCTGTACCTGCATTTTCAAATACACATTCAGCTGCTCTAGCTGATGGTTCAGCTTGTTGGTGGAAGCTAAGTGGGAAATGTTTGAATGCCTTAGCAACTTTACCGTCATATTTGTCAGCTACAGCTTGTAGTGTACCTTGAGCGTAGTGTCTTTGACAGAAAGGACATTGATGATCAGAGTATTCAACTATAACTATCTCTGCATCTTCGTTACCTTCTATTCTCAAATTGCTAACAAGTGTTTTTAGTTTAGCATCGTCTAGTTGGTTTGCAGCTGGTGCAGCTGCTGTAGGAGTTGGTGCAGGATCAGCAGTAGGTGTAGGTGCTGCTGCTGCTGTTGGAGCTCCAGACTCTATTGATTTTTCTAGTTGTTCGATACTCTTTTCTTGGAATTCCATGTACTTGTCTGATTCGTAGATCTCTACCAATCTTTCCAAATTTTGTGCTCATCCAACTTTGAGAGCTTCCATGTGGTTGATAGCTTTTTGTGCTCCTCATCCGAAGAGTGTAATTAGCTGTAGAAGTATGATAACCGCTAGTAGTACATACATCGTTGTGTTACATCCTCCTGTACTACAGCTAGCAGCTATAGCAGCTGGCTTTTTAGCTACAGATTTAGTAACAGGTTTTTTAGCTGGTGTCTTTTTCGTTGTCGATTTTGCTCTAGGCATACTCAATACAATATGATGATAAAATAATTGCTATGTAGCTTATTCAGCTGGCAGGTTTTGGTCGTTTGAGTCTTTTGTGAGATAGGTTTTCGCGTTTTGTTCTCGAATGAAGTCTTGTTCTTTTTGGTAATTTTCTGATCTGTATATCTCTTTGGCTATCTCGTAATTTTCGATTCCTCAAACTTTTTGTATTTCTATAGTTTCTATGCTTTGTTGTATTTTTTGTTCGCTTGGTATACGGGCACCCATCACCACTAATAGAACTGTGTTTATCACTAGCAGTATTCGTCGATAGTCTTTGATGCTTTTTCCATCTGCCTGATGACTTCTTGTTTTCACTGGAGTCATGAGTAGTATCGCAGAGTGAAAAATGAAACGGTGCTTCACAAGCAGATCCTAGTGTAGTAATTAGCGAAACAAATTGCAATATCCATCTGTCTATAGCTCTTTTTTTGCTTTGACACTTCATCATATCTGGTGTTGATAGGTGGACAAATCCTGAAATAAATTTTTCTTCATTGACAGACTTTTTCTTTAAGCTTTGGTTTTGTATATGAAAGTTTTCTTATCTTCGTTTTTACGATTTGTTGGTTTGTATTTTGTTTTGCAAACTTTTGTTCTTCATGGACTATGATATGAAGATGCTAATTGGATACGATTTTTGGCAAAGGATGTTTTGTGGTTTGTTTTTTTTCTTTATACAGTGATTGTATATAGAAGAGTGCTTTGGGATCGAATCCGTCGTTATCGATTGTTGTTGGTTATCTTATCCTGTTTACTTGCTTGGACAATCTTTGTTTGAGTGACGCATGAGCAATCTTTTTTTGAATTTCTGGTTTGACGAAAATATGATTGGTTCTATTTATTGATTTTAATTTCCGCTATTTTTGTCTGATTTGGTATAGCTAAAAATACTGAGTTTCACTGATCAAAATTTGTCAGCTTTTTGTGCTATCTATGATTGTGATTGGTGTTGTGATGATTTATGTGGCAATGATTGAAATTGTATGTACCTGATTTTTTCATCAACTATTTGGGATATGGTGGGTTTGGTGATTTTGCACCGTGAATGAAACCTCCATTGTATTATCTTACTGGATCTGGAGGAGTGACTAGACTTTCATGATTATTTACCGGTCCAAATGTGTTAGGATTTTTTATGGTATTGTTTGGGTGAATCTTGGTTCGGTTTGTACGTCACCGTATTCGTTTTGCGAAATGAATTTTCATATCACTTTTGATCTTGGCACTCATACTGACTCTATCTAGATGAGCTGTCGTTGCTTTCTCTATAGCCTCAGTTTTGACTGTCTGGTTTTTCTTTTCTTGGAAGATGTGGAAGAAGATTGTTTTGTCTATTTTGATTTTGGGCGCTGGGTGATGACTTGTGTATCTTATTAATTTTACAAAAACTTGATCAAACATAGAGCGTGATAGTGGACTTGAAGCTTCTCAATCATTGGTTCTTCAAAATGTCTGGTGATATTGAGTCTGATTTACTGGGCCTGCGCAGCACTATAGAGATGACTACTTGCTCCGTGAAAAGCATCCATTGTCTCTATTGGAAAATATTTATATGCAACTGTTGGTTAATATCTGAGTACCAGGTTTTGTTTTGTGGTGCTTGTTTTGGTTGTTGTTGTTTTGGTATGCAATGCGTATAGTCCGTGTGATTTTGGTTTGATCGACAGATGAATACTTGGTAGGAGTAGCTTTGTTGTTTATGAGTATTGGTTTGTTTTCTCTACTCGTGGAGGGTATGGTATTGCATGTTTTTCGTGATAGCGCGATTAACTATTTTTTCTTTGTTTCTTATGGAATACTATTGTGATATGCTGACTATAAGAAAAGATATAGTGTCGCTTTATCAAAAGATTATAAATGGTAAAAGATTTTTTTTCTTGAGCAATAAAAGTTTTCGTGATCGGTATGATAGTTCATTTTTTTGCTCATACTGTCATTCACTTTGGTTTGGACTTTAGTCCAACATGGATGGAAATTTTTTGGATGTGGAAAGAAATCTTCGTGGTTTTGGGATGATGAACTTTGGTATTATTAACTTTCAAAAAAGAGAGATTCAAACTACTTTTTTGTGATAGATTTTTTGTTAGATTTGTAGCTATTTTTTGTATTTTGTTGGCCTTAAGTATCTTTCTTAGTCTGTGAATACATGGTCAATGACTCTATGATCGAGTGTTGGCTTTCAAATATGATTTGTTTGCGTTTTTTGTGTTTTTGGTAGTATACTGATTATCTCATATCTCAAATATCTCTAAATCTAAGTTGAGTGATCGATTTTTTTCCGCTTTGAAGGTCTTGTTGATCATCAGTATTGTACGATATGGACTTGCTCATTTGACACCTGAATTTTTGGCTAAATTTGGCTACAGTCTGGATGCCTATCAACGGGAATTTGGAAATAAGCCACCCTTGCATTATCTAACTAATATATGGACTGGTAGTATTCGTAACCAATGATTGTTTGGTTGACCAGTAAGTCGGGGATTTTTCTTAGTAGCGTTTTGGCCTCTGTTTGCTCGAAAAACAACTAAACAATTTTTTGAAAAAAAAATAAATATCTGACTCAAAACTTGGTGATGGGCTTCGTTTTGGTTGTTGCTCTATGTAGCTAATGTATATGTTACACACTCTAGAGCTGCATGGTTGGTTTTTGCTTTGCAAAGTTTTGTACTTTTGATGATTTTTTTCCGTCGTTGGTGGAAGCATATTATGATTTCATGAATGGTAGTTTGAATATCTGGAGTGGCATGACTTATAATCTGGAAGGGGAGTGATTTGTTTTCTAGAAATCTATCTGATGATGGCCATATTTCTCATGTTTTGGATGGTGTAGATATGTTTGTTTCTTCTCCTTGGGTTGGTTTGGGAGCTGGTAGTGCTGGTCCTGCCAGTTATCGTCTAGGCGATGATGGGTTTTTCAATCCAGAAAATCAGTACTTGCAGATATGAATAGAGTTTGGAATGTTTGGACTTTTGATCTGGCTAGTATTATATGGAATGATTGTGAAACATTGTTTGCAAATGAGTAGTTTACAAATAGATCCTGAATCAACTTTAGGATGACAGAGTAATGGATTTTTTCTTGTTTTGTGACTACTATGACTTGGTGTTTCTGGCATGTTTTTGCACCCTGCTGTGGATAGCCAAGTGATGTATGTATTGATGATGATGTTAGCTATCTTTTTGGAGTAGCTATTGACTTTTCTCTTTTTTCTGATATCTTTGGATTGAAGAAAACAAAATTGTAAAAAAAACAAAAACCCTTGGATATGAATGCTACTTCTTTAGGTGGAGCTTTGGGATCTATCCTAGCTCTTATTGGAATGTACCAGGCTTATAATGCGAACACAAGCTTTGGTACAAAAGTTTTTTGGGTAGAACTGTCTATTTCAGTTTTGCTCGTTTTGTTCGCATTGATAGGACGCGTAGGTCATAATTATCAGAATGCGGCCATCAAAATCTTATCTACATCGCTTTCCTTTTCGGATTATTTGATTCGGGCTACCCATGTTTCTTGGTTTCTCTATATACTGACCATGACTATGAGTAGTTACTCAAATCTAGAGGAAGGGCAGATCTGGAAGTATATGATTTGGATGGTAATCCTGTTCGTTCATTTGCTTTCTTTCAGTCTTTTTGTCCGCTTTTTCAGGAAGCAAATTGCAAAAGATTTGTCAAAATAATTATTTGTGCTGGTTTGAGTGTTCTCAATAAATCCAGCTTTTTTCTTTTTGTGAAAAATTAGTTTGAGCTATAGAAAGCATTGTTGATAGCAGTTTCTCGATTTTCCCTATATTGCATTTCTTTTAATGATGGATATACGCGAAACATGGATTTTTTGTCTGCAAAATTACTATTGGCTGACATTGGATCTACATTTACTGCTTCGAAATCTGGTCTGTCCGCCCATCGCATGGTTAGGTCTTTTTGTTCTGTTCATAATGTAATCTTTTTTCGTTGTCACTTTGGATATGTAGTAATCAAATAATGTACTAAATTAGCAAATCTGAATGTTTCTTGGAAGGCAAACCTGTCTTCTCCTAATCTGGCGGTATTGAATGTGTTTCAAGATATAGTGAACGAATTGTTGTTGTTTATCTTGCTCATCATACCATGTGATGAAAAGAGCCCTCTAACGATATTGTACTTATAAACCCTTTCTCCATCTCTTATTTTGTTCCAAGCTATTCATGAATCTTGGAAAGCAAACTCTAGAATCTTGTCACTGACATAGGATTTCAGCTCTGCTCGCTCTGCTTGTATTATAAATTCATCTCATAGTATTCATATGGTTCATTTTCAACTAGGTTCTATATCTTTCAATACTTGTATCAATCTAGGATTTGTGAAATCTTCAGGTTTACTAAATGTAGTTTGATTGCTAATCGCACGACTCAAATATGTAGCTCCTATAGCAATTTGTTGATCTACGAAGAACTCTGCTGTGATCATTGATTGTTTTCCAAATGGAGTTTGATCTATCTTACATGTATCTCTAAGTCGGTCGTAGAGTATTTCTGATTTTGCTTGCTTGAGTATATCTACTATAGCGAAAAAATCTCCATCGTATGCTAACTGGTCGCACTTGTCGAAATATCCTGTTTCATTGTCATTGCTGAATTTTTCTCTGATAGCGTCGAAAAGAATTTTGCGATACTTATCCCTCAATAGTAGAGCATTTTTGAACTGTGGATCAGAAAAATCTAATCATGAATTGTGAGTGTTGATCAATGTTTGCATATAAGTGAATTTTTGAAATCCATTCATACTTGAAGCTTGATCTATCTGTTGAAATCTAGTATTTCGGTGATTTGGATTTCATCGTGATGTATTGGTATTGTCTATACCCAAGTCTGTTCGTTGATTTGTAGGGATGACTATCTCATTAGCATTTGCTAGTATCGTTGGTTCTTCTTTCAAGACATGTGTTCAACCACTCGAATTTAGTTGATAAACCATATGATCCGTTCCTACTACGAATGTTTCAATGACCGAGCCTCCTGTATCCTTGATTTCTATGCTACGTTCTACTTTTTTTGGTACACCATTTAGAGTAGCATCTATAGCTGGATTGTGAGAAATGACATTGGTAGTGAGTGAGTGGTATTTTTGGTTCATATAGTTACTTAGTGCTGAGTTTGTGCTAAGAGGTGCTGCTATCTCCAGCAGTGTCTGCATATATAGAGACACAAGAGCTGCTGGTGCTGCTGCTAGGATATTTAGCTTTCAAGATGCAGCTCGCTGTTCTATAGTCATGTTTTCGTTTCCTTGTGTGATGACGTGATTTCAAATAGTCTGCATGATTTCTTCTTTGTTTATCGCTGTTTCTATGATATTAGCAAATTGACGACATGTTTCGTTGTCGAGTATTGTGCTTGCTTCTGATTGGTTTTGATTTTCTAATACTGTCATGACTACAGTTTTTTAAATGTTTTTTATCAGATCTTCTATTTGGTTTAATTCTTGGGTGTTTTCTAGTTTTTCTTGTTCTTGTCTTTGTTGTAACTTGGTTTGATTGTGTTGTATTTGTTCCACCTTCAACGATTGGCTTTTTTTTCTTGTTTTTTCTAGTATTTGGTAGAATAAATCTACAGTATCTTCATCTAATTGTTCATTGTTTTGGATTCGGTAATCTTTCAATTTTTCGAGTATTGTGTCTGTCGTCTTTGTGTGTTCGAGCATTTTAGCTACCATAGTCTTTTTTTCGCTTAGATCTGCTGTTTGGTAGTCTTTCATGGTTGTTTTGTATTTGGCAAAAAAAGCTCACCATAATTATAGTCTTGGGAGCAAATTTGGTCAAATTTATGGAAAAAATCTATGCAGCCATTTCTAGTTCGTTGTTTTCTGTAGTGGTTGTATTTCAACCATAGAAAGGAGGATCTGGTTGTGTGTTTGGTGTTACTGATGTTTCTTCTCTATTTCCGTTTATAGAGACTATTTTTGCATCGCGATCAGGTTCTCTAGCAGGACTTCTTCTAAATGAGTTTCTCAACCTTTTGAATCACTTTCTTTTGCTACTATCTAGTTGAAATCCGTATTTTATAGTATTTGTGAATCTTCATCGTGATTTTTTGAGAAAACTACTAGTTTTTAGATCTCTTTGGTCAGCAAATAGGGTTGCTGTGTCTTTCGCACTTGTATATGTGGATTTAGCCAAATCCGCTCGTGCTAGTCATATATCATAACCAGATCTAGCTAGATCTGCTCATGCATCTATAGCATTACTTGCTCCATATAGTACAGTTCCACCACCAAGCCCTAAAGCTGCTCATACCAATCCTGGTACTCGTTTTAGATATTTTGGTCATACAGCAAATGTTTTGTATCATACTTTCGTAGATACTCCCATATCGTATGCTTGATTTATGATTTTGTCTGCTAAGTTTATTGGTACACCTTTTAGCAAATGCCAAACTCCTTGAAGTGGTGCTACAAGGCTAGCATATAGTTTTGCTTTTGTGGCTGTAACTAATGTACCCAATCCTCATTTGGGTAATCATTTGGCTATATCAACGACTGTGGTTAGTGGAGGAGCTGTGTTCATAACATAGGAATTGTAGAAGTTGTATCTATATTTTACACTATTTTTGTTTTTTGTCAATTATGGGCTTGGAATTTCTAATGTTGCATTGCTGTATACTACTTGGTCATAGAGTTCATCTTGTAGAGATGAAATATCGAACATGCCGTCTGGTTTTAGATCGTGTGGATATATAACAAAATGATCTCAAGTATCTTCAGAGAAGAGTTCCATGGGACATTGGTTGACATCTATTCGTATTTCATCTACGAAAGGTAGATGTTCCATACTGATTTGAGCTGTGTTGTTTTCTACTCATAGTCTTCTCACCTTACCGGTATCGTCAATACGCAGATGTTTTATATCTCATCAGTTTAGCATGTTGCGGATTTCTGTTTTTGTTTGTGCGTCTCATCATACTGCAGAGATTAGTTCATCTGTACTAGGCATTCGTAGTCAACTATCTACTAGGTAATCGTTTATGGTGAATGATTGAATCCTTTGGGAGTTTGGTACGAATCAACAACTCATGATTTGAACTCCTCATATACCAGTAACATTGTATGTTCCTATGCTGATGTTGTTCATGTCTTGAGCATCATGGTTCAATGTTAGGTTTCAGATAGCAATGTTAGCTCATCATTGTTTGATGGTCTCCACAATGAGTGTAGATCTGTTTTGTGGATAGAAAGTGTGTTTGGTTTCTTTTACTCATGGAGTACCATTGATTGTGATACTTTCTGTTTCGTTTCTTTCTCGTGTGTTTAGTTGTCAGTCTGTTTCATTGTATCATTGTTTAACGCTTAGTTGAACTGCGTCATTTACTTTTCTCTCTAGGGTTTCTTGTACTCTGTTTCCGTTCTCTGTAGTAACAGTGGTAGTGGTTTCTGTGTTGGATGTATGATCTCTATCAATATTGCTAACAGTAGTTCTGTCTCCGTTCGCGACTTCATCTTGTTCATGGCTGTTGGTGTCTGTTGCTTGCATTTGGAACCTTTGATTCAAGAATGGATCTATGTGTTCGACTATACCAGCGCTGGTATTTTCATGGTCAAGTGATGTTAGTTCACCAGTATTTGGATCATATCATTGTGATACTCTGCGTTGTATCTCTCCATTGATGGTTTCTTCTAGTGTTTGCATGACAACATTTCCATCTTCTGTGGTGACTGATGTGACGGTTTGAGTGTTGGTTGTATTGTCTATGGTGGTTTGAGTTGTTGTGTTTTGGCCAGCGGCGTTGACGGTCTGTTCTCGTGTGATGTTGCCATTGGCTGTGGTTTGTTGTTTGTATCTTCTTCCTGTAGCATCTATACGCTCTACATCACCTGTTTCTAAATTTTGGTTGTCTAAAGTTAATAATGCACCAGTGTTTGGATCGTAGGTTTGAGAAACTCTGTTTTGTGTTACGCCATTTACTTGTGTTTCACGAGTTTCTTGTACAAGTGTTCCATCCTCTGTAGTGACAGTGGAAATGGTTTCTGTGTTGGTAGTAGTATCTAGAGTAGTGTGTGTCAATGTGACTGTATTTCAGCTAGTGATCTCGTTTCGTTCTGTTGAGCCATTGGCCGTGGTTTGTTTTCTATATCTTCTTCATGTAGCTGGATCTATCAATTCTATCTCTTCAGGATCTGTTTGGGTGTTGTTGATTTTTATAGCTGTACCAGCTGCGTCATATTCTTGAGACACGCTATTTTGTGTAACCCCATTGACCGTCTCTTCACGTGTTTCGCTTTTTACGCGACCGTTTTCTCGAACTACTATATGATGTACTTGCGTGTTTGTATTGGTGTCGTTCGATGTGTGATCTAATGTGACTGTGTTTCCTGATGTGGTCTCTGTTCGTTCTGTGGAGACTCCTGCAAGTGTCTGTTTTCTATGTCTTCTTTGTGTTGCTGGATCTACTACTTGTATATGTTCGGTGGTGTTATCAAAGTTTCCTAAACTAGTGATATCTGTGGTAGTTGGGTCGTAGTTTTGGCTGATTTGTCTGTGTGTGGTTCATCATTGTCTGTGTATTTCTTCTTCTGATATCGTGTTGCCTGTCGATGGGTCGTATGTGCGTTTTTGATGAACATGATTGTCTGTCCTAGTATCTACCGTTTCTTGGCTAAGAATATTTCCATCAGATCATCTTCATTGTCTTTTTTCTACGATCTTGTGCTGTAGCTTGTTGCTTGGTGCTGGTGTTCTTTCTTCTTGTGTGATGCTTGTCTGATCTGAGTCTTGATTAAAATCTTCTGTAATGGTGAGAATGTTTCCATTTCCTAGTGTTTGTTCAAATGTTCTGAATGCTGGTACTATGGTAGATGTTGATTTCACGATAGCATCATGTAACCCTTCTCAGATTTTATCTAATTCGTTTCACTGGTAATTTTTTCATCGTCATAAAGGATCTGTAGTATCTGTTCAAAAAGCATCTTCTATTGTTCTTGCTCAGATTCAGATTCCAAAAACAGGTACTCAACTACCTCTTAATGAATCTAATTCTGATCTTCAGTTAAACTGGTCGGAATCTCACATAAATAATACAACCTGCTTTTTTTGTGGTTTGTCCTTTTGTATTTCTTCCCTGAGTCAGTCAGTTCTTGTATTCAGATCATCGTATATGGAGCCTAATGCTGTACCTCAACTTTCTCCGCCGTCGAGTTGCATGAGTTCTTGCGATAGTTTATTTTCATCTAATGCATCATCAAAATCCTTGAGAACTATGTCTTGTCTTCTAAACATGACTACTTTTGTTTTGATCTCTTTGGCAAATTCTTTACTTGTTGCAGGATTGTGTAATGTCTTCAGTGTGTTGATACAGGCTTCTCTTTGTTGTTGTACTTTATTGTTTCCACCCATACTAGTGGATCCATCACAAATGATGATGACTTCAAGATAATCTAGATTTAATGTTTCTGTGGTTTCATCGCTTTCTGTAGTTTCATTGAATCCTGAGTAATCTCTAACATTGTCTATATCTATGACTTCTGGATCTATTTGTGCAGTGGGTCTTGATACTACTTGAGGAGATACATCGAAATTTGTATCGTTTTGAACATCTTGTCTTTGTATATCAAAAGATGGAGTAGCAAGAGTTTGCTCATGTATATCTGGAGGTGTAACATCTATATCGTCAGGAGAAATGTTGGGTGGTGTGACATCTTGATCTAATGCTGCAGGATCATGTATAGGTGTAGTCTGTCCAATCGGTGCAATTCTTGTTCATTGTCCAGTGTCGATGATCTTAGTGAATTTTCCCCAAACTGTTGGATCTTCAAACATCATGGCCATGTGTCAATTGCTCCATGGTTTTCCTGTTTCTGGTATTTCACATCGATGTCTGATGGGACCATTTGCTTTGTCTGTAGCAGTATAGGCTATCCAATCACGTATCATGTCTCCATTGACTGCTCACGAATCGTATTCATGAAACAATCTTTCTTGGTGAGATCGAGCTTTTGTTCATAGTGAATCATCTTCGTTGTCTACTATCTTGTTTCTACCTATCTGTTGTTCGAAAGTGGTGGTCAATCTTCTGGTTTTTAGCTCACAAGCAATAAGTCATCTTTTGCCCTCGTGCATGGGTGCCTGTACTATACAATATATATTTCCATGTGGCAGTGGGTGTCTCACGAAGAAACCTTTACCCAATTTTTTGTAAATATTTACGCTTTCATTTAGTCAACTACTTTGGGTTTCGCTGGTTTCGTTTCTTTTTTTGAAGAGTCGATTTTTGACATCTTTTTTTGCATCTGGTGGTCGTCACTGTTTTCTTCGAAGATAATTGTCCCAGACTTTCATCTTTTGTTCAAACTGTTGTCTGTATATGTGTTGGAGAAGTGTATTTCTGTTTTGTAATTCTGGGCTAAGCAGTTCTGACTGTATATTGTCTAGTATGAAACTTGCGTTGTGAGTCTTTTTGTAGTGAGGATCTATCAGAGGTTTTGTTCATTGTCTTAGATATTGTGTGCTTATTTTTGCGTGTTTGTATCATAGTTTACCAGCCTTGTAGCCTCGTTTTCAAGTCAGGAGAGGGATGTTGAAAATACTTTTCATTTGTTCCCGATTGGCTATCAGGAATCCTTTTGTGTTTGTTCATCGATCCTTGTATGAATCGAGCATTTTTTGTTTTTGCTTTTTATTGAACCCAGTTCATATTCGTTTTAGCGATTGCCAAAGAGATACTGCAGGGTTTATGAATGCAGACTGTGCCAATCCTTTGATAATATCTCGGTTTTCTTTTAGCAAGAAGTGTGATCGTTCTTTGAGGATTTTTCCTCATTCATATGAAGCGTCTATACCTTCATCTATCAATCATTCTCTTTTTGCTGTTATATCGCTGAGTTTTTCGTCTTGAGACCTAGTGTCGTATTGTTGTCGTCATTTGCTTTTTGTTAGTATTTGTTGGTCTGGTGGTGTTCATTGTAGTAATGTTCGAGATTTGCTAGTGGGTATGAGCCGTAGATGTTCTCAAATTTTTATTGGTTCTTGTTTGGGTAATCTGTCATAGCGTGCAAAGATTGGGTTTATAGAAAGAGTTCACAATCCTATCTTGAGTGGCTCTTTTGCTTGTAGAGGGTCAGCGTGGATTTTGCCATCTATCGCTTCTGAATCTGTAACATATTTGTTTACGAACGACAAATGTATTGCCTGGCAGGCAAAGTTTATATCATTGAGGTTTGGGTGGTTTCCATTTTGTTCTTCGAATCTAGTACTGATGGTATTGTGTTTCCCTATCACACTCAATTGACTTTCCCCATTGTCTGATACGGCTATTGATCACCTAGTGTCGCCGCCATCATCGAATCTTGCATAATCCTTGTCTGCTATACGATCTTTGGCTAATTGTCTGAGAAGTAGTATTGAAAAAGCATTGTGTAGTAGTCCCTTGTGTTCTTGTAATTGAGTAGAATCAAAATGATGACAAACATTGTGAATGTATGTGTATATATCTGTGATACCTGTCAATCATTTTTGTTCATCTATAACATCATCTCCAGAAGGTCGTAGGACTTCTTTGGTTTTCTTGTTTGTGATCTGTATATCACAGCCGTAATGTTGGCCGTCTGATGATAGATTTATAGATAACGTGAGAGTATCATGATCTCTGGTTTTTATATCTTTGGTGACAGGTTCTGTTTGCAATCAATTGTACATATAGGTCTTGTATAATCTATCTTCTCTGAATTCTTCAAAAGCTGACCTATAGTCTGGGATGGTTGTATACAATCTTTCTCTATCTGTCTTGTATGTTTCGTATGTTTGACCCAGGTTTTGTCGTTCATCTCCAGAAGAAAGACTATGTCTATCACGCAAATGATATCGAGATGTGACTACTGATTCTCGAAAATTATCTGATTGTGTGTATAGGCTTCGTAGTGGATCTGTGTGAGGATTTGCTTCCAAATGTGTTAGATAGTGTTTAGCTGTTTGTATAAAATTGCCATGTCATGCCCCATCTCCTGGGAGCTTGATGTCTTCTTGTGAAAAAAAGTCTATAAAACTATGACTGATAGCATTGACTTGATGGATAGGGTCATTGGTGATCAGCAGTTGCTGTCTATGGGTATTACTTGTTTGTGGATTGGCTGCATTGGGTGTGCGAAACATTCATTGGCAATGATCTGCAAGAGATGCTAGGCAGGCTTGTTTGTTTTGATTGAAAAACTCACCCCACAGTGGATCGTGATTGGCTGTGAGTTCTTCTATCTTTTTTTCTATGATAGTTTCTCGTGGTTGTAGATGTCAGAAACTAGGTTGGTATACATTTCTGATAATATCTTTTGTACGTTGATAAGCATTTTCTTCCAAAAGATCAGTCAGTATTGTCCTTTTTTGGTATTCTTCTAAGCTCTCTCTGGTCAATCTGATTGGCACTTTTTTGTGCATAAAAATTGGTGATGGAAATGACGGGTTGATTCAAATTTGAGGTTGGGTGTATCGTTTGGTTTTGAGAAAAAGATTGAATTCTATAGGAAATTCATCTATGTCCAATGGTGTAGTGGTACCAGAGTACAGTATTTGTACTTGATCCATGTTTAGTGCGTCTCTTTGGGGTCCTGTGTTTGCTGGTATGATAATCTCTACCAATATTTCTTCTCCATCTTTGTTTTGAACTTTAGTCGTTCGTGGTCATCAATTTAGTGGTTCATGATTTTTGTTTGTTCGATTGGTCACATGTGGTGTCTGCTCTTTGTTGACTAGGTCTGATATGTGTATTACCTGGTTGTGATCATATTCGTATTCTAGTGTTTCGATCTCGTCTAAGTTGATCTTTTTTTCTACAATATCAATGAGACCGTTGAATGGTGTCAGATAGTCTTCTATTTCCTTTTTTAGTTTTTCATAATGCTCTAGTTTGGCTTCTAGTATAGGTATCTTCTGTTCAAGATTTATTTTTTTCCCCTTTCTGTTTCAGTCTGATCTCTCCAGTCTTTGTAATATACTGTTTACTGCTCAGGTGTAATGAGGGCTATCTTCTTTGATGAATCATAAATCTTCAATGATTCTTTTCATACTGACAGTAGTTTGTTGAGCTAGTTCTCTTTGCATGTTTTCTATGACTAGCTCTGTGGCTTCTTGGTAGTGTTTGATTCTTTGAGAAAAGTTAGATAGTTTTTCCTCTGTTTCTTTGAGTTCTGGTACTATGGTTGGTTGAAGCATGAGGTCTTCAGATAGTAGTAGTTTGATTTCGTTTTTTTGTTGATCGAGAAAATTTTTTGCGTTTTGTGCTAGCTTTTCTTTAGAGGTATTTGTGCTTTCTTGAATTGTGGTCGTAACCATCTTTTGCTAGGATTATCTTGATAATTTTCCATCATTGTCGAGTATTTCTATGAATGACGCTATGAGCGTGTGATCTTTTTCTCGTTGAGTTTGGATATTTAGTCAGGTACTAGTTTTTTGTCAGTCTACGTGTCCATCAGGGTAGAGGAGAGCTGTAGATTCTATGGGAGATGTTTTGCTCATCATATAGTTTTTTCTTCGTTCGCTTAGCAAGTTTGTACTTAGTCTACCAGCGGGATGCTCGTTGCTAGTGAGTAGTGAAGTTTGATGATTTCGTTGGGCTCATACATTGCTTTGTCCACCACTGAAAGCTTCTTGTGATTCTGTGTCGTATGGTGGAGTATTCAAAGTAGTTTGTAATTGTGTTTCATCCATGAGGGTGATTCATAGTACTGACTCTCAGTTTTCCATGTTTTCTCTATGTATGCACACGATTTTATCTACTCAATTTATGGTTTTCTTCACAAAGAAGGCACCGTTGACCAATGGATTTGGTGTTGTTTTTCTGATGCGTCCTGTACGTTCTGGTCCTGGCCAAGCTCTGTTTACTTCTTCCTTCAGAGCTGTGTGCAAGATATGTGCTTGAATATCTTCCTCTGTTTTTAGTTCAGGATGTGCTTGCCTAAATTCTGGAGGTGCATGCTCGATAATATGTCTTATTTGGTAATGTGAAAGACGTTGGTTTCTTCATCTAGGTTTTGAGAATGGTGAAGATAGTGTTTCTCCGATTTTGAATCCAGCTTTGGCTGTGGTGATTAGTCCTTGTACTGTAGTAGCTGCTGTATGTCGTAGTGCTGGAGGCAACTCTAAAAAGGCTCATCTTATCAGTGTTCGTGGCTGTTTTCGGATGTTGAGTGCTCCGAATTCTTGTAGCTCTCGTCCAGCTTGGTTGTAAGTGTGTTTGGTAAGTGTTTTTCTCAAGAAACTTTGTACTATGGCTTGTTTGTCGTCATATCTATCTTTGCTATACAAAGCTGTAGTCAATGTTTCTGTCATTTCGTCTAGTTTAACTGCTTTGGCCTTGAGTACTGTTTCTTCACATAATTTTGCTATGATGGTGATTTTTTCTTGTGGATCTATTTGTCCATTGCTAGATAATACTTCCATGAACTGATCTGTGATTTGATCAATATATGCAGTTCTTGTTGGTATGTTTTTGGGTACCATTCGAAGATCTATATAATTTCTGGCTCTTTTTTTCATATGTTCTGGTTTTTGATTTTTCTTGTTGCTCAGTTTTATGAAAAAGTTTGTACGTTTGGCTATGATGGGAGCATATCGCTCTGTGAAACGCTGTTCCAGAAATCATCTTACAGGTTGTTTTAGATGCGCTTTGTATTGTTCTTCTCCCGCTTGTTGTTGATTTGATGCTTCTTGTGTTCGTATGGTTGGTCCTAATACTTCTTGGAGTGTGTTTGTGTCTTCGAATCGAGAAGGGTTTTTGCTACTTCTTGCCTGATCTGCTACTCTAATTTTTCATTTGCTCAAATAGAAAATAGTACCAGCACCAGTCTTGAATAGATCGACAGTTTCTTCTAGTATTTCTCCCATAGTTTCTACAAGCTTTCGTGATGACTGTCATGCTCTTTTCCCTTTTTCGAGAGTCTTTTTTCCACTTTCTGCTACATTTGATCGTCATTGTTTTTTTTCTCGTTCTTCTCGTTTCATCCATGGATCTCATTTTATACTGCTATCGAAAATGTATTTTCCTTCTTCTTTTTCTACTATCCAGTGTGGTTTTCCGTGTTTGTCTGTCATGATTCGACAGTTTTCACCCATTTGTAATTCTCTTCCTTTGAATACCTTGGGTCGTAGTATTGGTGGTATATCTTTGTTTCCTTCTTTCGCTTCTGATAAATTTGTATGCATATTGATTAGAGCTATGTTGAGTGCCTGTGCAGCATTGTTTAGCTCTATGGTCGAGGTTTTGTTTTCTAAGTTCTGTGTATAACTATAGCTTCCATCCACATTGAGCTCTGTGTACATAGATTTGGCTCTATTGATGGTGAGTCTAATGTGTCCTGTAGTAGTAGCACCTCAAGATGTATCATTGTAGTTGATTTCTGGTTCGTTGTTTGGGTTTGCAGCTCTTGTGAGATGGTTTATGACAAGGGAAGAAAATGTACTACTGATGTGTCACGCATATTTTTTCTCTATAGGAGAACTTGCATGAGTTCAAAGATCTGTGCTGGTAGAATGTATAAATCTGTATACATCTTTGATGGTGCTCAAACCAGTACCCATGTGATAATCTCCATCTGTAGGCATTAACAATTCTCAATTAGCTTTGTTTGTGATTTTTAGTCAACATTTGTAGTTTCAACCTTCTTTTCATAATGCTATCTGTAGCACCGCTGTTTCTCCTGTGAGAAGTGTGATATCATGAGCCATGGGTTGGCTAAAATCTAGTCTATTGAAGGTGTCCTTGTACATAGACGCTTCTCATGTAGAGATTGTGTCGAATATGCTGGTGTAGTCTAAGACTTCTGGATAACTATTCTCTAAATAGTTGCGATAAGCATTGAGATGTGTACTGAAGCTTTGTGTTGTGGTGGTGTCATCTCATGGACGTACTATCGTGATGGCGTCTGTTCTATTGATGAGTCTGGTAGCTACCGCATACCAAAAATCTTCGCTTTCACTACCACAAAAGTTGTTTCGCTCTGTACTGGTGGCATAGTTTGTTTGTAAATCTTGTACCCAACTTTCAAAAGAATTTCCAAATGTTTCTTGTGTTCATCCATGAAATGTTGGGAATCAGTTTTTTGAAAAATAATTATCTATACTATGAAGTGACTTGTCATCTTGATTGCTTCACAGCAGTAGTGAGTTGTCTTGTGTAATTAGACTGATAATAGCTGCTAATAAATCTGATGTAGAGCTATGTTTGAATGCTTGTTTGAAAAATAATTTATACTCGTTTCAAAGGTTTTTTTCTTCTACAAATTTTTCAAAAAATTTCATAGCAGACTCTTGCGTCTTGGGATTTAGACGATTGTGTTGATTGGTTAGAATATTGTTTTGTATGTTTTGGACAAGTGTTGGTGTGCCGTTTTGTAAGCGAGTTCTGAGTGTTTGCTTCTTGGCTGCTTCTGATAGAGTTGGCATATGTATAGTCAATGGAAGTGTGTTGATACTAGTGACATGAAAATTTGGTTCTCGTCAATCGAACTTTAAGTTGTCCTGTGTTTTTAGTTTTATATTTAGGTTGATTTGTATCGGATATTCATCTGGTGGTAGTGGTTGTGGTTCACCTGTTCCGCTTCTATTGTTAGGATCTAGTACCTGGATGTTTTCACTATTGAGTTTTCGATCTCAAGCAGCAAGTCCAGATATTCTTATCATCAATGGTTTTGTCCCATTTTTGGTAGTTACGTTGGTATAATTGATGTCGTAGTTGGTTCAAGTTAGACTAATATTACTTTTGTTTTCATCCAATGGAGATATTCATCGAACTGTTTTGGCATCTGAATCTTGTTGTATAGCGGTATCTTTGAGTACGAGTTTTCATAGTGGTATATCAGTGTTGGATCATTTTGATAGATCTCTTTTCTCTATTTCTTTTGTGTTTACGCTGTTTGTCAATTGTGTAAGTTTTATGTGTCTGGATATTTCTCTATCGCAAGTTTCTACCAATGATTGGCTACGAGTTCGTTCTTTGTCTCGTTGCTCTATTTGTTGAGTAAGATCTGCTAATCTTTGTGCTTCATCTCACTGCTTGTTGATGATCTGCATCAGAACATTCATGATGTTGTTAGTATTGCTTTTTTTCCTTCTTCTTCTTCATCCTACTTCTGGTTCGGACTTGTCCATAGTAGCTTGTAGAAAGATTTCATCGTATTTCTCTTTTAGTTCTTTGGGTTTTCCGTTGAACGCGGGTTTGATTTTTCGATAGAAGTTTCCTGTTGGTGCTCATTTGCTTTTTCTTTCTTTTCTATCTGCGAAGCTATTTAGTACTGTTTCTAATTCTTCTTTGGCTCCTACAGCTTTTTTCTTCACTGTTTCTATCTTGGTAGTGCTTTCTTGTACTAGAGTTTGCATATCATCGTTGACAGCAAGATAGGTCCTGAGTGTATCGAATACTTTGGTAGAACTATCTTTGATTACAGTTTCAGCTGTGGCTAGCTTGCTACTGCTGGCTCTGGTTTTGTTTTTTTCATCATCTAGAAAATTGTCATCTATATCTTTGATGTCTTGGAATGCTCCTTTGTACATGTTCATGGTTTTTTCGCATCAAAGATAAAATGTTAGGCAGGTTTACGTTTACCTCGGTTTTCATGTGGTTCATAATCTGAGATAGCTGTTTGGACTAACTCTTGTATAGCTGTTTCTTTCACTGTGTTTGGTCTAGATCAGAAGAGATTGTTACTTGCCAAATCCCTATACTGTACAACTTTACCAGCTGTTCCACCACCAAGTGTTTGGTAGAATAGATTGAAGTAGGTTTGTGTGAGTATCTTGTCTACATCTCATTTGAATAACTTGGTGTCACTTAGTTTGATCTTGTTGGTAGTTCCAGCCTCTGTGAAATCATGGTTGATCATTTCTCTACAAAATCTGATGTAGAGGAGTCTTTCTCCAGCTGCTCGTTTTTGTTTGTGTTCTTTGATCCTACCATAGACATTGTGTAGTACTTCTTCTGGTGATTGACCTCTTTTCAAATATGTAATCACGCTGTTTGTCCATTCGTATTCGAGTTCTCGTTTTTGTTTTCGATATTCGTTCTTTTTTTCGTTGTATTGAGTTGAACCGACTGTCAGATCATCCTCGTATCGAGTTGTCAGTGCTTGGTCAGGTGTCATCAAAATTTGTTGGTATCTGATCATGGCCCTATCCTTGTCGTCTCGTCAGAGTAGTCATCTAACCATATATTCTATCTTGGTGAATATCGCTTTTTTGACCCCTACCGTAATACGCCCAAGTCATCGTGCCAATCATTCGAGTCCGTCAGTGACTAACCATTCTGCTCCATCTACTATTTTTCCTCATGCGAGTTGTATTTTGGTTTGTCCGGTATCTTCATCTATCCATCGATCTTTGATATCAGCTTTTTTGGATGAGAAGAAATCACTTGCTTTCTGCTGTACTAGGTCTCGTTTTGTGTTTCAGCTCTTGTCTATCCATCGTCATGTGATTCATCCCCAGATGTTTTCTCCAAGTTGATCCAATCCTGATGCATCACTAAATCATTTCCACATGTCTACAACACCTTGTGTACTACCTGAGATTGTGTTTCCTATAAATCTTCATAAAGCATCAGCCTTATTGGTGGTTTTTCGTCGATCAGTGAAGGATAATCTGGCTCCATCCATTTTTTCTACTACGAGTTTTCAGTTTTCGTAGAAGATGTTTTTTATATTTCCTTTGTTGGCTGCTATAGTTTCTGCTACTTGGTTGAAGTTTGCTGCTTCTTGGTTGTATCGTATATCTAATGTGTTTAGATATGTAGAGTAAACCTTGAGTCAGTTGTCTGATGCTAGTGTTTTTGATTTGTTTCCTAACCATGATAGCATACCGCCATCTACGACACGTTCTGCTGATGCTCATCCTCGAGTAAATGGATTGTACCAGCTACTGTCTGCTGTTTTGAATGCTAGGTTTCCGTTTGTTCCGTTGACGTAGAAAGGAGTTTTGTATATTGCTTGTTCTTTGAACTGCATCTTTATAGAATTTTCTTTGTTCGTGAGTCGTACAGCTTCTTTGTGATCTTGCAATCTCATAGGAAGTCGTTTTGTCGTTCCATTGACTACAGTACCCATCTTTCTGGTTTGAGGATCGTACTCTGTCTCTTCAGAAAAGGACGATATGAATAGTTTTCCACCTTTTTCTATAAATTCTACTTCTGTCATATTATCCTTGTAGAGCGCCATTGCTCATTCTATCAGAGCATCCTTGGTGTTTTGATCAACAGTATTTGTCAGTGTTAGACTATTTATCTGATCTGTTCGGTATATTTTCTTTGCTCTTTCGTTGATAGTCGCATCAGGTTTTTCTCCGTTGGTTAACTGTGTTTCTTGATTTTGTAGTTCTCTCATATAGTCAGCATGATAGACAACATATGTATTTTTGTTTGCATCGTTTTTGTTGGTTTCGATGGTTGTCTTGGTGATTCCAACTTTTTCGAAAGCGGTTCTGATCGCTTCATCACCAGTACCATGCTGGATATAGCTATCAATTTGTTTGATCATAAGTGCTTTTTTGGAATCATTGATCCCATCTATTGGGTTGTTTTCTAAGTAGTCTTTTAGATCTTCCCATTTTGCCCCATTAATTTTGATTCCATCATACTCTAGAAAATTTTCTAATACTCCGAATGGTACTATTCATAGAGCAGTGTTTACATTGTATGGGTGATGATAGTATTCTCTCACATTTTCTGGTGCAGTAGGATCGTTTGTACCTGCATTGTTGTCTATATCTTCTCCAGTTACTTTTTCCCAAACGTTTCATCGTTTGACGTGATTGTATGCTACATATCATCACAACAACCCAAGTCATGCTCATAGCTTTTTACCCGCAGCTTTTCTGTCTTCTTTGTTATCTGCTCGTAGTAGGTTTCGTAACCCTCCTACTGTTTTCGCTATACCTCAGATCGCCAAAAATCCTTTGATACCAAGATCTAATAGATTTCAACCACCTTTTACCAATCTTTGGCCTTGTGGATCTAGCGTATCTGTATTTGAAAGATTGGATACCTCTCGTCTTAGCCCTGTACTCAGTGAATTTCACCATGCAGATTCTCTATTTGAGTATTTTTTTGCGTTTGTGTAATTGTTTGGCCTATTCGTGTTTTGATTAGGATTGTTTGGTTGATTTGCTGTAGGTGCTGCTGGGCTAGTAGTAGTTACAACTCCTTTTTCTTTGTATTTATATTTGCCTCTTCTGGTGACAGTATAGTTGTCTGATTTGTTTTGCAACTGTGTGAGTTGATCGTTGATGACTGTCGTATGAAGATTTCTGAGATTTTGGTCGATCTTGCTTTCTAGATCTTTTAATGAATCTATCACTGACTTGTAGTATGTTTGATTTAGTTTTCATTCACGTGTTCGTTCTGTTCCCTTCTCTTTTATGCGTTCGTAGTTTTCGTAGAAATCGGCAAAATCCCCCTCTTTTCGAGCTTGAACAGCTTTCTGATTCCAATTTTGTATCCTGTCGAGTTTGGACATGTGCCGAATTGGTAATAATTGCTTTGATTATAACCAAAAATAGCTATTGCCGAATTTACGACTTAGGAGTGAGCTAGTATAGATTGACAGTTTGATTTTTTTAGAGTTTTATTTTTTCTAGGTCTATGTGATGTTGAATCCCGAATAACTCTTGTGTGATAGAAATAATTAGGTCTTTTTTTTGTTCATCATCTAGTCATTCTATGTTGATGATTCCGTATTGTAGAGTGATATCGACGATTAGCTGGAGGAGTTTTTGTTGGTTTAGCGCGATATCGTCATGAAATTTGTAAGAAAGTTTTTTTAAGTAACCTGTATAGTCTATGACAGCTCGTTTTTCTTTTTGAGGCATAATGTCTGAAAATAACTCATCTAGTTCGTGAGCTGTGATTTCTGCCTTATAAAAAGGTGCGAACAGTCATACGATAACTCTATGGTTGATGTATTTTTGTGGACCTCAAGTATCTGAACTGAAGAATACCAAGTGTAGAGAATGGATAATCTGATCTGAAAGTATGGTCAACAAAAAAGCCAAAAATTTCGCTATTTTCGTGTTATCTTTTTTTTGTTTTTGAATTTGACCTCTGGTTTGTTGGGCTTTCTTGGCGTTTTTTTCCATATTTGCGATTGCGGCTTGGATGGCCTCTTTCCCTTGCTCGGAATTTGATCAACTTTCGGAGAATTCTGCTCCTGATTCGGAGGTATATGTACCTAGTTCTTCTACCATGTATTACAGCTATGACTAAAGCTTTTGCTCTTTTTTATGCTTGCAATGTATGTATGAATAAGTATATACGGTCTTACATCTGTGTCAACACAGATTTTTTCTTTGTGTTCATCCCTTCTAGTTGTGCAAATAGGTGGTGGGATGCCGGAGCGGCTGAACGGAGCTCACTGCTAACGAGTCGTCCGCGAGAGCGGACCGGGGGTTCGAATCCCCCTCCCACCGTATGGGGCACTGTAGCTCAGTTGGTTAGAGCGCGCCTCTCATAAGGGCGAGGTCGGGAGTTCAAATCTCCCCGGTGCTAGGTTGAACTTAGATACTTAATTGATGTGTTGATATAACTTTGTTTTGTTAATCGTTTTGTGACTATGGCTAAGAAAAAAACAGGTAGAGTAAAAGTATGATTGGTTTGTAAAGAAACTGGTGATACCAACTACTACACAAGAGTGAATAAAGACAATAAACCAGAAAAAGCATTTCTGAAGTATTCTCCAAAACTAAAAAGACGCACTGAACATAAAATATCTGAAAAACTCAAATAATTTTTTTAACTTACATCTAAACAGAAGGACCATGCTAAAAATTAGACTCTCTACCCAATGAAGAAAGAAACTTCCATTTTTCAGAATCGTGTTGACTGAACACAGCAAGCCTGTACATGCTGGTTTTCAAGAAGTACTTGGTACTTATCACGCTTCTAATCACGAATTGACTTACAATTTGGATGCAATCAAATGATGGATTAAGAAAGGAGCATCTGTAAGCTCAAGAGTTGCTAAGCTTCTCTTCAAAGACTCTAAGGATGATATCTTTTCTAAATTTATCGTATATAGTGACAGACAGAGAAAAAAGAAAAACGCTGACGACTAGTCACGTTTTAATTCTTTCTTAGTTTTTTTCTATGGTTACACCTTACGTCAATATTCAAGATCTAATACTTACTATACTTGCTATAGTAGTTTTGCTTATAATGCTTGGATCTTTGTATGCACTATTGTCAGCTATTTTTAAGTTTGTTTTTGCTGCTTGAGATCCTGAGAAGGTGAAAGCTGCTCAAAACAGCATAAGATATATGGTGATTGGTGTTATTTTCACACTTGTACTACTTTTTCTTTTCCCTGTCCTATTTGAAAAACTCAACATACCTGGCTATGAGGTATTCACAGCTAGAAATATATTTGCTAAGGTAGGAGAGCTTCTTTCTTATTTTTTTGAAATTGGTGGACTTGTTGATCTTGGTTGATCTGGTGGATGAGTTTCTCCTAGCCCAGATTCTTGAGCTGAATATACTTTATAGTCTAGTTTCTTTTTTTCCATTATGAATTTTTCTATAACATTGGTGTTAGGTGACATAGTAGAGGAGTCTGATCTTTCTTCTTTTGTATCAAAGCATAATTATACAGTACTATATTTTTATCCAAAGGATAATACTTCTGGATGTACTTTGGAAGCTCAAGAATTCGCAGGACTATATAAACAGTTCCAATCTATGGGTGTTGAAATCTTGTGAGTAAGCAAAGACTCTACGAAATCTCACTGCAATTTTGGTACAAAATACGATCTACCATTTTCACTGGTGTCTGATACTGATCTTGTATTGCATGAGCACTTTGGTACATATTGAGAGAAGAAAATGTATGGTAAGACATACAAGTGAACAGTGAGAAGTACTTTTGTACTGGACTCGAGTGGTACTATCGTCAGAGAGTGGCGTAATGTAAGGGCCCGTGGACATGCTCAATCTGTTTGTGAGTATCTACAAACTTTATCTTAGTTTCTTATTATTCTAATGGTGTGACAGAAGAATCGTATATTTGATAGTATATTTCGTACTTTATCAAAAATGAGTTTCCAGGAAAAATTATTTTCTTGATATTTGTTAGTCTTGTTTTTGCTTTTTGTCTTTTTCCCTTTTGTAAAGTTTATGCCTACAACTACTGAAATACAGGCTCGTTCTGTTGGGTTGTTGAGTGGTGTGTTCTTCAAAACATGATTCTTGGTGCTTCTTTCTTTCTTGGCTCTTTTGGGACGAAATACTAGTGCTAAATTCAAAGATGTGATTCACAGTACTTTTGGATTCAAAGATAATGATCATTTGTTCAATTTTGGGTTATTGTGGATCATATTGACAGCACTTTTGAGTATGTCAGAATCGATCAAAGTTTCTCGTTTTGCTACAGCTACTATGAAGGTTACCTTTTGGCATGGGATTGCTACTTTTCTCGTCTTTGTGTGACTAGTTTTCGCACTTGTGATGATGCTAAAAGAGGCTAAAGTTCTTAGGAAAACAAATTTTTTGCATATAGTGAAACGTAAAGGAAAAAAATCAGTTCAACCTCATTCTGTGACTAAGAGTGTACAATCTCTTTTTGAAGAAGAGGATACTGAAGAAGAACCGACTACTGAGTCAAATACTTCTACTATCTCAGATCTATGAGATGATGAAGTAGCAAAAAATGCTCATTCTTCTGATACTGAAACTGAACCAAAAGAAGACTAAGGATTGTATGAGTAAGACTCTGATCTACTATATTCGTATTGTTGTGAAATATCTCGAAGGAAGGCTCTTAGTAGGCTTCCTTTTTGTATATCGTTTAGAAAGTCTGCGTATTGACAAGGACAAGCATCACAAGCTATAGGAGTAATATAATTTTCTGGTTCTTCTGTGTCGCCAGGTGGATCTGGTACGATTTCTTCTTCTTCACAATCTCATTCTAACAATTCACAGCATTGATCTTCTGTCATGCCAAAGCAAGCACATTCATCTCAATATGGATATTCACAATCTTCATCCGGATCATCTGATTGTCCTGGACAATCTAAGCCATGTTGGCCACAACACTCTTCTTGTGTCAATCATGCACAACTACAGTCATCTGGATATGGAAAAGAACAGTAGTCATCCTCACAACTAAATCAGTATTGGTTGCAACACTCTTCTTGAGATAATCAGAAACATAAACATTCAGATCAATAAGGAAAACTGCTACAAGAATCTTCATTTTCTCCAGGATCATCGTTGTCGTCACAATCCTGGCCATATTGATCACAACATTCTTCTTGTGATAATCATGTACATATACAGTCTTCTGGATATGGGAAAGAACAATAATCGGTTTCTTCACAATCAAATCCGTGTAATTCACAACACTCTTGTTCTGACAACCCAAAGCATAGACATTCAGGACTATATGGTGAAGTACATTGGTTTTCATCTTCTCCATCATCGTCATCTATGTTGCAGTTGAAATCGTGTAATTGGCAACATTCTTCTTGTGACAAACCATCACATAGACACTCTGATCAATAGGGGAAACTGTTGCAGGAATTGTCGTTTTCACCAGGGTCGTCATTTCCATCACAATCCTGTCCGTGTTGATCACAACATTCTTGTTCTGAAAGTCATACACACTGGCAATTGTCTGGATATGGAAACTGACAATAATCGGTTTCTTCACAGTTGAATCCGTGTTGTTGGCAACATTCAATAGCTGTAAGTCCAAAGCATAGACATTCTGGGCCATATGGAAACACGCAGGAGTTATCGTTTTCACCAGGATCATCGTCTCAGTTGCAATCTTGGCCATATTGGTCACAGCATTCTTGTTCTGAAAGTCCTACGCATTGGCAGTTGTCTGGGTATGGAAATTCACAATAATCTATAGGACAATCTTGTCCGTATTGATCACAACATTCTTGTTGGGATAGATCTATACATGTACAATTTTCTGGATATGGATATCCACAATAATCATCATCTTCACAGTCAAATCAGTGTAACTGACAGCATTCTTGTTGTGAAAGTCCAAAACATAAACACTCAGGACTATATGGTGATGAACATTGGTTTTCATCTTCACCATCATCGTCATCTATTTCACAATTGAAATCGTGTTGTTGACAGCATTGTTCTGGTGACAATCCATAACACAGGCATTCTGGTCCATAAGGGAAACTGTTGCAAGAATTATCGTTTTCACCAGGATCATCGTTTCAGTCACAATCTTGTCCGTATTGATCACAACATTCTTGTTCTGAAAGTCATACACATTGGCAATTTTCTGGGTATGGAAACTGACAGTAATCAGTTTCTTCACAATTGAATCCATGTTGTTGACAACATTGTTCTGGTGACAATCCATAACATATACACTCTATACCATATGGGAAACTATTACATTCATTTCAGTTTTCACCAGGGTCATCGTTTCAGTCACAATCTTGTCCGTGTTGGTCACAACATTCTTGTTCTGAAAGTCATGCACATTGGCAATCTTCTGGGTATGGAAATTCACAATAATCTATAGGACAATCTTGTCCGTATTGGTCACAACATTGTTCTTGGGATAGATCTCTACATGTACAATTTTCTGGATATGGATATCCACAGTAGTCAGTATCTTCACAGTCAAATCCATGTAATTCACAGCATTCGTTTGGTGATAATCCAAAACACAGGCATTCTTGTCCGTATGGGAAACTACATTTGTTTTCATCTTCATCGTCGCTTGAATCTCAATCACAATCAAGACCGAATTGATCACAGCATTCTTGTTGTGTGAGTCCTGAACATTGACAACGCTGAGGGAATGGTGCTTTGCAATAGTCATCGTCTTGGCAATCGAATCAGTACTGATCACAACATTCTTCTTCATTTAATCCAAAACATAAACATTCTACACCATAAGGTGCTGAACATTGGTTTTCATCTTCACCGTCATCATCTTGTCCGTTGCAATCTTGTCAGTGTATTTCACAACATTCTGTCGTTGTTAATCATTCACAGACACATTTTTCTGGATATGGGTATAGACAGTAATCGTCATCTGGTATGTTTGGGATGATAGTTTCATCTATTTGACATGGATTGTCTCTCAACTCTGGGCAACCATCACGATCGAAGAGTCAATTGTATTCTTCTGGTATCTGAGGGCAGCTATCTATGTCGTCTGGAATTCAATCGAAATCTGTGTCTGACTGTGTGTTTTTTCTTTCTGGAAAGACTATGTTGCTTCAAGAATTCTGTATTTTTTCTCATTCTATGATAGCTTCTATCATGTATTGGCAACTATCTCATTGTCCATCTATATTTACGTCGCTTTGATCCGCATTTATTGTGAATGGGCAGTTGTCTAGCTGACATGAAAGATTGTTGAAACCTATAAAGTTTGGTTTTTGGAATCAGATAAGTTCAATGTTTAGATTTCCTTCATCTATGTGACAATCTGAATATTCTTTTGTGATGATACCAATCAAGTTTTTGATGCCGTCTCAATCTATGTCATCATCACATATATCAGGTATACTGTCTTGATCCATATCACAAACAAAACTTCCCATAGAGTCACTACGGGCAATTAGATCACAATCGTTGTTTTGTGTGTTGACGATAGTCGCCTGGCTAATGATAGGCTCGCACTGGTTTCTGTATACAGTTTGTGTGATCTTGTGTGGTCCATTTTTGAAGAATGATTTTTCTATGTTTTTTTCTTCTTCTATGATGCTCTGAGCGACATTCAAATCTGATTCTATTTGTATGAGATGAGTATAGTCTTGGAGCTGGTCTATTCAGATATTGCTGAGCTTGATGTTGGTAACTATCCCAGCATCAGTTTCTAGAAACTGTGGTAGAACACTGGATACTAATGTATCTTGTTTCGTTGCTGATTCAGCACTTAAGCTAAGACGATTTTTCAATACAATACCACTTCTCAGTGTTATTTGATTTTCTATGACTTTGATCCCTTTGCTAATGGGTGAGTAATCTATACTTAGTTCTTTGGTTGTTTGTATTGTTCCATTGATGATCCATAATACATCTATGATATCATCTTTTTGAAAACCATCATATATAGTACTGATGTTGACGTTTTGATTTATGATTGGAGAAAGATTATTCGTATATAGATGAGAACTGATGATTGAGTTTTCTGTCGGGTGTATCGTTGCTGTTGCTATGTTTCTTAGCTGATCGTTTTCGTATATGCTTGCGTTGATGCGTTGTGTGATGTTGTTCCTAGCCTGACTGATGGTATAGCTTTGGTCAGCTTTTCTATCTAGTATTGTATTGTTGAATTGTCGTTGTATATCTTTTTCTGTGTTTGTGTCTGGTATTAGTTTTATTTGATTGTTTTCTATAGCTATAGATTTGATGGCTAGATAATCATCTGTTTTTTGATCGCCAAAATCGATTGTGGTTTGAGCAGTAGCTAGATTTTGTATTCATTCTAGTTCTGCCTTGATCGTGTATCTATCTCCCTTTGGAAAACTATGAGTAATGTTTGGCCCTTGGTATGTGCTACCATCGCTAGTATATCGTTTGATAGCCTCTGGGTCCCCATTTGTGAATCATTGCAATGACACGATATATTCGGAATCTTCACTGATTTCTGTAAGTGAAATAGCTAGTGCAGTGTAGGAAATTACTTGTTTTTCACAGTTTGTATTTGTGCTATCTAGATAACAAGTATCATATCCTGTTTGGGCTCTCCTAGTAACTTCTATATTGATGTTTTCTGATTCATCTATGATGTTGATGGGATTTCGCCATCCATCTCCATCTATATCGTCATCACAGACATCTCATAGCTTATCTTGATCCATATCTTTTTGTGATGGATTGTAATGGTTTGGGCAATTGTCGTCTTTGTTATCTAAACCGTCACAGTCATAGTCTGTGTTTAATCCACAATCAACTATACCGAAAACTTTGTACAATATTCTCAATACTTTGTCTGCTGACGGTAGTTCGTGTATGTTTATATTTCATAATTCTTCTTCGCCTAGTACATCGACCTTTTCTAATATATTCAACTCAGCAACAGGTCGTGCTCCTTGGGTGATACCTGGGTAGCTGTGCATATCGCACTTTTCTAGATTGAACATGCAATAACTCAAGTATGTTTTTAGTTCTTCTGTAGACTCCATACTACAGCGATCCTGACATTGAGTCGCTTTTTGTCTGATGAGTTGTTTTTGTTCTGTCGAAAGGCTTCTATCTTGGTAGTTTCAAGGTGTCAACTCTTCTAACCATAACTGTGCTTCTTTTCGGTTTAGCGAAAACTGATCGTATATATACTGAGATGAAATATTGATCAGTACTTGGATTAGTTCTGCTACTGTTGCATTGTTTTGACCACAAAATTGACCTCCGCAAACTGGACTCGTTGCTTCTGGAAAACCTCTCATATACTGTTGATCTCCTACATAAGCTACACAGTAGTAGTAACTTTCGTTTTTATATTCTCAGCCTTGGTAACTAACATCCCAAAAATCTTTGTCTGGAAGGGCAACAAAATCAGACCATCGATTTTGTGTGTATCTCTCTACCATGCTTTGTGGTGCGTGGACACAATCTTTACACTCTACTAGGTTTAGTAATCTAGCCATATCATAACGTGATATGCTAGGTTGTTGTTGTAATTGCTCTATATCGATATCTGTCTGCTGCAATGTTTTTAGAAAATCTGTATATGTAGCAAAAGATGTTGCTACCATGCAACATAGTGCTATGCAAATCATCAATAATCTTTTGATAGTCTTTTTCATAAGAAATACATGGCGATGAAAGGCCATGAAGAAAGTATAATTAGCTCATTGGAGCGGTGCAAGAATTGTATTGTCTTGGCAGATAGATGCTGACAATGTTTTACATGTGATATATAGTATGTTAGCTATTTGACATATCTAAGCCTCTCTAACATAATTGAGTCATCTGTTAGATTCGGTTCTTCGTATGAAACTTTGATGTTATAACACTTATATGGGTAAAAATGAGTCTGTTTTGACTCAATTTGTTGATACATTGGCGTTTTTGTTTTGATTTCCGGCTGCTTTGTATTGGAGTACTAGAAATATCATTGAAACTTTCAGCTTGTTACAATCAAAGGATGGTGATGAATCTGATTATCTTTTCTTGTCCGAAATATTACCTAAAGATCAAAATGTTGTAGATATTCTTTTAGAAACTTGGTGATATAAACAATGAATATGGGGTAGTTCTGGTGGACGTACACCACTGCTTTCTGTCTTGGCCAGTAAGTATGATGATACCATGCTGCCAATTGGTGAAAATATCATAAGTGATGGGCGATGATATGGAGCCTTGTTCTCTTCAAAGTATGATGTGCCGGTGTATGGACTGCACTTTGGTTTGTTGAAAAGTGCACAAAAAAGCATACGAAACTATCTAATCAAAGAAGCTAATGATTATCTAAAATCTCATTCATATGTAATAGTCATGTGAGACCTGAATCAATCTATAAACTCTATCAAATCAATTTTTGAATGAACTGGTCTAGCTGTCGTAGGTACTGAAGTCAAAACACATAGAATATTTGGTTCTAAACTTACTGGTCGTAACTTAGATAATATATTGATCATTTGTCGTGAAGCAGATGTTGATGTTTATGAAAAAAATTCTAACTATAAAGTCTTCCGATGAAGATCGGATCATACTTTTGTGATGATGGATTTGGACAATATCTAGTTTGTCTCTATTTTTTCGAAAAGGATTCCTTTTTCTTGATTTTTTAGCATGTCTCTAGCTCTTTGGCAGCTAACTGGGATGATAGGGTTGTATAGAGAAATGATAGTATCTATGTAATAGTGTAATGTGTGCAGAGTGATAGCGACATCTTCGTTTGAAAGCTCCTTGTCTCGAGGCTTTTTTTTATCCATGTATGTGTTGGCTGTCATAGCTAGTTTGTGAATCACACTAGCTGCTTCGTATAGTTTGTATTCATCGTAGTAGTGTGTGGCTATTGATTTGCTATGATCCACTCTTTCTTTGCTATCTTGTTCTACTATTTGATGACTTGGATCTAGTTTGATTTCCTTTTTGTTGGCTAAGTGGATGACTCTGTTTAGCAAGTTTCCAAATGAGTTGGCTAGATGACTGTTGTACATGTTGATTAGATCTTCTGGTTTGTATGCTCCATCTCCAAATGTTTGGATACCAGCGATCAGATAATATCTAACTGCTTCTACACCGTATTTTTCATGTTGATCTAATGGTGATATGACGTTTCCAAGTGTTTTGGACATCTTGTTTCCATCTGGTCACATGATCATGCCGTGTACTAGAATATGTTTTGTGAATGGTAATTGTGCTGATGCTAGCATTCATTGTCGTATAGCTCATTGGAATCTTAGATTGTCAGGGCCACATATTTGTACTGCTTTGTTGTCTGTTTTTTCTGTTCATCGATATGCTGATAATTTCGTGTTGTCTTCTAGAAACCCAACCGCTCAGACATAATTTGTGAGTGCATCAAATCGAACATACATAACCTGACTATCATCGTCTGGTACAGGAACTCACCATGGTAGGTTTTCTTTTTTTCTAGATACAGAGATATCTTCCATATTTTTGACAAAGTTTCTTAGTTCTTCTGACTTATGACGAGGAAGTATGAAATCCTTGTTGTTGTCTATGTATTCTAATAGTTGTTCCTTTTGTTTTGATAGTTTGAAAAAATAGTTTTCTTCTTCGTATGGTATAGGTGCTTTTCCATGATCGGGACACTTGCCATCTACTAATTCTTTTTTCGTTTTGAAACTTTCGCATCCTACGCAATACAGTCAGGTATATCTTTTTTCGTAAATATCATCATTGGCTTGGGCTTTTTTTCGGAAGCTTTGTGCTACAGTATAGTGAGATGGATCAGATGTTCTGTAGAAACTGTCGTATGTGATGTCGAAAATCCTACAAAAATCTTTGAATGTATCTACGTTTTTGTCTACGAAATCCTGGATATCCATGTTGGCCTCTTGGGCTTTCTCAAAAATCTTCAGACCATGTTCGTCTGTACCAACATTGAATATGACATCTTTTCCTGATTGTCTTTGTCGGCGAGCTATGACATCAGCTTGGACAAATTCGAGTGCGTGGCCTATGTGAGGGTGAGCATTGACGTAGGGGAGTGTGGTCGTAATATAGAAATGACTCATCGTATGTATGTTATCTGTCTAAATCGTGATGGTTGTTTTTAGTTTTTTGGAGATTGGATACAAGTAATGAGGCTTTTTGATCTATTTTTGTTTTTGTAGCCAAAATATTGACGAATCTTTTTGTACTAGCTATAATCTATATATGTGATTTTAACTTTTCACTCCTTTCACTATGGAAACTCTTTTGCTTAGCAAAGTATTGGGAATACTACTGTTCGTAATGGCACTTGGTGTCTTTGTAAACTTCAAGTATTTCATGACTATAATAGAAGATATTGCAGCGCATCCTTCTTTGATACTATTTGCATCTCTGTTTAGACTAATTATCGGTGCTATCATCGTGGTATATCACAATGTATGGGCTGGTGGTATTGGTGTGTTGATCACTGTTCTTGGATGGATCATCCTTTTGGCAGGTATTAGTGGTATGCTAATTCCACAAAAGCTACTCAAAATGATACCCGTAGTAACAAAACATCCAGACCGATTGAATGTAGCTGTAATTCTCTTTGGAGTTCTTGGACTTCTATTGATGTATGTTGGATTCTTTACTGGATAGTAGTATTGCTAGATACAAGTAATCATGGAGACTGGCTTTGGTCAGTCTTTTTTAGTTCAACAACTGGTGCAATAACTCGATAGCAAGATCTTGATCTAGAAAATAAGGTGATGTAGCTATAGTGATGAGAGACGCTTTGGAGATCAGTTCTTGAGTCTTTTCTATCGTTTGTTGATGTTTTCATATACTCATCTCGGGTGCTCGGAAATCTAGGTCTATGTCTAATATATAGGGAGTCGATGGAATCTGCGTTTGTAGTAATTTTGCTACAGATCTGATTTGTTGGCAGGTTTTGATCAATAAACTATCTAGTGCTGGTGGAATGAAGTTTCAGACATTGCATATATGGTTTGTGTAATGTCGTATATAGTCTTGCTCATCTAGTTTGTCCACATCAATAGGGGTTTTTGGTAGTGCTAGATCTGAGTGTTGATCTATATGTAGTAGATCTAGATTTTTTCACCAAGCTTCTATATATCGAAAATATAGTGCGTGATTGTGATTGTCGAAAATGTATATCGGTGTTTTTTTGTCTTTTAATTTTACTAGATTTTTTAAACCTTTGCATTGGCGTAGATTTCCTTTGTGATCTATTTCCTCGAAGACTATATGATCTCAAACCTGTAGGTCATGTATTGTTCACTCGATGAGTGATGGAATGATGATTTCTGCTTTTCAGAGTTGCTTTTTTCTTTCCTCATAAGAAAATGAGTTGTTTCATGTGTTTTCAGTAATTTTGGTGATGGTGGAGTAGTGCATGGTTTGCTAAATATTACTGAATCTCAAATACAACTGAAACACTAGTAGATACTTGCATTTGTCCTCATGCTACATCTGTGGATGTTCATCATCAGCCAATACCAGCTTCCATAGCCATTTTGTATACTGGTTGTGGACTTGGATTGATGTTGCTGTTTTCTGATAGGCTAATTGGTTTTCCTAGATTTACGTTTCATAAGTCAGCCAATTGTTGAGCTTTGTCTTTGGCTAGATTGAAAGCGTTTTCACGAGCTTGTTTTAGATGTGGTTCTTTGTTTTCTATATCGTATTGAAGTGAGTTTAGTCTAACGTTGTTTACTTGTGCTACTTGGTCGATGATAGTGCCAGCTTCATCGAATTTGCCATTTTTCCCATCTATTTTCACCTTCAAACTATGAGTGGCAATATATCCTTCGAATATTTGTTTTCCGCTGACTCGGTTGTACTTAGGATTGATAGATATATTGGTAGAAGTGATATTTTCGTCTTTTATGTTTTCTTTTTTTAGTACAGATTTTATCTGTTCGACTTTTTGATTTGTGATATTGAGAGCGTCTTTGGTGGTTTTTTCTTGTTCTTCTATAGTGATGTTTACGAAGAGAATATCTGGTGTCACATAGACTATACCTTGTTCGCTAACAGATATCGTATTCGTTGCGCCGCCGTTTAGTTGTTGGACTGGAGCGGTGTTTTTGATTTCGATAGGATTGGAAGTAAACATATATCCAAGATAAACTACTGATGCTACTATGATGATTGTGGATAATAAGTGTGCCCCTGCTTTTTTCATGGTGTGTTTTTGACGATTTAAAAAGACTCTGATTTAGAGAGTCTTATCTTTTTGAAAATGAATATGCAATATGATATTTTTATCTACTCAGTAGCAACTGGATTGGAACTCAGCGGCAAATATTGTTCTCGATTAAGTTGGTTTTTTGCATTATTGATTTGTGCTTGGTTTTTTGTCCCGTAGGTTTTAATCAAAGTTACATCTAATTCGAAGGGTAACACATCAAACTCTTTTACTACGATATTGTTTGTTAGCATATCGTTGAAGTTCTCTTGAAATACATCTATAAAACTAACTTCTTTTTGAAGATGTAGTCTTGCTGGAAGTAGATCTGCCTCAATATCAGCTGTTTCTTTTTTTGCTCTTTGTCCTGCTTTTTGTGTTCGTCCTTCGACTTGTTGTTGTTTGTTTGCTATATCATTTGGATTGTTTGGATTAGCATCTTTTTGTCACAGTATTTTTTCATCTAACCAGCTTTGCCATTTGTTGTTTGCCTCTGTTTTTTCTTGTTCTCAAGCGTTTATATATGAAATAGTTTGACCTATTTCTTCTAACATGTATTGAGTCTGGTTTCTTATTAACTTGTATGTAGATGATAATGTTTGATCAAAGTTTGGAATGTTTTCTCTTCTTTTATTTAGTTCTAAATCTACATGACCTTCAATCTGATATTGGTTTCTATAGATATATATCGCAGAAAGCATGTCTTCATACTCTCAGTTTTCTCTAGCTACAAGCGGATTGAGAAATTCTTGGAATTCTCATGACTTGGTCACATATTCGTTATTCATCAGTGACATATTGTCTTTGAATGACTGGATGTTTCTTTTTAGCTGTGGAAGTATCGGGTGATTATCTGGAGTATCAACTGTTGATTTGAGTTGTGCTCGTTCGTTTGCATAGTTTTCTAGTTGTTTTTGCTCTTCTGAACTTTGACTTTCTTCTGGAGCTGTATACTTTTCTTGATAGACCATTTTTTTGAATAGTACTAAACATATCTAAATTGTAGTGCTAGATTGATGATTTGTCAATGATTGGTGGGTGCTTTGCATTGATTTGTGCTAGTCGATGATGATATTCAGAGAATAGAAATAAATACTTTAGATTTGCATAATAAGATAGATGGACGAACTACAGTTGCGTATCTATAACACGATGACTCGTCAGAAAGAAATTTTTCATCCATTGATGGATAATGGCAAAGCTGAAAATGTGCTTATATATACTTGTTGACCTACAGTGTATGGAGAACAACATATAGGCAATATGAGAGCTGCGTATTTTGCTGATATACTCAAAAGAACTATCAAATATGTTTCTGGTTATCCTGTAAAACATACCACTAATATTACTGATGTTGGGCATTTGACTGATGATGGTGACTGCGGTGAGGATAAGATGGAGAAGGGTTCTAGAAAAGAAGGGCTTAGTGCTCGAGATGTGGCTAGAAAGTATGAAAAAATATACTTGGACGATGTGTCTTCGTTGGGTGTTGAACCTGCTGATGCATACCCAAGGGCTACTGACTATATCAAAGAACAAATCAAGATAGTGAATCAACTATTTCAAAAAGGACTGACATATGTGCTTCCTAATGATGGAATATACTGTGATACATCTAAAATAGAGGACTATGGAAAATTGCTTCCTCCTGGTCACTTGGACTGACTGCAAGAATGATCTAGAGTCGATGCAGGATGAAAGAAGAACAATACAGACTTTGCTCTATGGAAGTTTTCACCCAAAGGAGAACAGAGACAGATGGAGTGGATCTTTTCTGGTGAACGTATGTGAGTATTGTTGACTGATGAAGTGAGAGATACTTTGACAGAAAAAGAACAGCAGACACTTGGTTTTCCTGGATGGCATGTAGAATGCAGTGCTATGTCTCGAGCAACATTGGGGAAAAATATAGACGTGCATACTGGTGGTATTGACCATGTGCCTGTACATCATACAAACGAAATTGTACAGTCTGAATATAGCTTTTGTAAAGAACATCCACGAGTGAAATATTGGATGCACCTACAATTTTTGAATATCAATGCTGAGAAGATATCTAAATCTATAGGTAATGTAGTAGCGCTTAGTGATGTTCGTGAAAAAAATATAGATCCTTTGGACGTTAGATACTTTTTTCACCAAGCTCACTATAGAAGTTTTCAAGACTTTACTCGAGAGGGGTTAGAGGCCGCTCAACGTTCTAGGATCAATTTGGCAAAAAAAATGCAATGATTTGGTTTGGACGATGAGAAAAAAGAAGAAATATTGAAAGTGAAGAGCATATACAAACTTATGACTGACGAAGACACACAAAAATTTGTTTTTGAAATTTTGGCTTCTTTGTTTGATGATCTGCAAATACCACAGGTACTGGCATCTATTTGTGGACGTGCCAAATCACTTACTCCAGATCTTGTGGCTTTTGTTTATCGATTTGATCAAAAGGTCCTATGACTGGATCTCTTTGATATGGTGTTGGATGAAAAAAGATTGTCTGATAGTGATATTCCAGATGAAGTAATGCTCTTGGCCAAAAATCGTGTAGAAGCTAGGAAAAATAAAGACCGATGAAAAGCAGATCTGATTAGAGATAAACTTGCAGATCTTGGCTATGGTATAGAGGATCAAGGTGATACATTTGAAGTTGTGAAACTCTAAGTTGACTTGATTATTTTTTGGAGAATAATATATAAGTGGCACTCGTCGATAGGCGGGTGTTTTTTGCTGGTTTGAAAGAATGAAGACTAGACGATATATCGCAATTCTTACTTTGATTTTTGGACTATTTGTCAATAGCTCCTTCGCTTATTCTCCATCTGTTAGAGATGAGAGAGTAGTTTCTTTTTTTGTAGAAAATTTGATCACTATGATCGATGGTATCGGCAGAGATCGTACTAGAGATGTGTTGACTGTACTACAAAGAATGCAATTGAATCAAGATGATGAAAGAAAAACACATATTCTATGAGAAGCACGCAGTCGTCTTGGGTTGTACTTCAATGTTGATCGTGTGACTATCACTTTGGAATGAGATGATGATGGTGAACTGACTTTCTTGAAACATAAAGATCCTGTAGAACTTGTTCCTGGTATGTGAGGTGTTGCAGATCGTATTGATTCTTTGGATGGAATGGATGATCCTAGAGTAGTATGACATGTGAATATAGAAGAAACTATGGAAGTGTCTGTATACTTTCAACCATCAGGTAGTGATGACTGTAGTGAGACTAGAAAACAGTCTATCTTCGTAGATAAAAATAAACAAATATTGGCTAGTAGTATAGAAGCCTTGCTTCGTGGACCTCAAGGTGATGATCTATCTGGTTTGGCAACTACTGACTTGTCCAAGCATCTATTGGATGTTCAACTAAAAAATGGTGTTGCTTATGTTGATCTAGACAAAGCTATAGTTCAATCATGGTGGACGAGTAGTTGTGGTTCTAGTGCTGTATTGGCGATGCTAGAACAAACTATACTGTGAGTATCAGGAGTCGAAAAAGTTCTCTTTGCTCTGAATGGTAATGCACACGAGTTCTATGAAACAATGCAATTGGATTGTCCTTACGGATTGGGCGATCGTTGTGATGATAGTTTCAAAAATAGAACACTGCAGACACAAGATACTGTTTTTGCTCAGCGTCGATGGAGACTACGGTCAAATGACTATAGCGTATATTTCGATGATGAAAATACTTATGATGCTATGACTCAGCAAGTATACCGCGTATGTGGAGCTGGGCATGGTCGTTGTGTGTATGTATTTGATTTTCTAGATACTGATGAAGCTTTGAAAGACTTGTTTGATATAGAAAAAAATGAATCTTGTATAGAAAACTTTTCTGGTCGTATCCAACGATGTAAGCTGTCTGATGAGCTTTTTGTTAGTTCAATCTCTCCTTGGAAACAATTGGTGATCACTCGTGAGTGAGCCAACTCGATGAGTGATGATGATATGATTTGACTGCTACAAGTGATAGGACAATAGATAGATTTTCATCTTTGATTAATCGAATTTTATAGTAGTAGCTTTGGATGTCAGAAAATTCTAAAAAACAAAATCAGTGGAAACAATGGATCAATCTTTTGGTCAATATATTGATACCGGTATTGATACTAACAAAGCTGAGCAAAGCTGAATTTCTATGACCAGTCTGGTGATTGGTGATCGCTTTGGCTTTTCCGCTGTGCTACGGAATCTGGGAGCTGTGGAAGACGAAGAAATATAACATCTATTCTATCATATGATTGGTTAGTATCTTACTGACTGGTGGTATTGGCTTGCTAGAACTTCCTACCAAATGGATAGCTATCAAAGAAGCTGCAGTACCTGCTGTCTTGGGTTTAGCAGTATTGATATCTATTTGGACTAAACATCCCTTTGTAAGATGACTCGTATCCATGATGTTGGATATGGATGCTGTAGACGAAGCCTTGGCAGAAAAGGAAAATACTGACTTGGCTAAAAAAGAGCAATATAGATTGGAAATAGTGCTTTCTTATCGAATAGCATTTAGTTTTGGCATATCAGCGGTTTTGAACTACTTGTTAGCTAAGTGGATCGTCGTTAGTCCAGCGTGAACAGAGGAGTTCGCTGCAGAAATAGGTAAGATGACTGGTTTGAGTTTCCCTGTGATTGTTTTGCCTGTGACCATCATACTGACTGGAGTTTTGATGTACGTAGTATGGAGATTTCATGAGATGACAGGACTTGAATATGAAGATATGATGAAAAAATAGAATATAAGTATTGACAAAGTCTGTGGTTTAAATATGTTTTTATTATTACTAATCGAGGGAGAAATCTCTCTATGGAGCGGCTTTGCCTCGCTTTTCTTTATATACAAAAAAATAAAATGGTCACTGAATCGTTTAATCGTAGTTTTGATGAATTTAGTTCTGGCTTCAATCCAGAGGACTATACAGAACGTGTTTTTGCATCGTTTTTACAGATGCAGTGAACTAATGAGAGGAACTCTATTTGATGTAGCTGTGTATGGGTTTCTTCCTTAAATAAAATGGTTCCAGGTTGTAATGCTTGTAAATAATTGATTATTGAATTAATCAATAAACAAAAAAAATAACCGGTAACGGTTATTTTTTTATTGTTAAATTGTATTTGATCGTGTTTTAGGCTTCATCCTCTATTTCTTCTTCTTCTATTTCTTCTCCATCTGTTTCTTGTACTTCAAATCAAAATTCTTCTAATGTTCTTGTTATATTAGCATTAGGAAAACTAAGTGCTTCATACAAAGATTGTAATCTAGTAACACTATCAAGTTCATCTATTACTTCTTGAGCTGCATTTTCGTCTAGAAATCGACCTGTTGCGATAGCTATATCTTCTGATGTGGGTACGTAATTGTCGTTCAACATTCCTGCATATACGTCGTCTCAATCTACTGTGTTAAATGTCATTGTTTATTTTATATATAATAAATTAGCTTACTCTATGTATTACATCTATTTTGTCAAGTGTGTGGTGTTGTAAGCTTTGTTATTACAACTATTTTTTTGAGAGTTTACTACTGTCGAGTAATCTTCTTGGATAAGGAATAGTGAAAGCATTGGTCTTTAGATCACGGAAAATTTGTTGTCTGACTTCTGATCTAGTTTTGAAACTGCTATAGCCACATTGTGGATTGTAGAACATATGAATATCTAGCTTGATTCATTGTTCACTAAACTTACTGACAATGACGTCTGTATAATCTTTTTGTATAGTATAAGGATGCTGATTGACTGCTTTTATAATGATGGTTTTTGCTTTTTCTATATCGGCATCACGATGAATGTTGATATCTAGAGTGTATCTGACTATTTCTTCTCTTTTGAATGTTTTGAAAGGCGTTTTCATCATTTTCATGTTTGGGATGATGGTAGTTCTGCGATCGAAACCTCTGATGATAGCGTTTCTAACATTGATGGCCTCGACTGTGCCGAAAACCTTTACATCTCCTAGCACTTGGACTAGATCACCTATAGCGAACCTAGGATTGGTCACCAACATGATACTACCAAACATGTTTCAGAGTATTTCTTGCATAGCGTAACCGATAGCAAAGGTCAATCATCACATGATCAATGTGACATTGATACCCAATATACTAACACTGGTAAGGAATATGAAGGTCATGATACCCATGATGACTATACGTTTGACTGTATTGGCGTTTCTTTTTCCGTATTCATCACCACCTTGGCTAGTGACTATGAGTCTATATATGAAACTTCCAACAAAACTACTGATCATATATCATGCCAAAAAAACTAGACCTGCTAGGAATATTTTTTCTCCTCGTTGACTGAGCAAGCTGATGATTTGTTCACTAGACATTTTTTTCTACTGATGCTGAAGATTGGTCAGGATCATCTTTTTTCTTGGTAGTCATATGTATCGATTCTATATCTATCGGTCAGCTTCATTGTTTGGTTACCAATGTTCTGTGAGGGAATGGGATAACAATGCCATTTGATTTGAATGCTTTGTTCACTTTTTCGTTGGCGAAACCTATGGCGTACTCTGCTAACATTCACTGTCTAGGATCAAAGTAGAAGTAATATTTGACTGTAATGCCGCTATCATCAAAGGATCGAATTATTGTTTTTGTTCTGTCTTGTTCTAGTACGAAGGGTAGAGTATTGATGGCTTCTACTATCACTTTTTGGGCAAGATCTAGATCTGTGGTATAATCTACCTGTACTGCATTGTCTAGTCTGACTATTTCTTCTGCACTATAGGTCTTGATCGGCTTGCTGATGATAGTCATGTTTGGTAATACTACTTGTCTCATATCGAGTGTCCTGATGATCGTATTTCTGATCGTGATTTCTTCGATTCTACCGAAAAATACTTCGTTGTTGTCTTTGACCTCTATGATATCACCTATTTTTATCTGTCTGGTAGAGAGTATCATAATACCCGCGATAAGATTTCCTAAGCTTTCTTTGAATGCTAATCAGATACCGAAGGATACTCATCATAATATCAATCCTACATCGAAGCCTAGTATCTCAAATCCTATGAAGAAAGAGAAAATGAGGAGTGTGTAAAATACTATATCTCAGACTAGATTGGCTATTTTTTGACTGTTGTCATCGTTTCATAATTGGGTGTGATGTGTTAGTTTTTGTCTGACAAATTTGGCTATCCTTCTGGATATGACGATCAATATCAACACCACGAAAATTGCTCCTATGATCTTCAACACAAGAGCTATAGCTGGATTTTCGATGAATGGCAATCCCTGAGCCACTTCTTGAGCTGCTTGTGGGGTGCTGGTGTTTGTTGGTTGACCTGCCATTTTTCTCCTTATATAAACCTTGTTCTAATGATATTTATGTTGGTCTTTTGTGCCTATTTTTGGCTATTTGTTCTATTTTGAACTCTTATCAAGTTGCTAAAATGTGATATGATGTAGGTTGTAGGACTGAAAAATAGAATGTATTGAAAAGATATGCTCTTTGGATAGGCTTTGGGTTGTTATATTTAGTATTTTTGTATTTATGGAATCGAAAAAAATAGATGCACCTGAAGGTGTTATTTCTTGATGAGGAGCGAATAGAAGATTGATCGCATTTGTTATCCCACTAATCACTGTTTTGGTATTGGGTATCGTAGTCTGACTGAACTTCGAAAACATAGTTGAACTAGTGACTGGAAAAGACGACTCTGTGGTAGATAACCAAGATGACTACTATATTGGAAAAGAACTCACTGTTACCTGATTGTTGGATGAATGAAAAGACTATAGAAAATATACACACACTGTAGTCACTCAGGATCACGATACTTTTGGTCTTAGGAGTTCTACTCTAAATCTAGCACTGTATCAAGGACGAGCTACAATTCGTGGTACAGTACAAGAATACTTCAATGGTATGTATATACTGGAAGTAGAAGCTGCAGAAGAAGCAGTAGGTGTATGAACATTGTTTACATGAGATAGCGCTAGTACTGGTGATGAGACAGGATCTGGTGATGTAGAATTTGTAGATGTGGCCTTAGATCCTTCTGAGCTATATTTTCCTGATGCAGGACTATTGTTCGATGTAACTGGAGAATGGACCTATAGAGCATCTAAAACAGATGGTGATAGAATAGCACTGACTCCTATCAACGATGATGATGAATCAGTGAATATAAACTTCTTTTCATGTAATGAAGCTAACCCAAATACAAACTGTGCTGGTCTAGAAAAACAGTTTTCTGATACAGCTGAGTTTACTGTTACCTCTGCGAATGGTGATGTTTATTACAAGCTTCCTGAAGCTCCATCTTGGTTTGTAAACAATCCTTGATTGTTTGGGTATTTTGTAAACGGTGCATCTACCGATACGATAGAAGCTTTGACTAGATATATAGTATTACCAAATAGAAAATATGTATCAGACAATGTGATGCCTTATGCTACTAGACTTTGTTCTACTGTAGACTATGCATTGACGATTGTGGATAGATTTGAAACAAAAGCTGACAACGATTCATTGTTGACTACTGTACGAGGATCTGATAAGGATAATAACTCTTTGATCTGTGAGCTAAAGATTGATCTACAAAACAATTTGGGAGCTGAGTTGCTTTCTTTGGAAGTAGATGGAAGTGCTGTAGATATCGATAAAGAAGATGAGGACGAAGAAGATACTGATAAAGAAGAAACAAATGTCGATGACGAAGATACTGAAGATGAAAATACTGAGGAAGAAACTGATGATGTAGTGATAGACTATGATGTAGAACAATTTCCTATATCAAAAGATTCTCCTTACATCTTTACGTCATCAAGAGGTCATTCGATAATCTTTCCTTCTAAGAATATCAGCTTTGCTCCATGAGAATGAGATGCAGAAATCGATATGGATGGCGTAAATTGTTTTTCTTATACTAGTGTAACGTCTTACTCTGAAGAATCTAACCTTCAAACAAGTCCTTCTATCAAGATCTACGAATGTACGATCAAAGATGATATATCAGATTATGGATCATATCGTTATCTTCAGTCAGAAGATGGTAAGCAGTTTTTGGTGAAAGTATTGGATGGTGCTTGGAAAGAGTTTGCTGACAATATAGAGATCAACTAGTACTTAAGTACTGGGAAATAATTTCAAAAAATCATTTGGGAGAGGAGCTTGCAGTGTGAGCTCCTTTTTTTGTATTGAATCGTAGAAACTGTATTCGCTTGCATGGAGGAGTTGTCTATTGATCTGATATTTTTTATACAAAATACGATTGATAGCATTGTTTCCATACGTTAGATCTCAGATCACTGGATGGCCAGAGTGTGCTAGATGTACTCTAATCTGATGCATTCTACCTGTGTATATTCTGACCTTGATGAGAGCTATATCACCCAGAGAATCGTCTCTTTTTGTCGATATAGTTTCATAGCTGGTCTTAGCTTCCAATCATTTTTCATGATTTATAAATGATTGAGATCTTCCTGATCCTTTGTTGAATCCCTTGAATATAGGTGAGTTTATGGTTTCTGACTTTGGAGGTGTTCCGGTTACTATTGCATAATAATATTTTTCAACATCTCTTTCTCTGATAAGTTTGTTTAACAACTGTAGTGCTTCATAAGATTTGGCTGCAATACATATTCATGAGGTGTTTTTGTCTAACCTATAACAAAACGAGGGCTTGAATGTCTCCGTTTGAAGATGTTGGATATGGATCTGTAGTATATCATGCAAGCTTAGATCCTCTGTGTGTTTATCTCATGGATGGATAACCATATGTGGTGGTTTGTTTCGACCTATCCAATGATTGTCTTCGTATGCAATGTGTTTTGCTGTCTCTTCTGGTGTTAACAATTCTTTTTTCGTTTCTTTATCTGATGCTAGTTTTTGTGCTTTTTTGGTATCTATTTTGTGAAATGAAACTACATCTCCTTTTTCCAGTCTGCTGTTTTCTTTTGATTTCTTGCCATTGACGCGAATGTGTCATTTTCTAATTCGTGAAAAAATATCACTCAGTGATATATCAGTATTTGTTTTGAAATATTTTCTTAGAAACCTATCGAATCTTTGATTTTCACTGTTTTCATCTATGATGATTTCTTTCATTGATTTTTTCTGAGACAAAGTTGAGTGTAGTATAATGATTATTGTATTTTTTGATATGAAAAAACCCTCCTCGAAAGCGAGGAGAGTCTTTATATCTTTTTGAATATCTTAAGGAAGATATACGTATCGTAATTGTCAGTCTGATCAACCGTTACGTACACAGTTTTCATCATCAATGTTTGCTCCTGCATTTGCGTCGACAACTTTTTCACATAGGTTGTCTTGTACATCTTCGAAGCTTAGATCACTGATGCAAGATTCTTTCCCGATGTAGTTAGCTGCACCTGCTTGTTCTACAGCAGCAACTAGTACAAAAGCACCGTTTTCGTTTCCGTTTTTGGTGATAGGAGAGAAGTAGTATCCGCCATCTTCAACTCAACATGCTGTTACGTTGAAGTTTTTGGGATCTTTGGGCATAGTTTTTAGGTAAGATTTTAGTGAATCTCTAACTGCGTTGGTTGATCCTGCTAGAGGAGCACCATTCTCATCGCTAGGATATTGACCGTTGTCTAGTTCGTAAGTAGATATAGCACCACCAACTTGTTGGAGGTCTGCTCTTCTAGCTGTGTCTCTAGCTCTTTCTTGGACTCATACGAGTCTAGGGATAAGTGCTGCAGCTAAGATACCTACGATAACGATCACTATGAGCATTTCGATAAGTGTAAATCATTTTTTGTTCTTCATTTGGGAGTGTGTTTATTTGGTAAAATTGTTTTTATTTTAGGAGAGTGATAGTTTCTATGTGATATGTTTGAGGGAACATATCTAATGCTTGTAAGCTCTGTACTTGAAAATTCGATTCGGAAAGTAATTGGCAATCCCTAGCTAGTGTAACAGGGTTGCAAGATACATATATCAGCGTAAAATCTGTTTCTTTTTTGAGTTTAGACAAGAATGAGATTACCTTTTTGTGTAATCAATTTCTTGGTGGATCTACGATAATGGTGTTAATGTCCTCGATTTTGCTTTGTAGATACTCGTCTTTATATATGACTTCCTCGGCTTTTCAAGCGCTAAAGTATACTTGTTTTTCGAGATTGTTGATTTCTGCGTTGTGCCGTGCATCTTTGATAGCTGCTTGGACTATCTCAATACCTATGAGTTGTTCTCCGATGCCTCTTTTCAATAAAGAAAGTCATAGTGTTCCAGTACCACAGTATAGATCAAGTAGAGTAGTAACTTTGTGATGTTTTAGCAATGATTCTATCATGTCTATCATCAACTCTGCTCCGTGAGTGTTGGTCTGGAAGAAAGAAAAAGGAGATATCTTGAATGTGCTAGAAGTTTCTGTATCTGTTTGAATCTCTTCTTTTTTTCATTTTATCTCTTTGACTATTCATTCTTCCACAATTAGTGGATTGCTATCGTTTGAAGCTTTCTGGTTTTCTGATCCTTCTAGCTTTTCGTATATATATCATTTTCATCGTAGTATGACTTGTGGCATTTCTGGACTGACAGAATCTCCAATACCGTCGTTAGTTGTGATTAGCATTGTAGTTACCAGTTTTTTGATTTGATCACTTTGAGTGATTTTCTCTATGGTTTGTTTCCGCTTTTTTTGGTCTGATTCTTGTATGTTTTTTTCTGCGTAGACTAGGTTGATTAATAATTGATTGGTATTATATCCCTCTCTAATCACAAGATGTCTCAACACTCATGTGTGTTCTTCTTGTTTGTAGGTATCAAGTCAGCTGTCTTTTAGTATCTTTTTGAATTCTTTGAATACTTGGTATGCTTTTAATGACACTAAGAAGCATTGGTTTACATCTACGATGTGCTGGAAAGATCAACTAGCGTGAAATCCAAGTTGTCGTTGATCTTTTTCTGATGCACCAAAACTATGTTCTACTTTGTTTCTATAGTGATATTGTTTGGGTGCTTTTTGTATCGGTAGTATTTGAGCGTTTTCTAGTAGTTTTGGTTTTTGTCTAAAGCTATCTAATACGATATCTTCTTTTATTTGTAGCTGTTTTTCATAAGTGATGATTTGTCGTTTACATCAACCACAGGCTACCGTTTTTTCTTTGTTTAGTGGGTTTTTGTAATGAGGACATTTGGTTTCTTCACTAACAATAGATGGGTCATATGCTTTGGTTTCTATGATTCTACCAACCACAAAACCTTTCTTTTTTTTAGTTATCTCAACATCTACAGTGCTGTCTGGGAGCGGATTTCATTCAATTAGAATTTTTTTGCCACCTTCTAAGCGACCCAATCACACTCCTTTGTAAACAATTTTTTCTACTAGAATATTTTCTGCTATTTTGCTCATGTGAGCGTTTTGGAAGATTGAAATTGGTTAGGATGCATCTCATGTAAGAGTATTGAGTGTGACTGTGTCTCATTGATTTTTGTGCAGTGGAACTTGTATTTCCATACCTGTTTCTACTGTTGCAGGTTTTTTTCCTGAATTGGCTCTGTTTCCTTTTAGTCATGGTACGGTTTCTGTGATAGTGTATTCGATGGTTGTAGGTAGTATAACACCTATAACGTTTCCTTCGTATACCATAAGAAATACATCAAGATTGTCTTTCAAGTATGATACTATGTCGTCTATGTCATCTTTGTGTAATTCATGCATTTCTCCTGTATCGTTGATCATAAACGAATAACTGTCGCCAGCTACGTACAAGAATACAGCACTTTGAGTACTAACTTCTGCTTGTTCTAATATTGTTCATGCGTTATATGTCATAACTTTTGTTTTTCCACTTGTGACACCTTTGACTTTGAAACTATATGTTGCTCATTGTCTTCCCATATGAGTATGTGATGTATCTACCACTCTGTATAGGTTGTTATCATCTAGTTTAAGTATTGTTCCTTTTTTCACGTTTGATGTATCGACTTTCATAGGATTTTTTTTCAATAAAAAACTCGAGTGTTGGTCAAGTTTGTACGGATGGTGCTGTTTTTTTCAAGTAGCTTTCTATCCTACTTGATGAGAGAAGATAGTAAACGAACTATGGCGTATGAGAAAACAATAACAATAGTTCAGAGGATTGCCTTGCCTATGGCATCTTTTCCTTTGCTGACATTGTTGTCGTTGAATACGGCTGTGCCGTATATGTATCCCGCATATATGATCATAATTGCTCAAACCAATAGTCACAATTGGCTAAGGAATCTAATCAAATACACTACATAATCTAGTATGGTATCTCGTGTGATTACTCATGAAGAAAATGCTGTCCCTATATCGTCTATTTCGTTTGCTTGTTGGTTGTACCTATCTGATACTTGTCATCAAACTGATCCAATGTTGTCTACAATGTTTGCTACTTCAGTTTGGTCTTCCGCTTCTGGTATGATCAAAAAGTCATTTTGTTGAGCAAAAATGCTGATGGGAGTCATGATCAATCCTGCTATGAATGTGTATGTTAGTTTTTTTCGCATTGGGTTGGATCTTGTTGAATATAGTATCAATTATACGACTAAGTTGCGTTGTCTGCAAATAGTGTGATCTCTTGTGAGATGGTTTGTAATATATATAGTGTTGGTGTATTTTGTTTTGATTATTTGTAGCTATGCTATCTTTTGAAAAACTTTCAGACCCACAAAAAAAGTATGATTTGTTGACTAGCGTTTTGAAGTCATACAAACAGTTTCCTCATAGTGTTTTGTCCCTGGGGTACAATGACACAGATCCTTTGTCCTTCTTCGCTGATAAATCAGTATCTTTCTGACTTTTGGAAGACAAAGAACTGATCCCTTCAGCAAAAGAATCTTTGGCTTGATGAAAGTTTTATGCCAATAGTTTGACTGGATTTCGTGTGCCTGGATCTATGCAATTGGTGTATCTTTTTGACCAAAAAATCCAAACATTGACTACTGAATCGCAGTGGAAGAAATTTTTTGAAAAAGTAGTGAAACATCTAGATCCATATGGTTTGTTTGTTTTTGATTTTTTTGATGATAATATTTTCCAAAAGCTCTGTGCTGAAGGATCTTCACAGTATGTTGATGAAAAAAAAGTGACTATTTCTTCACGAACTAAACAGAAAAACTCTTACAAATACCAATCTATTCGTTTTGTTCAAAAGAACTCTAACACATATCTTCGTGATGATGTGTCAGAAAACTATTTCACTATGAATATTTCTCAATTGAAAAAAGTGTTGAACGAATATTTCTCTTCAGTTCAAGTGTTAGACTATAGATGAAGAAAAGTAAGCAAGAAAACTGGTCATAGTGTGGTGGTTTGTCAGAAATGATGGAAAGAATAATTTTAGACTCAGACAAATTTGTTTTTGAGCATTCATTGAGTGATTTTACCTACACTGAGAGGTAGATCGTTTTCTGTTTTCACAATATAATAAAGTCCGTTTTCGACTTCTTGATCTTCAAGATCAGATATCATGATGTTTTCTTTTTTGCTATAGGATTGAGCTTGTTGACTAGTGATGTTGATGACTCTTTGTGTTGCTAAATGACCTAATGTACCGGCTAGTCCATGTAGTGGTTTGAGTCAGTCTTTGGTCTTTTTCAATACTGGTATACCAAGTTTTTCACACCTAGCTATCTTGATCAAATCTAATGCTCTTGGTGATGTCAGATATATTGTGTTTTGTGATTCAACGAAGGCGTGTATGTCTGTGTTTGTTGTGATCCCTCGTTGTTCTAGAGCTGTAGCGCAGTTTTTTTGTAATTGTTTGCTATGACTAAGAAAGTCACTAGAAAAGTTGTTTTCTTTTGGCCTGCTGGCTGCTAGAACTGGAGCGGTTTTTTTGATCTTACTGACGAAAAAGCCTCCTGTTTGTTGTTTGTGTGGTCGACATCTTAGGCATTTGTCTGCGTCTTCTTTTGAAAATTTTTCTTCGATGTGTACAGCTGGAGCTTTTAGCTTTATTTCGATGTTTTCTATACTACAGCAATAACCGTATTCTTCTAAGAGTTTTGCCAAGTTTCACTCGTTTTCTAGTTGGTTGATAGTGCAGGTAGAAAATACTATGTTTCATCAAACTTTGCAGCTCTTGAGCGCAGATATCAATAGCTGATATTGAGTGTTGGCTATCCTTTTGATGGCTTGAGGTTTTCGATGTTTTAGGCTTTCTTTGGATCTGAAAGATGTTCCTTCTCAGCTACATGGAGCATCTAGTAATATAGCGTCAAAGGTATTTGGCAGTACTCTTCCAAAGCTATATCCGTTGATTTTGGTCACTGCGATATTGAATAGTCCAGATCTGTTGATGTTTGCTTGGAGTGCTTTTAGTCTTTTTCAATTTACGTCATTGGCCCAAACACAACCGATCTGATCTGGATTTGTCCTCATCAATCTATCTGCAAGTTGGATGGTTTTCCCTCCTGGAGCAGCACACATATCTAGTACTAGTGCATTTGGTGGTAGGTCGAGAAAGTGAGCCGGTATAGAAGCAGCAACTTCTTGCATATAAAAATATCCTCACTGATGTAGTCGAGTAGATCAAAGTGGTAAATCCGTATCATCTCTATCTATATAGAACACATTGTTTAGTTCATCGAACTCTGGTGATATGAGATTTCGTCATTTGGTAGCTGAAAGATTGAGAAGATCTTTTTTGTTTATGCGTGTGTTGATGATATTTAAGCTCTTTTTCAAAGGTTTGTGCAATGATTCGACAAAATCATCTCGTTCTTTTTCTGAAGAAAGTAGCGGTCTGATATATTTTTTGTATGTTTCAAATGTCATGCTAAGTTTTATCTAAATGTTTGGAGTTTGTTTTCGTGAAAAATAATGAGTTGTTCTATATTGGTAGAACTAGGTTGGACTGTGTTATAATGATTGTTTTTCTACTCACAAGAGTTGGCTAAGTATTTTTGATCTGATTCAATAATTTCTTGCAAGAATCGTGATGATCACTATAGTGTAGTCAATAAGCCACGGGTTCTTCCCGTGGCTTTCTTCATACTTGCAAGCGTTGGTAAAAACGATACAAGTGAGATGAAACTAACTTTTAGTCTGTTGTTTTTCTTTCATGAAATTAGATGCTAAATCGATACAAGCTGCGATCATGCAACTTGTTGAAGATTACAAATTTGATCCATATCAAGTAATAGAAGTAGTAAAGCTTGGTATTAGATCTGGATTTAAAAAGGATTATGCTGAATTTAGAAAAGCCCTCGTACAAGTCGAAATCACTGACGATGGTGGTGTGAAAATATATAGAGAATATGAAGTGGTAAAAGAAGTCGAAGATGAAGATAAGCAAATGATCGTAAAAGATGCTAAATCTGTTCGTAGTGATGTAAAAGAAGGAGAAAATATCTTGATGGATATCACTCCAGAAAAGATGGAGCTTTCTAGAATCGCTGCTCAAGCTGCAGCACAAACAGTGAAACAACATTTGAAAGTATTGGAAAGAGAAAGATTTTTTGACAAATTCCAACACAAGCAAGGAGAACTTTTGAGAGCGAAAGTGACCAGAGTGACTGGTGAAAGTGTGGTCTTGGATATCGAAAGTACAGCTGTGGTCTTGCCTTCTGAAGGACAAATACCCAATAGAATGTATCACCCATGAGAAGATATCTTTGTGCTTCTAAAACAAATTTCTAAAGGAGCCGGAGGAGTGGTATTGGATATTACCCAATCATCAGCGGATTATATCGAAGCTATCTTGAGAAAACTAGTTCCAGAATTAGAAGAAGGTAGTGTAGAAATAGTGAAGATAGCTAGAAAAGCAGGTAAAAGATGTAAAATATTGGTGAAAAGCCACGATGAAAGAATCGATCCTGTCGGAGTGATGGTAGGTCACAGATGAGATAGAATCAATACTGTTCTTTCTCTACTTGATGGTGAAAAAATTGATTATATCGAAGATAAGGATGAAGAAGAACTTCTAGTTGGAGATTCTCTAAAACCAGCTAGAGTCAATGGTGTCTCTATCAAAGATGGAAAAGCTTTTGTCGATATTGATGATGATCAAAAGGGGTTAGCTATTGGTAGAGAAGCAGTGAACATAAGACTAGCTAGTCAACTTAGTGGTGTCACTATAGAGCTACAATAGTATATTTCTGGTTGTTTACTCTTAGATGACTTATAATGGATTTCGGAGTGATGAAAGATCGTGCGTTGAAAATTCGTGATTTGTACAACAAAAAAAATCAAGTTGCATGAGAAAAAAATCGAGATGTTGAAGCTTATATTCAATGATTTTTGGCTGATTTTTGACAGCTTTCGAAGCTTGTCATGATGAAACAAGGATATAGAAAGACTGATAACAATCTTGATCAGAAACTATCCCATGAACTGTCGGATTGTTTGTGGTCGATTATCGTGATAGCAGATGAACTTTGAATGGATCTGGAAACATGATTTACAAATACAATGACGAACCTAGAAGATACATTGAACTAATTTTATCGTTTAGCATTTTTTGATATGGATTATACAGCGTTAGCAAATCTACTTTTTCCAGATGTTGAAGAAAACATAGAAGATATAAAAAAAATATATCCTGATCGTCTATCATGACAATTTGTGACACGTTTTGCACCTAGTCCTACTGGGTTTTTGCATATAGGATCGTTGTTCTCTGCTATGGTACCTTGGATGGTAGCTAAGCAACAAGATTGAATATTTATGTTGAGACTTGAAGATACTGATCAGCAAAGAGAGGTAGAATGAGGTATTACTTTCATGTCAAAGGGGCTTCGTGATTTTGGTATAGAGCCAGACGAAGGTCGTATCACAGAGACTGAAGATAGAGGTAATTATGGTCCATATCTACAATCTGAAAGACTTGGATACTATAGAGTTTTCATCAAACACTTGGTAAACCTAGGCTACGCTTATCCTTGTTGGATGACTAGTGAAGAGATAGACAATATCAGGCAATCACAGAGAGTAGGAAAACAAGTACCTGGTATATATGGAAACTATGCTAAATGGAGAGATGCTAACTTTGATGATATCAAATCAAAAATAGATGCAGCAGAACCATTTGTGATCAGGTTGAAGTCTCCTGGTGAGTATGGAACGAAAAGAGTGTACAAAGATGTGATCAGAGCTGATGTACAGATGCAAGAGCACTTTATGGATACCGTTTTGATCAAATCGGATGGTTTTCCTACCTATCATTTTGCACATTTGGTGGATGATTATCTCATGGGTACAACTCATGTGATCAGAGCAGAGGAATGGTTGGCTTCTGTACCATTGCATACACAACTTTTTGAGCTTTTCTGATTTGCGCCACCTGCGTATGCACATCTAGCACAGCTGTTGAAAACAGAAGATGGAAAAAAGAGAAAACTTTCAAAAAGAAAAGATCCAGAGGCTGATGTCAGGTGACTTCTTGCTTGATGATTGACCTATCAAGGAATACTTGAATATTTGATGACTATCGTATCTCCTGCATATGAGCTACGACAGCAAGATCATGTAGACAAACATTTTTCTGAACACGAAGTAGTGCTTTCCAAGATGAATAAATCATGAGCATTGGTGGATATGATGAAGATGGAACAAGTAAATAGAGAATATCTAGCTAGATTGAGTAATGATGCACTGTTTGATGAGGCTGTACTACGATCTAACCTCTATGATGATGTTTTTTCTGAACTATTGAAAAAAAAACCAAACTATATGAAAGCTGCTATGAGTATCGAACGTCACACAGAAAAAGATCCGAAGAGATATGTTCGCATGAGAGATATCTATGAGCAGATCAAATTTTTTGATGATGATTTCTTCGCATCGGCTAACTATCCTGATGTATCAGAAAAGTTTTCTAAAGATGATGCAAAAGAATTTTTGGCTGCGTATGCTGATGCTATCGATTTAGATCAAGATGTGATGTGATGGTTTGGTCACTTGCGTGAATTTGGTCAACAGTTTGGGTATGCTATCAACAATGCTCAGTTCAAAGAATTATGATATAAGGGGAAAACTGGTGATTTAGCAATGCTACTAAGAGTAGTGCTTTGCAAAGAAACTAGGACTCCAGATCTGTTTTCTGTGATGAAATTGATGGGGAAAGATAGAGTTTTAGAAAGGATGAAGAACTACTAGTTTTTCGTGAAAATCTTGCATCTTTCTGCACCGTTTTTAGTCTCACTCATGTCTCGTGACTTGTCACGGGGCATTTTTTCGTAATTGGTGATGATGGTGGTTGAGTTATCGTTTCCTAGTTCTATCAATTTTTCATGTATAGAAGCAACTTGCTCTCCATCAAGACGTTTTCCGTATGGAGGATTGGTGATAATATGGTGTTTTTTGATACCTTTTAGTGATCAGATATCTTTTTTTTCTCGTTTTATAAATTTTCAAACTCCTGCATTGTCTGCGTTGTCTTTCGCTTTTCGTAGTACATCTTGGTCTATGTCGTATCACATGATCTGTGTGTCTGTGTGTCTTTTTTCTTTCTTTTTGGCTTCTTTGGTCAATGTATTTCGGATACTTCTATCACAACTAGGAAAGCGTTCGAATGTATAACGTCTATGTAAGCCTGGGGCTTTGTTCATAGCCATCATGGCTGCTTCTATAGGGATAGATCAAGATCCGCAACAAGGATCGATAAGTGGTGTTGTTTTGTCCCGATTGTTCATAAGGACCAATGCTGCTGCTATATTTTCTTTGATAGGAGCACTTCCAATACCTGTCTTATAACCTCTTTGGTAAAGGGCATCTCAAGAGGTATTGATTCGGATGTTGAGTGTGTTTTTGAAAAGAGTGATACGTACTTCTATAGGTGGTTTGTGTTCATTGATTTCTCGTTTTCTGGTTTGTGATCATGTGAGTCATACTATGATAGCTTTGTGTGCTACGGACTGTATGACTCTCTCTGCATGGAGTTTGCTTTCGTGTGAATGCACGTGCACTATGATAGGGGAGTTTAGTGGTATGAAATTGTTTCGTTTGATCTTCTCTACTGTGTCGAAGAGCGTATCGAAATCCTGACAGTCTTTTACGTGAGATAGGAGTTGATATACTTTGTTCGCTGTGCGCGACCAAAGATTTGTGTACATCATAGCCTTCATGTCGGCATCTATGTATGTACCGGTATTGAAAGTGTGATGTGGTTTATAACCAAAAGTTGTTAGCTCTTGTTCTAGTACTTTTCCTAGCCCTGGTGCTGTTGTGATGAGAATGTGCATAAACTATCCATGATCTGAAATGCTTTGTAACTCTACTTTATTCCGAAGTGGTGGTTTTGTCAATATGTTCTGGTTTTGACTATGAGTATATATTGTTAGTGTTCAAACCGTGGGTAATGTCTTTTAGTTGTTGGGTTTTTTCGCTTAATTCCGCGAGAGATGAGTATGATATGTCTGTAAATTCCTGTCAGTATGTGATCGTGATAGTTTGTCATTGTTGGGCTAGCATACCTATCATCATCGCTTTTATCGAATTTATCGTTCAGCTATGAGCTAAATTATAAAACTTTTTTGGAGCGTTTGCTTGTATATGCATTGGGATGATAGGAAGTCCATATTGCTCTGCGATTTTGATGACGCGTCGGTTTCGTTTTCCATCTACTACATTTCAGTTTTCATCAAGATGAGCATAATCTCATGATGGAGCTATCACTATGGGTATGTTTTGATCTTTGGCTTCTAGTATTTTTGTGTCTAATACACTTTCTTCTACCTTTTCTCCTTTCTTTGCTAGCGTGTTTACAGGTATCATTCGTGGTGGATTGGGATCAAAGGCATAAACTTTGGTAGTGGCCATCATCCTGACTCATCATCGACGTTGTTGTGCTTCGAGCATAGCTAAAGATCCATCCATGGTTCCTGTTGGATGTATGATAGCTAAGATACAAGGTTTTGATGTATCAATGTTTTCTAGTCCGTTGGTTTCTATCGTTATGTTGGATGTTTCTATCAACCTTTCTGCCTTTTGAGTACCATTAACTTCAAATATAGGCTCTATCATTGCTCAAAATTTGTTGATGGGCATATTGTGATAATAAGCCAAAGCAGCTATCAATGATTTAGACAATAATTTTGTTGGTAGATTGTTTAATCGCGGGTTCTGTGTCGCAGTAAGAGTGTTGTCTGTTAGCTTAGAAATCGCATTTCGTCAAGTATTGTTGATCATGATTTGATTTGAGTATAATATACTTTGTTATAAACTATCTTTTACATATGTCAATATGTAGATCCTGTTTTGTGTTGTTTGTTTTTCTGGTAATTTTTTTTCTGATAGTTAGTAGTAGGTTGTTATCGTATTTATGTCGTGCTGTTCAATGGTGAAAATAGAAGAGAGTTGGAAAAATGAACTCCAAGAGGAGTTTGATAAAGATTATTTCAAACAACTAATAGATTTTCTAAAAAAAGAAAAAGAAAACAAACAGGTGATATATCCTTCTGGATCTCAAATATTCAACGCGTTTGAACAAACTCCTTTTGATAATGTGAAAGTAGTGATATTGTGACAAGACCCTTACCATGGGCCTGGTCAAGCAATGTGACTTTGTTTTTCTGTGCCGGCATGAATACCACAACCACCTAGTCTGAAAAATATTTTTAAAGAAATAGAATCTGATCTATGATTGGCGAAACCACAGCATGGAGATTTGACTAACTGGGCTAATGAAGGTGTGTTTTTGCTCAATGCGATTCTCACTGTGAGAGCTAGACAGGCTGCATCACATCGTGAAAAATGACGAGAAACTTTCACTGATGCTGTGATCAAATTGCTTTCAGATAGAAAAGAATGATTGGTGTTTTTGCTGTGGGGGAGTTTTGCTCAGAGTAAGAGAGTTTTGATCGATGAATCGAAACATACAGTATTGAAGGCACCACATCCATCGCCGCTTTCTGCTCATAGAGGATGGTTTGGTAGTGCTCATTTTTCTAAAACTAATGATGCACTTGAGAAGCTTGGGAAAAATCCAATAGATTGGAGTTTGTAATTTTTTGTTTATTGAAAAAGAGATCCAACGGATCTCTTTTTTGTATCAGTTATTTTTTTCTATTCTTGTATTTCTGGTTCTGGAGCTAAATCTTCTTGTATTGTTGGAGGAGTTGGCTCAATGTCTTCTTGGATAGGTTCAGGGCGAGGAGTTGGTTCATCTATGGTTTCTCCATCGTCTTCGAATTGTTGTTCGAATAGAATCTCAACTTGTGGAAGAATAGTGTTTAGTTTAGCTTCTATAGAGTCTAAGTCTGTTTGTATTCCTTTCTGCATTTCTAGTTGTGTGGTTGTTGGACAACCGAGGAATTGTTGGACTTTTTCTGGTTGTGTTTGTGAAACATATATCACACCTGCTATACCAGCGTATAACACTAGTATAAGAGTGATAAGAAATGTTCGTAGTACTTTTTTCATGAAAGGAGATTGTAGTTGTTAAATAATGATTGATGATCAAATCATAGGAAACTCTTTTGGCTATGCAAAGTAAGCTTTGTCTTTCTTTTCTTCGTTTTTGCGGTCAGGTTTTGTTTTTTATTGACTCTTTTTTATCTACTTACTTTGTTTTTTTGCTGACTTGCAATTTGTGCTTTGAGTATTATGATATTTCTCGTTTAGATCTTGTGTAAAGCTATATTATGAGTTTTGACTTACCAAAATTGCCATATGCTTTTGATGCATTGGAACCAGTAATAGATTCGAAAACAATGGAAATACACTATACAAAACACCATCAATGATACTTGAATAAGCTCAATGCAGCTTTGGAATGAAGTGAATATATAGAACGGTCAATAGAACGTTTGTTGACTGATATAAACTCCCTTACTGGAGCGATATATACAGCAGTGAGAAACAATGGATGATGATATCACAACCATTCTCTTTTTTGGTCAGTGATGACTCCTGGATGAAAAGATGTTAGCGATTCTTTCTCTTCTGTCGTAGAAACAGCCTTTTGATCTTTGGATAGCTTGAAAGATGAATTTATATCTATAGCTACAGGACAGTTTGGATCTGGTCGAGCTTGGTTGGTTGAGAACGAAGATGGACAACTAGAGTTGCTTTCTACTCCAAACCAAGATAGTCCTTTGTCTTTGTGAAAGAAACCATTGTTGGGGATTGACGTGCGAGAGCATGCTTATTATCTCAACTATCAGAATAGAAGAGCAGACTATGTATCTTCGTGGTGGTCTATTATTGATCGAAGTGAAGTAGAAAGAAGGTATCAATCCTAACTATTAGCTCATGTCTCAGCATAACAAGAGAGTTTGATATGAATGAGAAAATCTTGTTGCCGATCATTATAAACAGCAATGACATACTTTGTTAGTCTCTAATTATACTATTAGATGATGAGAGATTGATTTGGTGTTTTTGAAAAATGGCTATATACGTTTTGTCGAAGTGAAGGTAGTAAACCATATAGATGAATTACATGGCTATGTGACTAAGAAGAAACTTTATTATGTAGAGAAAACAATACAGCACTTTTTTCGCGATCATAGATGGAAACAATATGTTAGCTGTGAATGGGCTTTAGATGTTGTTTTTGTGAAAATGAATAGCATATACGAAATCTATAGTGACGTTTATTTGTAGTTTGTGTTCATGAAGAAGTTTTTGAACTATTGAATTGTACTGTTGTTTGGTCTACTGCTAGGATTTGTAGTGTATCCATATTTGGAAGATGAAACAACTATTCCAGTTGATGTTCCACAAAATAATGAAGTCATAGATACCTGAAGTAATAACTATCTTTTGGAAAAGACTGAAGAAATCTTTTATCTTCTTCAGGATGATTATTATAAGCAAGAAAAAATTGATCAAGATGCTATGATCAACCGTGCTATCCATGCGTATGTGGATGCTTTGTGAGATCCATATACATCTTATCTGGATGGTAGTGAATATGGATATCTGGTTGAAGATCTTCAAGGTGAACAGAAGTTTGCTGGTATCGGTGCCGTGATATACAAGAAAGATGATGGCGTGATGATAGAACAGGTTTTGAAATGATCTCCTGCAGCCACGGCTTGATTGAAACCATTTGATTATATATTCGAAGTAGATGGTGTGAGTATCGCAGGGCTAACTATCTATGAAGCTGTGGATAAAATTCGTGGAGAGATAGGATCATCTGTAATACTTGCTATTCTTAGAGAGAACGATGATGGGACTGCTAGCGTTTTTGAAAAAGAGGTAATCAGACAAGAAATAGTAAATGAGTCAGTTTGGAGTGAAATATCTGATGTGGAATGAAAAAACATACTAGTGTTGGAAATCACTACTATAGGCGAAGAAACAGATCGTATCTTGAATGAAAAAATCAGAGATATAGATCTTGATGAGTTAGATGGTGTCGTATTGGATTTGAGATGAAATGCTGGATGATTTCTCTTGGAAGGAGTAGATATTGCATCTCACTTCTTGCCAAGAGGATCTATAGTAGTGAATACCAGTTATCCAAGTTATAAAGATGATGTGTTTAGATCTAAGTGATATGGGAGCTTTGAAGATGTGCCAGTAGTTGTGTTAGTTGATTGATTGACTGCATCTGCTAGTGAGATCATCACTTTGGCTTTGCGTGATCAATTGTGATCGTTAGTGGTTGGTAGTGAAAGTTTCGGTAAAGGAAGTATTCAAACCTTGCATGAATTTGATCAATGATCATTGAAATATACTGTTTGAATTTGGTTGTCACCAGATGGCACGAACCTTCTTAGTGGATGAATTGTTCCTGATGAAGAAATCGCTTTCGATGTCACAGGTTTCAATGATAATCGTATAGACTCTCAGTTAGAGGCTGCAAAAAGGTTTCTTTTGACTGAAATTGAATAGTTTTTGTTTGTTAAAATTTGTTAAGTAATGATACAGGATGATAATTCTGATATTCAACCTAAAGAAGAAAAACTAGTAGAGGTTGTGATTGAAGATCTGGATGGAGAAGAACTCTATCGTTTTGCTTGAGAAGAGAAGAAAAGCTTTGTTCAGATGGCTGAAACACATGATATTGAATTACCAGTGTCGTGCTGTTCTGGTGCTTGTTTTGTCTGTGCATGCAAAGTTAAAGAATGATTGGATGATGTGGATATTGCTAAACTTTCTGTACCGTTAGTGGATGTGGATGAAGATCAGGTTCTGACTTGTGTATGATGAATCAAATCTTCTTGCTTTCGTGACGGCAAGTACCATAAAATTGTTTTGCAGAAGCTTTTGTAGTACAGCTTTAGCTGTTGATTTTGTATGTTTGGATTTGAACAGTCGTTTATAAAAAAACTGATTCAGTGAGAGAAGGAATGTTTCAATACGTTTTATGTGAAAACTGTTGATACTTTTTTCCGTTACGCAAAATCCCACTACTTCCTCAAAGATGAGGAAGTTTATGATATTATTTCTGATTTTTATGTTAAGCTATGGAACGCGCTTTCCAGTTTTGACATAGATGGTAATTTCCAAGCCTATGTTTGGACCATGTATAAAAACTTGATCAAAGACTATTTCAAAAAACATAGAGCTGTTTCTTTTTCTGATCTAGATACTGAGAGCTATTCTTTCGAAGACGATTTGGATGCTGATGTAGATGTCGCTGCATTGTTTGAAAAAAACTTTCAATATGATCGTATAGTAGAAAGTCTTTCTCTCTTGGATGATGTTAGTAGAGATGTTGTTTTTTTCAAATTTATAGAGCAGGAAACAACCCTCAATATAGCAGATCGTCTGGATGTGAGTGAAGAAGTCGTAAGACAAAGGCTATCTAGAGCACTCAAAAAGCTCAAAAGATTGCTGAAATCATAGGTTTATAAGGTAACTTTTCTGATCTAAGTCAAACTGATTTATTGACTGGACATAGCTAGTCGTTCGAAGTGGCTTTCTACTACTGTGTTTTGGGCTTTTTGTCTCTCTTTGTCGAAATGGTTGTGTCCAAGCAAAATCTGTTGAAATGCCCAATATCACCACTAAGATCAGGGTCGTTATACCACTACCGTTTTATTTCTTGTATAACAATCAATGACTAAAACAGATCTTATTGAAAAACTATCAAAAAAGCTTGGAGTTACAAAAAAACTCGCAGGTGACTTTCTTAACGCCTTTATCGACACTGTTGTTGGTGAAGTAAAGAAAGGTGGTGAAGTTAGACTACAAGGATTCGGTACATTCAAGAGATCACACAGAGCTGCAAGAACTGGTGTGAATCCACAAAATCCTTCTCAAAAAATCCAAATCCCTGCTATGAACGTACCAAGTTTCAAAGCTGGTTCAGAATTCAAGAAGGCTGTAAGATAAGATCTTATTTCTTTTTTTCTGATAAGATCCTGTGCCCTTGTGGTGCAGGGTTTTTGTTTGCAAAAAAAACAGTAACCACTATCACTATTGTGATATCCAGAGTACGACTATTTTGTTTACTACTTTCTTATATAAATTATGAATTTATATGTATTGGGGTGATTTTTGATAGGACTGTTGTTGGGGTACCTTGCTTTCTATTATAGATTTGCAGATAGAACTATAGTTTCTGAACTTAGAAAATCTTTGAAAGAAGCTAAAAGATCTTTGGAACAGCAACATCATGATGCAGAAGAATATATGCAACAAAATGTCATATTGAGATCTAAGGTACAAGAATTGTTAGCATCTAATGATGACTTTTCAAAAGTGGTTTCTGACTTGAGTAGATACTATTACCAAATCAAAAAGTGATCAGAAAAAGCGCATGATCTGGCATGATTTTTGAGACTTCCGGATGCTGTCATGGAAGATAAAATCAAACAATATATAGATCGTGATCTAGAAGCTAAACAACTTCATTCTTCTGGAGAGAAAAAACATTTTTTTTAAACTGAAGACAGCTAATATATGTCTTATGATACTGATGTATTATCTGTTCTCGATGTAGAGGAGTGATACGAAAAGATAGCAGATCAATATCAGTCTTACCATCGTTGGTTAGACTCTTTTGATAAATCTGAATGGAGAAAGTTTTTGCCTAGAGATTTGAAGAAAACCTCTATTCTAGACCTGTGAGCTGGAGATGGAAGAACTTACCCACTTTTTGAAAAATGTGGATATGAACGTTATGTGGCTTTAGATTTGTCACCTAGCTTGTTGAAAAAACATACTGGGAAAGACGTTGAATGTATTGTTCATGATGTTTCTGAGCCTTTTCCATTGGAGAATGATACTTTTGATTTGGTTACATCGTTTTTCTTTCTTGAACATGTAGAGGATCTTTCCTTGTTGATGAGCGAAGCATACCGTGTATTGGCTCCATGAGGTCGTTATATTCTTACTTATTTTCCTCAAAGACGTGCATATATTCATCGTCTATGAAACAAACAATTCAAAATAGTGTCTTATGCACATCGTTTTGAAGATATAGAAAGAGCTGCGTCTGATGCATTTTTTTCTACTGACTACCTTTCTTTGTATGATTGAAAACCGGAGATCTGAAGAGCCTACTGTTTTACTAAATAGCATGTATGGAGTATAGTGAAAATCTTTTGGATATCTTTGGAGAGACAGTTAACTATAGACTGTATGCTTGATGAGAGAAGAAAATTTTGATCTTGCATGGTCGAGGAGGTAGATCAAACTCTTGGCATGAAGTAGCAGTATTGTTGAAAAAATCTGGATATACGGTTTTTGTTCCTGATTTGCCTGGTTTTGGAAAAACATCTATTCGTAAAGTCTACAATATAGATGAATATGCTCAATTTGTAGTGATGTTGATTGATAAACTTGATCTTGCTGGGTGCTATCTATTGTGACATTCTAATGGTTGACGCATAGCAACTGAGCTGATTTCCTCTGATTTGATCTCAGTCAAGAAACTGATATTGAACAATAGTGCTGGGATTGTACACCCTCCTGGCTTGAAACAAGTTGTTTTTTCTTTGATTGGCCGTTTTTTGAAACTATTTTCTTTTCTCCCAGGGTATAAACAAGTTAGAAAAATCCTTTATAGGATTGTTGGATGACATGATTATGTCTCTGCACAAAATGATTTTTTGAAGAAGAGTTTTGTCTCTGTAGTACATAAAGATATGCGCTCGAAACTTAGTGGTATAGATGTTCCAACGCAGTTAATATGGTGAGAACATGATAGTTATACTCCGCTTCGTGATGGAAAACTAATGCATAGTATGATTTCAGGATCATCTTTCGTTCTTTGTCCTTGAGAAAAACATGGTATTCACTTACATAATCCCGAGCTTTTAGTGTCTCATATTGTTTGATTTTTTGATGGCTAGTTTTTTTCCTCTTTTTGATTATTTAGCTCCAGTTTTGTTGGGAGTTTATATTCTTTCTTTTTTGAAAGAGAGCTTTTTTGCATCTTATGTAATTCAATTAAAGGAATATAGACGAATAAAGTTTAAAGAATACCTAAAATCTCAACAAGGTAGAGATAGTTTTTTTGGTAAAAAGTTCTTCTTTAGAATCCTGATATTGGTTCTATATGGAGTTTATTCAATCTTTCTTGTCTGATACTTATGGCATGATTGGGTATTGTTGTTTCTTGTACTGATTCGACTTTTGTTTGAATGATACAACAGCTACTTGTTTTTGAAAAATATATCGAGGAAGAAGCTTTGGCCTACTTTCACAGCAAGATACAGTATATTGTTTGCTGTTTTTGCTGTAGTTTGGATAGCCTTTCTTCTTTTGTCTAATCTGTTTGATTTTTGGGGTTATGCTATATTGCTGAGTTATTTGTTGGTTCCTGTATTTTTGTTTTTGGCAGTAACTATCGTATACCCTCTTGAGAAGCATATGACTTCTAGGTTGGTGAAGCAGGCTCAGAATATTGTGAAAAAAAATGAATTTGAAACTATTGCTATCAGTGGTAGCTACGGAAAATCTTCTGTAAAAAATTTCTTAACTGTACTATTGAATCATCACAAAACGGCTATCTGTACTGATGGAAATGTAAATACGGTGAAATGAGTGGGGCGTTTTGTGTTAGACACCTTTTCCAAAGAAAAAGTCGCAGATTTTTTCGTCTGTGAGATGTGAGGAGACACTACTGGCGAAATAGCAACAATTTGAAATATGATGCAGCATAAAGTTGGGATACTTACTTGATTGAATAACCAACATGCTGCCTTGTATGGTTGACTTCGTGGTGCTATAAAAGCTGAAACAGAAATAGTAGAACAACTCAAAAATCACCATGGTAGACTATATGCCAATATGGATAATGAGTATGTTAGAAAATGTATGTTTCCTGATGAGGTCTCAGTGATTGGTTATAGTATTGATGATGAACAAATAGATGTATACTCTAAAATTACATCATACGATGATGGTGTCTGGTCGTTTGTTTTTGCTTACAAAGATCAATCATATAATTTTCAGACTGATGTATTGTGAGAGCATAATGTCCTAAATCTGACAGGAGTCATAGCTTGTTGTTTAGATCTTGGGATGAAATATGATGATCTGAGTAAATGACTTTTGGATCTTCGTCGTCATCAAAAAACTCTTTCTACATCTGCTGTGGGACAATCTCTTTTGATTGATGATAGGTACAATATCAATATTGATGGTGTGCATGCGGGTGTAAAGATGATAGATCGCTATGATCAATTCGAGAACAAAGTCGTAGTGATAAACGAAATAAATGAACTAGGCAAAGAGACAAGGCAGACTCATTTTGATTTATGATCTTTGGTAGCACGTTTTTCTATTGATTACGTGTTTTTGACAGGGCAAAACTATGCTCACCACATACATGATGGTTTGTCTGCAAATGGTTTTTCTACGGAAAGAATCGTTGATTGTTACGAAACTTGATATACAAAGAGTCTAGAACTGTTGTATCAGCTGGTAGAAAATAAAACTACAGTAGTTCTATTTTTGGGAAGAGAGCAGTGAAGTATGAAGTTTTTTGATAGATTGAGTGTTTAGTGTTATATAAGAGATATGTATTCATTGAAAAAAATAGATAGTAAGGAACCTTGGAACGACTTTGTGATTGATAATTTTTCATTTTATAGTTTTTTGAGTTCACGAGAGCGGGGGGATATGAATATCGATCTTGGCCATGATGTGCTTAGACTTGGAGTCTATGATACTGAAGAACAGTTGGTTTGAGTTATTCAACTGATCAAACATGTAGCTAAGAGAGGAACATATTTTCTCTGTCCACACTCTCCCTTGTTGTTAGGAGACTATTTTGAGGTTTTGGATAAACTGACATCAGAGTTGAAAAAAATAGCAATCGAGCATGGTGCTTGGTTCGTGAGAATCAATGGAGTAACAGAAAACAGTAAAGATAGTATACGCTTGTACAAAAACTCATGATTTGTTTTTGCTCCAATGCATGCACATGCAGAAGAAACAAACTTACTAAATCTAGAAAAGGATGAAAAAGATATCCTTTCGGGAATGAGAAAAACAACAAGATATATCGTAAATAGGGCCTATAAAGAATGAGTAACGGTAGAGAAAGATAATAGTGATTCTAGTGTCGAGAGATTTATAGGTTTGCATCATAAACACGCAAAAAGAACTGATGGGAAGCTACAGTATACACCGTTTTCTGCTGACTATATTCGTGGTCTTTTTTCTGTGTTTTCGTCTGATTCTATTTCTTGTTTCAATGCGTATTATGAATGAGTATTGGAAGCTTCTGTAGTGAGTATTGTTTTTGGTCAAACTGCTGTATACTATCTATGAGTTTCTGATATCAAACACCCTAAGTTTTCTCCCTCTTATGTATGTCAGTGGGAATCAATAAAATATGCTAAATCTAAAGGAGCTAAAAGTTATAATTTTTGGTGAGTGGCTCCTGATGGAAATAAAAAGCACCCGTTGTATGGTCCCACTCTTTTCAAAAGATGATTTGGGGGTGATGATTATTACCTGACTCATGCACATGATTTGGTTTGTTCTTGGAAGTATCGAATTACCTATGGTATAGAAATGATAAGAAGGTGGAAAAGAGGCTACTATTATGTAAAACCAAAGAAGTAATTGTTGTTTGTTTTTTCATGAAAAAATCTTTGTTTGCATCGTTTTTGACTACAGTAAGTCTGAGACAATGCTTGTATTCTATAAGTTTACTTTTCCAGCCACGAAGACGATTTTCTTCTTGAGCAGTATTTGAGTTTCAAAAAAAGTTAGTTAGTTACCTATATGGTGAAGAGAGATATGGAGACCAGCATGCTATGATGTGTTTTTATAACGCTAGATCTGCCTTGTTTCATGGACTACAATCCTTGTGAGTGAGTGATGGAGATAAAGTGGCAATCCAATGATATACTTGTGTATCTGTGATCAATGCGATCAAAGCAACTGGTGCTGAACCGGTTTACGTCGATATAGATGCCAAAGACTTGAACATGGATCCTGAGGAGCTTGTATGAGTGCTGGAAGAATATAGATGAAATATTAAAGTTGTAATCATCCAGCATACCTTGGGTATTGTTGCCAAAATTTCTGAAATTAAAAATATCTGTAAAAAATATGATGTTTTACTGATGGAGGATTGTGCTCATGCATTATGAGCTGAGTATGATGGACAGAAAGTATGAACCTTTGGTGATGCTTCTATTTTTTCTTTTGGTAGAGATAAGATAGTATCTAGTGTCAATGGATGAGTTCTCTTGATGAACAATGATGAATTTAGAGATCATTTGGAATGAATAGAATTGTCTGAAATATCTAGAGGGTTGCTTATGAAAAATTTGTTGTATGCTATCAAAGGTTTCGTTTCTTATGTTAGTTATGATTTTTTGAAACTTGGAAAAATACTATATTTTTTGATGGGAAAACTGAAGATGTTTCCTTTGGTAGTTTCTTCTGACGAGAAACAGTGCCAATACTCGAAACTTTCCTATGCTATGCCTTGAGCTCTAGCATTGCTGGCTATGAAAGAAATATCTAATATAGATGAATACAACAACCATAGACGTGATTTAGCCAAGCTGTATGCTGATGTCTTGTGAGACAAACTACTGTTTGTAGGAAGAAAATCTACAGATACTAAAGATGTCTATTTGAGGACCGTGTATTTGTCTGAAAAAGAAGACATGGTATCTGATTTGAAAAAAAATGGTATCTATGTTGGTGACTGGTACCAACAAGTAATCGCTCCAAATGATGTTGATCAATCAGCTATTGGTTATGAACAAGGAGCATGTCCCGTCGCTGAGAAAATAGCAGCTAAAACTATCAATCTACCCAATGGTCCTTTGATTTCAAAATCTGATCTTAGCGTTGTGGTAGAATCTATCAAAAATCTTTAATTTTTTGAAAATCTGATGTTTATAGATACTTGTCTTGGATGGTCTTCACCGCTGGGTGTGGGTATGTTTCTCATCTGTCTAGGTGTGTTTATTGCTCTTTTGTGAGTGGCTGATAAGCTGAGTAAGAAAAAATAGTATACTATAGTATAAATTTCTCTTTATCAACTCAGCGTTGGTTTGGACGTTTTGTGTTTATATATCATTCTTTTTTAGGTTTGATCCCTACAGTAATAAGTAGTTTATAAGCTTTTTTGATTCGATTTTGTTTTTCTCTATATAGATCTTGTTCTTGTGGATATAAATTGATCGATATGTCTCCATTAGTTGTCGTGCTGATTGCGTTTTGGTTGTCGAATATGAATGTGAGTTCTGCATATTCCATATAATCATTTTTTTCTGTAAAAATGATTTCTTGTATCCCAAAGACTTCTATTAGTGGTGTTATGGACTTGATATGTATATCTGTTTGGAGCTTGCCTTCTATATTTCACTCTGGATATATTTGGGTATATATTTCTGATGGATTGTGAAGATGCTTGATTCGATCCTTGTATGTGATGACATTTTTGTTTCAGAGTATTTTTCAAATACTGTTTTTTATATTACCAGTAAAAGATGTTACTTTTTGCCATAGAGATTCCAAATTCTTGGTCAGACTGAATTTTTCTTTAGCCATAGCTACAATTATACCCCGAGTGATGACTACTGTCAAACATAAGACTGTTTGCCTTTGTGTGATATAATTGTTATATTGTGGAGGAATGTTTTTGTATTGGTAAAAATTGTGAAATGGCATTTAAAAAACAAGCGACCAAGCCTGATCTTTGGTCTATACAAGAGTCTATATCAAAATATTGGTCTGATAATCATATTTTTCAAAGAAGTATTGATGAAAAAGACGCAAGCAACCCATATAGATTTTATGATGGGCCTCCGTTTATTACCGGTCTTCCTCACTATGGTCATCTGGCTTCTAGTGTAGCGAAAGATGTGATACCTAGATATCGAGCTATGAAAGGTAAGAGGGTTGAAAGAGTTTGGTGATGGGATTGTCATGGAATACCAATAGAACAAAAAGTACAAAAGAAACTTTGACTAGAATCAAGTTTGGATATCGAAAATGTAGGTGTGGAGACATTTATCAACGAATGTTATAACTATACACGTAGTACTTCTTCTGAATGGAAATGGTATGTGGATAATTTTGGTCGTTGGGTAGATTTCGATGATAGTTATAAGACTATGGACAATGACTATATGGAATCTGTGTGGCGAGTTTTCAAACAAGTTTGGGACAAATGACTGATATATAAGGGGAAGAGAGTCAGTATGTATAGTACTAAACTAGAAACTCCTATTTCAAACTTCGAAGTGGCTATGGATGATAGCTATGAAGATGTAAACGATCCCGCAATCACAGTGAAATTCCCAATAGAGTTGGATTCTGAAGAAGTTTTCGTCTTAGCTTGGACTACGACGCCACGAACTATCCCTGCCAATATGGCTTTGTGAGTACATAAGGATATTGAATATGTAAAAGTAAATGTATTAGATTCTGAATCGAGTTCAGAATGACAAACTTCTTATATAGTAGCAAAGAAGAGAATTGAAGATGTGTTCAAAGGTACGAATTATGAAATAGTAGATGAATTTAATGGTGAAAAGCTGATAGGATTGTCCTATAAACCACCGTTTGACTACTTTTATCAAAACCAAAACAACGATAAGGATCATCATATCGTATTTGCTGAGTTTGCTACAGATGAAAGTGGTACTGGAATAGTGCACCAAGCACCTGAATTTGGTGAAGATGATTTCAATCTATGAAAGGCTGAATGACTAACTATCACAGAAGCTATGGACAGTAGTGGACACTACACAGATCAGATAACTGACTTGAGTGGTGTTTTCTATCGTGATGCCAACAGTATTGTGATGGATAAGCTACAAGAATTAGGAAGACTTTTTTCAAAGTGATCTATCACGCATAGAGTTGCACATTGCCCAAGATCTGGTGTACCTTTGGTTTACAAAGCACAAGATAGTCGATTTGTAGATATACAATCTGTAAAACCACAACTTTTGGCTAAAAATGAGGAAATCAACCGATATCCAGAACACTTCAAACATGGGCGTTTTTCCAAATCTGTAGAAACAGCTCCTGATCGATGAATTTCTCGTACTAGATATCGAGGCACACCTATGCCAGTGTATGCCAAAAAATCTGAAGTTCAAAATGGGAATGTTGATGTAAAAACTATTGTTGTGCTTTCTTCTAGAGAAGAACTCTATGAACTACAACAAAATGGTAGTAACATAATCAGGAAGAAAGAGGTAGATGGAAAAACACTTTATCGAGATGCAAAGCGTGATTGTGAGTTTGATATGCATCGTCCGTTTATAGATGAAGTTTGGTTCGAAAAAGATGGTGAAAAATATGTTCGTATTCCAGAAGTATTAGATTGTTGGTTTGAATCTGGAAGTATGCCGTATGGTCAGATGCATTATCCTTTTGAGAATAAGGAAAAGATGGAAGCAAGTTTCCCTGCTGATTATATAGTAGAATATACTGGTCAGATCAGAGCTTGGTTCTACGTGATGCATGTTTTGGGTGTGATATTGTTTGATAAGCCCGCATTCAAAAATGTGATATGTCATGGAGTAGTATATGGAAATGATGGACGTAAGATGTCCAAATCTTTGGGTAACTATCCAGATCCTAAGCCATCGTTCGAACAATACGGAGGTGATGCGATCAGAATGTCGATACTCTCATCTTCACTATTTCACGCTGGAGACACGTCTATCTCAGAAGAATGATTTGGTGATGCTTTGAGAAACAACATCTTGCCACTCTGGAACGCTTTTTCTTTTTTCGTGACGTATGCAAACATAGATAACCGAGAACCTACAAATAATACTAAAACAACAAATATTTTGGATAAGCGAATAGTGAGTGAACTACAAGAACTGATAAAAACTGTTGATGAAAATTTGGTTAATTACGATCTACAACAGAGTAGTCGTGCCTTATCTGCTTTTCTAGATAATCTAACCAATCGATATATACGTAGATCTAGACGTCGTTTTTGGAAGTCTGAAAACGATAATGATAAAATGGAAGCTTATGCAACATTGTATCATGTGTTACTTACTTTCTCTATAGTATCAGCGCCGTTTATGCCGTTTATCTCTGAATACATATATAAAGAATTGACAAAAAATGAATGAAAAGATAGTGTTCATCTTTGCGATTTTCCAGTGGCTGATGCTAGTTTGATAGATGAAAAATTGGAATCAGAAATGAAGCTTGCTCAGGATGTCATACGTATATGACTTTGATGGAGAAGCAAACATACTATCAGAGTCAGACAACCTCTTTCTTCTGTAACTATAGGTATAAAATTGGATGACTACTACAGAGATATAATAGCAGAGGAAATTAATGTAAAAGAAGTCGTAATAGATCCCTCTATCAATGATACAGTCACAAAGATTTGTAAACCAAATGGTAAACTGATCGGTCCAAAATATGGAAAAGATGTGAAAATGATCATCCAAGAAGCTAAAGCTGGTAATTTTGAAGAACATGATGATGGTAGCGTAAGTGTGAAACACTTTAGACTGCAAGCATGAGAATTTGAAATTAGTTATGTCAAGAAGGATCCTAGCAAGGATGTTGAAGTAGAGAATGGTATTGTCGTAGCTATGGATGGTGATATTACTCCGGAACTAGAGTTGGAGTGAATGGCTCGTGACTTGGTGAGATATATACAAGAGGCAAGAAAAGAAGCTGATTATGACATCGCAGATAGGATACAACTATTTGTTGAGTCTTCTGACTTTGTTGAAAAACTTGTTACGTCTTTTGGTGAGTATATACAGCAAGAGACTTTGTCTACTTTGGTGGATTCTTTAGAAGAATCTGATTTGGAAAAAGAAGTGGAGGTATGAAATCAAAAAGTTGTTTTTTCACTGAAAAGAGACTAGTCATATGGAATATGCTTTTGATGGGGTTGAGTTTGAACTAGATGAAGTTGTAGATCATTGGCTCGATGACAGAAGAAAGGAGCTTTTTATCGAGCTTTATGATGGTAGAGTTTTGCAAAAGACTTACTCTACTAGAGAAGATTTTGTGGAGGCTTTGTATGACTTTGTTCGAATCTTACCAGAGATCAATGATGATGAATTTGAATGCGATGATGACGACTGTGTTTAATCATTGTTGATAAGACTGGATTTGGTGCTGTTTAGATGACAGTAGATGATATAGAAAAAATTAAATTGCCTTAAATAAAAAAGCTCCATGGATTATATCATCTATGGAGTTTTCTCTGTGTTGTAATCTTAAATCTTAACGTCTTGGGTTGAAAATACTCAGCAAAAAACGTTATATCAACTGTACGATTGTATTGTATTGATAATTAGGCTAGTTATGAACGCTATTATTATAACTGCTAGCATGCAAGCACTAACTAGATTCATTTTCTCTCCAAGTTTTTTGTGCAATATAAACAATGGATTTATTATCATTGTTATTGTCGCTAATATCAATCTTACATAGAAAGAAAATTTTCTTTTCTGTCTGTACAGTGCAATTTGATAGGCAAGAATATAGTAGATGGACCATATCCAAATTGCGAAAACCCAGTTTCTCAAAAAAAGAATCAATGGTTCCATATAATTTTATGTTTTGTTTTCTGTTTTTTATCTTCTTGATCTTCTGTCGTTGTTGTGTCTTGATCCACCTCTTCTGTCTCAACCTCCTGATCTTCTTCATCTATCGTTGGATCTATTTCATCTATAGCCACCTCTGTCTCAACCTCCTGATCTTCCTCTGTATCATCACCTATTTCCTCCTCCTGATCTTCCTCATCTACTATCTCTATCCTTAGCTTTTTTGACTAAGTTTCTACCAGGTTTTTTGCCGAAGGCATACATGATGTGTTCAGCTATCTCGAAAGGACAAGTAACGAAACTAAATCCATCTAACACTACGACTTCATTGATGTCCTTGTCTTTGACGTCTGCTTCTTGTTTTAGCCACTCGACTAGATCTCTTGGTCAGCTAAATCCATCGTTTCTTCCTTGTGCGATGAATAGTCTAGTTTTCATATCTTTATCGATTCTTACTTCTTCTATCTTACGATAGTTGTTTTGATCAAGATGTTCTTCAAACGCTAGCTTTAGCAATGATGCAGCGAGTTTTTGAGGATCATATTCTGTTAGCATTTCCTCAGCAAACTTTTCGTATATTTCTAATTCTCCATTGCTTGTTTCTTTGATTGCTTCTTTGATATTTTCTATCTTTGCCTTTTTCACTTCTGCGATACTTGGTACAGATTGTTTTTTGATATCTGTTTTAGTGACTCTTTTTATAACTGCTAATCTTCTGTATTCTGCAGGAGTTACAAGTGTGATAGCTATACCTTGTTTTCCAGCTCTTCCTGTTCTTCCTATTCTGTGTGTATAACTTTCTGGATCATTTGGAATATGGTAGTTGATCACGTGTGTTATATCGTTTACATCAATACCCCTAGCTGCAATATCAGTAGCTACCAACATTGTGATGTTCTTCTTTTTGAACTTACCTAGTATTGTTTCTCTTTGTCTTTGGTTCATATCTCCATGTAGAGAATCTGCTAGGTATCATCTGTTTTGAAGATTGTTGGCTAATTGGTCACATTCTCTTCTAGTTCTAGCGAATATGATAGCGTAGAAAGTACTTTCTGCATCTATGATTCTAGACAATGCTTCTAGCTTGTCGCGTTCGCGAACTTCAACATATATTTGTTCTGTATTACTGGTAGTAAGTTGTGCGCTTTTGGTTTGTATAACATCATATTCTCTCATGTATGTTTTCGCTACTTTGAGTATGTCCTTGGGCATAGTAGCAGAGAAGAATAGCATTTGTTTTTCTGCAGGACATGATTTGAGTACATGTTCAATATCTTCAAGAAAACCCATGTTGAGCATTTCATCTGCTTCATCTAGCACGAAAAAATCAATCTTATCGAGTTTTAAACTTCATCTATCCATGTGATCCATAACTCTTCCTGGTGTACCGACTACTATGTGTGCACCATTTCTTAGTTTTCCTAGTTGTTGGCCCATAGATGCTCATCCATAGAGAAGCGCTATTTCTAGCTTTTTTTCTCCCTTTAGAGATGCTATTTCTTCTGCAACTTGGATTGCTAGTTCTCTTGTTGGAGTAAGTACTATAGCTTGTACGTACTTTTTGCGAGCTGTTACTTTTTCAATCAAGGGGATACCAAATGCAGCTGTTTTTCCTGTTCCTGTTTGTGCTTGTCAGATGATATCTTTTTCTCCGTTTAGAAGTAGTGGTATACACTTTTCTTGAATAGGAGTTGTTTTTTCGAATCACTTTTTGGTCAATGCTTTCATAGTAGCATTGGAAAGTCAGAGTTGATCAAATGTTGTCATAGAGAGTTTTCTTCATAAAAAAAATACAGCAGACTACTGCAGAAACTTGCCGTTGACGGATAGAAAACATGAGTGTTCTCTACCACGTGAGTAATTGGGAGCGTATGGTGGAGAAAATAGGGGTTTGCTATCTGTTTTGCTGTTTCTTGATATAGAATATATGGATTGTTGTTGATTTGTAAAGAGCGGGTTGTGATTGTTTAATCTTTTTGTAGATTGGTTTTATTTAACTGTTTTGTCTTAATATGCTTTATAAATCGAATAGTGAAGAATATGATCTAGACACAATGGTTTTGGACCTGAATGGAACTTTGGCTGTTGGTGGTGAAGTAGATAGCTTGGTGCCTGAAGTTATAAAAAAACTTGTATCAATGTGATGGAAATTGTATTTGCTGACTGGTGATCAAAGATGAAATGCCGAAACCTATGCACAATATTGATTGGAAGTAATAAAGGCAAAAAACTCGGAACAAAAGAAGGAATTTATGAAAAAACTTGATAAAGAAAGGTGTGTTGCAATAGGTAATGCTAGAATAGATATTGGTATGTTTGAGTTGGCTAAAATTCGTATTGCTACTTTGCAATGAGAATGAATACATGCAGCAATATTGCCTTATACAGATATCATAATCCCACCCATGAGAGATGCATTGATGTTGTTTGTGGATAGCGATCGTTTTTCTGCTACTATGAAAGTGTAATTTTTTGTTTTTTTTGATTGAAATGAGGAAAAATGTTGGTGATTGAATCATCTTTAACTTGATACAGTTTGATGTAGATGTTGGTGGATGAAAATTGAAAACTTTCGAAAAAGCTGTTCGTGCTCCTGGAGTTAGGGTAATCATAGAAGACGCTGAATGACGTATATTGTTGTCAGAGGAGTTTAGACATGAATTAAAAGAGTTGGATATTAGATTGCCTGGTTGAAAAGTTTTTGATACTAAAAAAGAGTTTTTTGATTTTCAATGAACATGATCTGATATAGAAGATGCTGTCGTCCGTGCTGCTGTTCTCGAAGCGTCGGAAGAAGTCTGAATTTCTATTTCAGCTGAAAATGTTGAACTTTTTTCTAGATCGGTTTGTGGTGCGACAGTAGAGTGGGACTTGTATTATGTTGTTGTCCGTGTTTTCGATGAAGATGGAAATCAATCTTTGCAAGAGTTGGAAGTGGATGATATTGTTGGAAAAGATCGATATGATAGAGATCAAATTTTGGATATGTTATATTCTGGAAACATAAAGGAAGGTAGAACTGTGGCAGCACTTTTGCAATATCTTGGATCTGAGCGCACTAGATCTAGTAATTAGACTATTGATAATGATAAACTATATTTTCTCTCCTTTTGTCAAACACTTTCTTTGATCGGGGATTGGTGATGGTTGCAATGAGTTGTTAGACAGTTATACACTGAAGTTATAGTTTATAATTTATTTTTGCTATTTTTCATATGCCAGCGAAAAAAACTAGTGGAGCAAAGAAAGCTTCAACAAAAAAAACTGCTACTAAGAAGACAACTTCAAAGAACGCAGAACATCATAATTTTCTTGAAAACGTAGAAGATGTGATAGAAGAAAAAGTACACAAAGTACTCGAAAGCGTGAACAAAGACAAAGCAGAACATGTGTTTCATGATTTCGTAGGAGCATTCAAAGGAGCTGAATGGCAAGACTACCTAATGTTTGTTCTTGGATTTTTCTTTTTGATACGAGCACTTATAGAGCTGTGGACTTTTGTACGAGGAGTAATCCTTCTACTACTTGCTCTTCTTCTACTCAATATGTTTTTCAGTAGAAAATAAGCTTAGAATACATCGATTTCAGAAAAACAAGTCCTTGGTGGCTTGTTTTTTTATTGAACGAGCAAAACGTTCACTATGAGATATGCTGCTCATATGATGATGACACCGATGAGTATGTACAATAAACTTTTACCTATCTTTTTTAACCTATCTTCGTCATCTGGCTTCAACAACAATTGGAATGCTTGTACTAGTATGACAACCAGAATGATCAATGAAGTAATACCAAGAATCCAGTTTATGATTTCGTAGACAAGAGGTATGCTTCTGGTTTCAAAAATACTAGTTCATATCTGTCACAGATCTGTGGCGTTTACGTTTAGTACTTGTTCTCTCTGTCCATAGATCGACTCTACAATAGCTTGAGCTGCTATGATTATTAGAATCCCGACAGTGTTCCACACTATGATAGTGGTTGCTTTCTTTTTTGAAGAATCATCTGAAGCGAAAATGAAACTAAATACACGAGAGAGGAGTATAACAAACAATATACCTAAGATTAAAAAAACACCTAATCTTAATAGTGGATAAACGATGTTGTCGTATATCTCTTGTGCAGCTAGAATACCTTTTACTTCTCATGTGCTAGCGTCGATCAGAGCTCATCCGGCGCCGCTGCTTCACACAAATGCAAAGGTCAATCGACGAGCGCTTATCATGATGACTATAGCTACGATTCCTCGTTGTAAAATGGCTGCTCATTTGGCTATCTCATCTTCAGATGTGCTGAAGAACAGTTTGTAGAATCATATAATTCATATAAGTAGTCCAATGACTATGACTAATGGAATGATGACTTCTTCAGCAACATATATAAGCGCATCTCTGACTCATTGTGCACCTCTGTTTACATCGCCAAATTGTGTGTTTAAATTTCCTTGTATGGGCGTTACTGATTCTTCTAGTACATTTCCAAAATTGTCATCTTGTGCGTATGTTGTTGGTAGAGTTCCGGCAATCAAAAAACAATATATAGCTATCAGGATAGCTGCAGGTATTTTGTATAATCGTCTGCTATATCTTTTTATTTTCATGATTTTTTGCTTTTCTTAAACAATCATCTGATCGCTTGTACACAATCTTCCAAAATAGGAATATGTGGTGTGTGTCAGCTTGTGATGTTCACAACAAACTTTCACATAAGTATGATTCGAATAAGTATATCTAAACTATATTCTGGATTTAATCAGATTCATCTGATATATGACCAAGTGATAACTGCTATGATGATCACTATAGGAACATATCTATAGTTTCAGACTCTATCACTGCTGTATTGTTGTTGGTAGCGTATTTTTTCTTTTGAAATCTCTTCTAGTAGATCTGTTTTTTTGTGAGTTAGAGTTTTTCGTGTGTATCTTAGTAATCATGTAATATATGCAGTGAGTTCTTCTGGGAATTTATCAAATGTTTTGGTCAAATAAGGGAGCAGTTGTTTTGGCAAAACGTCGAATCATACTATTAAGGCTATGACTCTAGTCATGAGTAGTACGAGTAGCAATATACTTAGAAAGTTGGTGGTATCTATGATCGTGACACCGATGATCAAACCTCGTCGTGTGATACTTTCTTTGGTTCGAGTATGTGGCTTGTTGGCATGTCGTGAATAGAAATTGTATATCGGCAAAAAACTAAGTATGACATCTGCTGTATTGGTTTCTATTTCTTGATTTGAATTACTATGAGCCGTTGTATATAGCTCTTTTTCGCTGATGGCTAATATGAAACCAATCAAGAGTCATCCAATGGTTATCACGATGAAAATAGTGTTGATAAGACTCAATCGGTTTCGACTGTTGGTCATAGATAGAACACCAGTTACAATCAATGCAACTAGGAAAAAGGTCATCATGTAACCATAGTTTATATATCCTTGCACGAATTCTTTTTCCTTTTCATTTAATCAAAATTGATTGTTTCTTAGCTGTGATTGGATGATGATTGCAAAAAAACATAGCGAGGCAATTGCTAGTGTAGATGCTGTTGAACTGTATTTTTTTTGAGCCATGGTATATTTTTAGAATACAAACTATGTTTTTTCTAATCCAGTAGTGATGAACTTGTGTTCTTCTTGTGATGCCATGACTTTCAACGCGAGATGTTGTCATCAAATGAACACCAATCATTCTCCAATAGATGAAGCTACTAGTCTTTGTTTTTCTGCTTCAGATAAACCAACTATTTCATCAAGAGATTTGATCGAAGAAGTAGATTGTTTTAGCAATAGCTGCATACTAGAGTTGGATACTATTGGTTTTCCATATTTACTTCTAATCAAATCTTCAACATCTTGGGTGATAGTAGTAATTCATAGTCCATATTTTCTTGCCCTTTTTATTAATCCAAAAAGGAAATTTGCTGAGATGTCGTTTTGTAGCATGATTCGTGCTTCATCACAGATGACTAATCTAGGTTTTTTGGTTGCTCTGACTTGTGTCCATATAAAGTTCAGAACATTGTACATCGCAGGTGTTCTAAGTGCTTCTTCTAGATCTCTGATACTGAATATTGTTAGCCTGTCGTTGATATTTACGTTTGTGTAATCATTGAATATTTTTCAAAAAGTACCTCAGACATACTTGTTGAGTTTGATTGCTAATTGATCTCATCATTCCATACCTTCAAGAACCTGTAGAAGATCTTCCATGATTGGTGGTTGTCTGTCGTAGTAGTTGGTGTCATCGAAATTGATCCCTTTGAGAGCGTATGTGTTGTGAAGTGCTTTGTCCATCAATGCTTCTTCTGTAGGAGTTAGTCAGCCTAAGATGATATTCATCATACCCAATAAGTTCACTATTTGTGTTCTTAGAAGATCTCCTGCTTGATAATCTCTGTCGTGTATTTCTGGTGGGAGATCAAATGGATTGATGTATTGTTGTGAGTTTGTAGCGATATTGATATATGTTCATCCTACTTTGTCGATGAGTCACTTATATTCATTTTCAGGATCGATAACTATGATGTCTACTCATGTGAGTAAGTATCTCATTATTTCTAGTTTAACTGCATAGGATTTACCTGCACCAGAAGTTGCTAGAACTACTGAATTCATGTTTGGCAATGAACTGTTGAACCTATCAAATATAACCAATCATCCAGTATGAAGATTTACTCAGTATAGTATTCATGTCTTTTCTATGACATCTTGTGAGATGAAAGGGAAACTACCAGCAATTGATGATGTGATAGTGCTTCTAGTGATACCCAAGTCATCTACACACAGGGGTAATGTCGTCATGAATGCTTCATCCATTCTGAATGTTGCAGGTTTGTTTCTCAAACTAAGTCCGGATAGCTTTTGTTCCAACTTCTTGCTGTTTTCTCTTAGCTTTTCTTTTTCTTCATCATAGATAGTGACATACATACCTGTTTCGAAGTATCTTTCTTCATGTGTAGCTAGTTTTTGTCTAATAGTTTCTACATCTTGATATTGAACCTGTATCTCTGTGTCGAGTGTGATACCTTTTGCTAAAGCATCATTGATCTCCGCTTTTAGTTGTGTTGCTTTGTGTTTTAGCTGTGTTTTGATCTTGCTATCGTCTTCTGGGAAGAGGAAAAAGCTCATATCCCGTTTGGAATGAAAATCTAGTATATCTCTCGTTCGAAGTGCATCCATGTATGATGGATAACTGTTTGTGTAGTAGGTTTTTCCAAGCATTCCAGATACATTGAAGTAGTTGTTTTTCACTTCTCGATACGATGGAGCAATATGATTTTTGGCGCTAGATAGTATTGTGTTGTAATGTTTGTCTGTCTCTTGGATATAGTTTCTGAGTTCAGATGTCAGTTTTTTGTCTGAATATTCTTCATCTTCTAAATTTAGAACATATTGCACCTGTTCTTTCAATCCTTGATTTTTGATAGTTGAGTTCTCTTGTGGTTTATTTGTTTCCTTTTTGTTTGTTTTGTCTTTCCCTTTCGTTGGGTTGATAGCAAATAGCTTTCATAAGATTTTCTCGAAAATGCTTGTTTTTTTTTCTTTTTTTGTATTGGATTTTGGAGCTTGTTTGATGTCTGTAGATACAGGTACTGTTTGTGCTGATGGAACGGTTGTTGGTTCTGGTGCAATTGTTTGTTGTACTACAGGTGTTTGTGGCTGTTGAGGAGCTTGAACAACATCTGTATCTTGCGCTATAGTTTGAACTTTAGGAGAAATTTTGCTGTAGTCCGTATCATAGACGATATTTTGTGGATTTGCAGACATGTAGAGCAAAGGAGAAATAATATGCTCTAAGTATATGTTTACCGCTTTGATATGACGAAAATCGTGGTTTTGAACCAGGATGCGAGAGTGACATTTTCCTATAATATTGTTTGGTTGTTTTGTATTGACTTATTGTTTTTTATCTCTATGTCTGTTGTGTTTTAACCTTCTTAATGTAAGTTAAATGGTAGAATCTGATCTCATTGTAAATGACTGAAATAACTTAGAATCTTTACAAAAAGCCAAAGATTCAAAAACTCAAGTATCAGTTACATTAAGTAATTGAATAGATGATCCTTATACTGAAAAATGATATGTTTCCTATGTTGGTGAACACTCTTTTGCTCTTTGTGAATCTTTAGATATTGAGGGTATACCATTTGCGACTCCGGGGTATGATATGATAGAAAGTGTTCAATTGATAGATACTCTTGATGCTGAAAGTTAATTTTTGATTTATATGACTTCTTTGGCTTGTCGATCTAGTTTGAAGCCTCTCTTGGTCATGTTTAGAGATGGAAATGCATTGTCCATAAATTCTCTGATTCATTTACCTTTAATCACTATATTGTATCTGTATTTATTGAAAGCTTTGTATATGAGTGGAGGAGTTGCATATATCTCTATCTTGCCTTTTATTTCGCTGTCTTTTTCGATTTTTTCTTTTAGATAAAGCAGTTCTTGGTAGAGCTTGTTTACGGTAGAGAAAACTTTTTTTTCTGTTTCATGTTTGTACATGATGACACAAAGATCTGCGATAGGGGGGTAGTTGTGCTGTGTTCTAAATTGAAGATCTCGCTTTTTGAATGTTTTTTTATCTAGTTTGCATGCGAATCTGATACTCTCATGCTCTGGTTTGCGTGTCTGTACGATGAAATTTTGGCAACTATGTTTTGTGAATGTTTCGTACAGATAGTGAAAGTTGTTCATGTTGGCTTCGTAGTCCGGTATATTTAGTCAAGAGTCTGCGTTTATGATGATGACTAAATCGTAGTTTGCATCGGTTTTTTCTGGTATAGATAGCAATGAAGTTCCTATGACTATTGGATATCCATCTATGATATCACGTATACGTTTGATTTTGGCTCAAGAGTTTGCTGTTTCTGATTTGATGACGAGTGGTGTGATATTGTGGTTGGTTTTCAACCGTTCACTAACTTGCTCTATACCTGATCCGTAGTGCTGTATTTTGTTTGATGAGCACTTAGAGCAACTTTGGGGTGGCTTGTATGTCTTTTTGCAAATGTGGCACATCCCAAAATTGACTCACTCTTCTGGTTGATGGTATGCGATACTGATTTCACATTGTTTACACTGTGGTATGTGACCACATTGATTACATATAATACCATGTGCGTATGATTTTTTGTTGACTATGATTGCTATTCTACCTTTTTCTCTAAGTACCTTGTTGATACCACGTGTAAGTAGATCTGAATAGTACGGGTGTAGTTCTTCTTTCATATCAACGAGAAAAATGTTTTTCTCAGATCAGTTGTGATTGTTTTGAAATTGTTCGTAGGGCATGTTTAAGAAAAGAAATTTATGATTGTTTTTTTGAGAGTATGGAAGTCCTTGATAGTCGCAACTTCCTTTTTGAAATCCTTGTTTCATTCTATTCATTTTACGTAGTTGAATAGGTGTTTGCGGAATTCGATGGGACTATACAATGATTTTAACTCTTTGGCTGTGGCTTTTGTTTCTAAATTGTTTGCTAGGTTTTCTAACTCTGTAAGCTGTGGCATAGGAAAATGATAGGTATGGAAATCTATTTCTGGTATGTCTGATTTTTGATCGCTTTTTTCGTCGTACTTTTTTAGCAAATGTAGACGTTTTCTGTTTAGAATGAGCTGTTCTGATTTGTCGTCTTTGAGTTTTTCATCTGTTTGTAGTTTTCTGTTGTATCGTACTTCATACGCAACGGCCAAATGGAGATGATATAATATGAGGTCAAAACGATCTTCTATACTAGGGTTGTGAGGGGTGAAAATCCGAGGATTGGCGATTGCTGATTGAGCTGTCATGATTCAGTCTAATTTATATTTTTCATTTTTTTCTAGAGCATTTTCGTAACTAGTTATTCATCCGTTTCCTATTACTAAGCAATCATTTCATGCTTCTTTTTTGATGTTAGCTATATAATCTCGATCTACATCTCCGTTGTGTCCTTGTTTGAAAAGTCTCCCATGAATGCTGATACAATGTACGTATGGTATTGCTTCCAATAGCGTATTGAATCGTTCTTTCTTATCGTCTTTGTTGAGCCCAGCTCTTACCTTGATAGAAAATGGTTTTTGTATGCTTTTGCTAATGCTTTTGATCACATCTAGGCAATATCCCTTGTCCTGCATCATGCCACTTCCGCCTCCACAGGCCATGACTTTGGGAGATGGGCATCCGATATTTAACTCTATGCCGAAAAAGTCTGGATATTTTTTTTCTATATCTATAGCTGTTTTGGTTAGTGTATCTATGTTGCCACCATATATTTGTGCTATCAATTTTTTTTCTTGATCATGTTTTATGAGGTGTTTTATGAGTTTTGCCGGTTGGATCATATATCCATCTGCATTCATGAATTCTGTTCGTGTTCGTAGCTCATGACTACTTTCGTGGTTGTACTTTTGATACACCTTATCAACGACTGTACGGTATACTATATCTGTGATTCCATCCATAGGTGCTAGTGCCTGTATCATGATGTTTTTTTTCTAAATGCTTTTTGACTTTTTTTATAGAATATTTTTTGTACACTTTTCTTTGTTTATTGGTAGGCTAATTTTGCATGAACCTTATCGCTGAAGATGTTCGTAATAATATAGATATAGTAGATGTAGTTGGTAGGTATGTTTCTCTCAAGAAATCGTGAGCAAACTTTGTGTGACTTTCTCCCTTTCGTCAGGAGAAAACTCCGTCTTTTGTTGTTTCACCACAGAAACAGATTTTCAAAGATTTTGGAGGTGATAGTCTTTGATGAGATGTGATTACTTTCGTGATGGAGATCGAAAACATCGATTTTATGGATGCTATTAGGATCTTGGCAAAGGATGCTGGGATAGATTTGAGCAAATATGACACAGTGCATATCAATAAGAAGCATGAACAAATCAAAGAGAAAATCAAAAAAATATCTAAAAAAGCTCAGAAGTTTTTTCACAACAAACTGATGGATTCGGAAAAAGCTTTGAACTATTTGCATGAAAAAAGAAAATTGTCTGATGACACTATCTCTAAGTTTCAGCTTTGATACTCACCTGATAGCTATTATGATCTTCTTCAGTTTCTGAAGAAAGAATGATTTAATGAAGAAGAACTTTTGCAATGATCGTTGGCGAAAAGGTGACATGGATGAGAATCGTTCTCATTTTTTCGTGATAGATTGATGATTCCTATCTTTGATAAGATGGGTAATACTATAGGTTTTGGTGGTCGTGCATTACAAAACGAAACACAACCCAAATATATCAATACAACTGATACTGTGGTTTATGACAAATCAAAGGTATTGTATGGCATAAATTGGTTGAGAGATGGCGTTAGGAAACATGATTTTTCTGTAGTGGTAGAATGATATCTGGATGTTATCGCTTGGAGTCGTATGGACTATGACAATGCTGTAGCAACTTGTTGAACTTCATTGACGACACATCACTTGAAACAACTGAAAAGATACAGCGAAAATGTATATCTGCTTTTTGATATGGATACTGCATGATTTCAAGCGACGTTGAGAGCTCTGAAACTAGCGTATTCTCAAGATGTGTATCCAAAGGTGATGCAACTAGAATGAGAACATAAAGATATAGATGACTTGGTAAATTCTCTGGACCCAAATCAGGAAACATATGATGAAGCGGTGAAATCTTTGCTATCTGGTGCAAAAGATGCTATCCATTTTGTATTGGTTCGTTTGAAAACTCAGTATGATTTGTTCTCTCCTGTAGATAAAAAAAGATTTTTGGATGAATTGTTTTCATTGATTGCTTACATAAACAGTCCAACAATACAGCATGGTTATTTGGAAATGATAGCTGAAAGTGTTTGATTAGAAGTGAATGTACTAATCTCTCAATTCAAAACTTTCAAAAAAAAGAATCACAGACTAATAGCTAGAGAAATGAAAGAAGAACCAAAAGAGAACACTTATCATATAGAGTTAGAAATTCTTGTATCAGCACTTTGTTGGCAATGATATTTGCAAAAAGGTTTTTCTTTTGAGTGAAATGATAAATTGCTAACATTCTTTTCTGAGTTAGTAGATTTTTTGTCAGATGATGACCTACTAAAACAAAGTCGAAACAAATCTATAGAGGATGAAACTACGATTCAAAAATTGAATGAAACCCAACTATGGTGGGACAATGAATTAGAACGTGTTTGAGAAGATAAGCAACTTTGAACAATTCTTCAGAAGTTACATGCTTATATGAAGCATCTTCCCAAAATGAGAAAAATGCCTAGTGAAGAGTTTTTACGTTTTCAATCTTTGAGGAAAACTCTACTTAGTCTTCAGTAATCAAAAGTGTTGTGTTGTTCGTATAGAACATGCAGCTATGAGAATGACTGCAGTCATGAGTATTCAAAAACTTGTGTGAAATCATCGATAACTATAACTGATCCCTAGCATGAACGGACTTATAACGAATCATAGATTGTATATGGAGCGTTGTAATCAAGCGTAGCTTCCATCTTCTTTGTGATCATTGTCTGTTTCTTCTAGAATGTGGTTTCATGCCCCATATGTTAGGATGTTTCAAAATCCAATAATTGCTCATACAATAATCAATATGGATGTGTCTATGATACTTATCATGACTAAGGAGCCAATAATGATAATAATCCATCATATGATGTTTACCTTTTTTCGATCATACTTGTCTGCCAAAACACCTGCGATAGACGCAAATATTATAGATATGACTTCATAAATACCGAGTTGCAATCAATCTATCCGTGATGCATCACTGGTGAATGTTAGTGGAATTAGAAACCATATTCAGGCAAAAAATATCCCTCTAAAAAATGTATTCATTAGTGGAAATATTGGATAGTACTTGTTTGTTTTTACGAAATGGATTCATTTTTTGAAGTCAGATATTATGTTTAAACTTTTTTTGACGTCTTTTCGTTTTAGTTTTTTTTCTTCTTTTTCGTTATCGATGAAATATGTTATCCACAGTAGAATAAGGCCACTAATGATGATGAGTATTGGTACTCGTGGATAGTAGTTTTGAGAAAAATAGGGAAGTAGAATCGTACTTGATAGGTATCCTACAGATAAAATAGCCAAAATGATACCAAAAACTTTGCCTCCGTCTTTGGGGTTCGTGTTTTTCAGTGTTAATCACTCTATGACATTGCATCAAAATGAAATGAAATAGAAAATACTCATCAAAATGAGTGTTAAAATACCACCTTGTCCCAACAACCGAATTATAGAACCTATAAATAGAAAATAACAAAGATACCTACTGACTACCAAACCATTGCTACGATCAGCTAGAGCTCAAGCTATGGGTGTAACCAAAAGCGTGATGATATTCGCTAGTGTGATAATCGTTCATGACAATTTTGGTCCAAATTCTTGAGATATGATAATAGGTAATAGTCAGTACATGATCAACAATGTACATACTACTAATGAATATCAGGCACCTAAAGCAATGAGGTTTTGATATTGTTTGCTGTAGTGAAATATGAAGTTGGGTAGTTTTGTGAACATTATTTTTTGTAATCTAATTTACATTTCCAACTTAATTTGCCCTTTTCTTCTTTGTAAGTCATACGTTTTCCGCTTTTTTCGTATGTAACTTCTATTTTTTGTCTGGTGCCTAACATTTTCAATCCTGCTGTTTGCATGAGAGTATGTAGCTGTATCAAAACACCTGGTTGGTATAGTTTTAGATCTATGATTTGTTGTTCACCATTTCCATTTTGTTTTACTTTACTAATCACAATATGATCCAATAAACCACCTTTTTCCTTGTATACTTCCGAGATAATGATATCTCCGTTTGCTGGATCATCGTCACTGTATATGAAGTCATCTATATATTTTTTGTCAGTAATTTTGCCTAGTTCACTTTTTTTCTTGGTTACGTTTTTGTAAGTGCATTTCCCTCCTTCCTTCTCCAGTATTTCATAGTCGTTATCTATGATGATGTCTGCTCTCTTTTTTTGTGGTTCTCAGTGTATTTTTCGCATAGGAAAAGCCTTTCCTATATTTTCTACTATCATGTATGTCGGTTCAGAAACTCTAGATTGATCTCTTACGATTCTTCTGAAAATTAGCTCTTCTCTTTCAGAGTGTACAAAAATGTTCGTAGCATCTATATTATCAGATAGTTTCATGATTGTGTATATCCCTTCTATGATGATGTAGTCGTAATCTCATTCAATAGATAGGTGATCTGTAGTTCTTTTCTCTACAAAAGAATATATCGGTTTTTGCATTTTCCCTGTCTTTAGATAGCTTTCGATGTTTTTTTGTAGCTTGTTATATTCGATCAAATTTGGATGATCAAATGTTCCATACAGCATATATTTCAGTCCTGTGGTGTTACTATAATAATCATCAGAACTGATTTCTAGTACCTTTTTGCCATCTTTTCTAAACTTTTCTGCTAGCTTCTTTGCAAAATAAGATTTGCCTGAAGCAGAGGCTCCAGCAACGATTATAAGCTTTTTGCCAAGAGATTTGACCTTGCTCATGGTTAGATCAAAATCATTGATATTGATAGTTGTGCGCATCATTGTTGTAGAAAAGTGCTAAAATACAGCTTTAATCAAGTTTACTTGTGCTTTTCTTTTCTGTCAAATATGTTGTTCTAAAGATATTGCATTGTGATATAATATGCTTAGATTTTGATAGCTTTACTATATTGTTTTGTTGAATGAAAGTTTTCTTGACTATAATCTTGGTTTTGTCTGGTTTGTTTTTTGTTGGTTCTGTGATTTTGCAGAATCCTAAAGGCGGTTTAGGCTTTGCTATCTGAGGAGTTGGACACGCCAATGAATATGGTAGTAAAAAATCTTTGGAAACTACCTTTAAGAAGGTTGCTATGGTTTCAGGTATTGTATTTGTGTTTGTTGCCTTCATCTTTCCTTTTGCTTTAGCTTCATCATAGCCTGACTGTATGTTTCGCACTCGTCGTTGAAAAACTACTTTTTGGATAGTTTTTTTGTTTTGGTTATTGTTTACAGTCTATTTGCTGTATCAATATCTTTTGTTCGTATCTCGTGATATTGGGATAAAGTGATGAACTTTTGTAGAATGAGTTTCTGATTCTGTGTGAGTTAGCTACGTTCCCTACACTAGTTTCAATGCATATGATAGATTCTATCAACGTTTTTTGTTTTCATCATGTTTGGATTATCAATTTCGTGATGACGGAAGTGCTTTTTTTTCTGAGTCAGTATGTAGTGTTGAAACGAGTGATAATAAACGTTACCAAATTTCTTTGGTGAGTTGACACAGCCGATCAGATGGTAGAGGTTTATCTATAGATGACCTGTACTTTAGTTATTCTGAAATAGTCGCTGGCAACAAACGATCTTTGGATGAATTAGGTGTCTATGAAAATGTCTCTGTAGAGAAAAAGGACGGATATATTGAAGTTGTGTTTCCAGATTCTTCTTTGGATAACAGTATGTTTTTTACTCATTTTTTCCTACCCAATCATATTCTCAGTGGTAGTACCTTTGATGAGTATCTATCCTTATATAGAGAACAGCCTGTATATGATGGATGTGCTAGTCTTCGCCCACAAACAGTAGATGAAGCTAGTTTGATTTTTGATTTGTCTGATTGTCGTGACACAAACGTATTGTTGTACCAACTTAAGTTGTTAGGATCAGATTCTCTTTCAATAGACGCAACAGAAGCAGGATTGTATGACTTTCTTTATGGTGTTGATGTATCTGGTGAGGCTTTAGACGACTACAAGGAGTTTCGTATTCCTTCTAGGCAATACAGCATGCTTTTCTTCAATACCAAATCTTCTAAGTTGAGTTCTAAGATCAATAGATCTCTATGATGATTTGTGTTTCATAATTTCTATGAAGATGAAGAATATCAAAATTATCTTCTCAAGGATAACCTTTTGTTTGGTAACTTTCTTTCAACAGGAGATAATGTTGTTAATTATATAGCAGCAAAGAATCCTAATTTGCCAGTAGATAGGTATGATCTAGAAAAGATTGATATCAAAGAATTGCCACAGTCTGTTTCTCTTTGATCTGGGGGTGATAACTACACCTTCTTTTCTGAGCGTTTTCAATGATATAAAACTGTGAAATTTTCTGTGCCAGATTGATTTTCTCAAGTAACAATACGTCATAATGATTGAGTTCCATATACTCCTAAAACATACGATTCTTCGTCTGATACATTCTTTTATAGCTTGGCTGTATATAACAACAACATAGAAGAGTGACTAAATGAGTATATCATAGAAGGTAAGAATGATGATGGTTCTGAAGTTCTTGGACGTGTTGACCTCTACTATCTATCTGCTCCTTTAGATAGTGAACAAGATGTGATCCCTGATGATGCCAAATTGCAAATCGTTTATTTCGTGGATGCAGTCTCTCAACATGTAGTTGATCGTCTAAAATCTATTTTTGAAGAAAATGGCCTGTCTCAATATTTCATGTTTCAGCAATTTGATGATGTTGACCAATTTGACGGTAAATTACTTTCTTTGGATTATGATATTGTGATAAGAACTGTTGACTTGGGATTGAGGGCTGATCTTAGCAGCTTATTATGATCTACAACTCCGACACTGAATCCATCTGTATATAGCTATGAACCTTTCATGGCATCTCTTTCTAGTTATGCGAATGGTGATTTAGAAGCATATCAGGCACTTAATAATATATATTTGCAAGATGTTCCGTTTGTTGTTTTTTGAAACATATATGATGTGGTTTTCTTGAGTCGTAATCTAGATTTATCTAATGAAGATCAGCCTATGTGACTGTATGACTTCAAAAGAAAATTGTTGAAAGACCTTTCTCTCACAGAACAGCAATCGTTCGAATGGGATGATGTTCTTGATATTTCTAACCTTGGTTCTTTTCTTTCACAAATTTAGGAAATCTTCTGTATGTTTGATTTGAAAACAATTTTGATTTCTCTTTTTGTTGTAGTAGTTTCTCTAGTTATTCAAAAAATGTTTAAAACGTTTGTTGCATACAAACTTTGAGATCATTTGCCAGCCTTGACAAAAGATAGCCCGTTTTCTTATTTGGATTTTGTAGGAAGTTTTTTGATCCCTATTTTGCTGTCTTTTACCTCTGGGTTTGTTGTCTGATGGACAAAACCAATATCGTATAGTCAGACTTTTTTTTCTAGAAAAAAGGCATCTTTCTTTTTGCTCTCAATCAGCTGACCGATTCTTCACTTTTTCATGGCATCCTTGTGAGTCATTGTGATTCTTTTCTATGTTAAGTTGTTTGGTTTTGATGTAGATGTTGTTGTTCGTGGAGGGGAGTCGTTGAATCTTTTTATCGATTTTGTGGAAAGATTTTCTGTTTTAAACTTTTTGCTATGTTTTTTTCATTTTTTTCCATTACCTTCATTAGATTGATTCGCTTTGATGCGTTGGTTCCCGTCTTCTGTTTCTCATTGGATGTATAAAAACACAAATATGCTTCTAAGTCTGGTTGTTGTTTTTTTGTTTTTGTTTTCTTACTTTTTCGATACTATCTCCTTCATAGCTATCGGAGAGAGCTTCTTCAATTTTTTCTATAGTTTCCGAGTACAACTATTTTTCTAGTACTTATTTAAAATATAATCGGTGATCTATGATAGATAACGCAAATACAATAATAGATAAATACAAATCTCTTGAACAAGAAATGCTAGAAAATGCATCAACTCTTGGTCATCAAGAATATACAAAATTGAGTAAGGAACTGAGTAAACTCAAAGATGGATATGATATAGCAGTGGCTTATCGCAAGGAACATTTGTTGGTAGAGGAGGCTAAACAAATATTACAAGATAGTTCCGATGATGATATGTTGATGCTTGCTAAAGAGCAATTGCAACTAGCACAAGCGAATATTTGACCATTGGAAAATGATCTGAAAATATCACTTCTACCTAAAGATCCCAATGATGAAAAAAATGTTTATGTAGAGATTAGACCAGCTGCAGGATGAGATGAAGCTTCTCTGTTTGCACAAGAATTGATGAGGATGTATATGCTATATGCTCAAAGTAAATGATGGAAGCCAGAAGTTATCGATGTTCAAGATAGTGATGTTTGAGGTATTAAATTTTGTGTGATAAAAATTGCTGGAGATAAAGTTTACTCATATATGAAATACGAAAGTGGTGTTCATAGAGTTCAAAGAATCCCACAAACTGAATCTAGTGGAAGAATTCACACTTCTACTATGACAGTTGCGATCATGCCAGAGGCAGATGATGTCGATGTTTCTTTGGATCCAAATGATGTGGTTATGGATACATATGCAGCTTCTTCTGCCGGAGGTCAAAATGCAAATAAGAACCAAACATGAGTAAGATTGCATCATATTCCAAGTGGTATCATGGTAAATATTGGTGATTCAAAATCTCAAATGCAAAATAAAGAAAAAGCTTATTCTATATTGAAAGCGAAACTATACCAAATAGAGTTTGAAGCTAAACAAAAAGAAGAACAAGAGTTGAGATGAAGCCAAATTGGTACTGGTGATAGGTCTGAAAAAATAAGAACATACAACTATCCTCAAGATAGAATTACAGACCACCGTATTCATCAATCTTGGTCAAACATCTCTCAAGTTTTGTCTGGTGATTTAGATGATATTTTGTATTCTCTAATTGTATACTATCAGACTAAACTATTGGAAGAATTATGATAGTTGTTTGTTTTTAATGTCTAGAGGCCTTTTATGTGACTACCAGAATCTATAATAACCAAATTTCGTCTTAATGTTATCAGGATATTTGTCTGACTTGTTTTTCTATTTTTTTCTTTTCAATATTTAGAATCACATGCTGCTGAGAAGGCTTCTCTACTATCTGGTTTAGATATGATGGCTCAAAGAGTACATGTGCTATCTTATAAATTGATGGGTAAAGACTTTTATAGTCTAGAAGAAAAATATTTGATAATAAGGCGTCTTGAAGAAGTAGCATATACTGCAGAATTTACTAATGAATGTGAAGAATCTTTGTATATTAGTCGTTTGCGCGAAAAAATAGAAGAAATACGTGCTAAAGATATTGATGAAGATTTTCGTATGAGAATACCGATCTATTTTAGCTACTTGTTTGAAGCGCAAGACTATGTTGTAAACGAATGCCAACAGTTTGACTAGATAACCTTTTGTGGTATTGCATTTTTTGATGCGATGAGTATATACGATAATTGTATTTTATTTTTTTGATGGTGTCTATTATGAATAACGTTTGATCAACTGATACTACTGATAAAAAGACTCCTGTTGTTAGTTATGCATTTCCATGACTTGATGATGAGGAAAAGGAACTAATCAGATGACTTGTCTTAAAAAACATAACCAATAAGATGTCGTCTTATTTGGATAGAATATATGCACGTATGCCAGATGCGAGTGTGCGTATAAAGATCGTAGTAAGTAAGAATAAGAGAGAAAAGTGATGATATGATGGTTCCTTTTTGTTGACGTATTCTGGTATAAAAGAGCCTATCGTTTATATAAGAGAGGATTTTAGAATTCTTGCTGACCTAGTGAATCATGCATTTGATCACTTTAAGTTGGTTTTTTCTCAAGCAGAAAGTATTTAAATTTGTTAGATTAAATTATGGTTTCACAAAAACAATTTTTAACCAAAGAATGATACGAAAAACTACTTCATGAATTGCATCAATTGAAACAGGAAAAACTTCCTGAAGTATTGAGAAGATTGAAAGAAGCTAGTGAACAATGAGATATATCTGAAAATGCAGAATACGATGAAGCGCTTGCTAGAAGAGATCTTCTCGAAGCAAGAATTGCTGAAATTGAAAAACTGATTGATAATGTAGAAATTATCAAAAAGCCTACTTGAGCTTGAGAAAAACGTGTTGGATATTGATCTGTAGTTTGACTTAAGTTTGAAGATGGAACTGAATACACTGTAGAAATAGTAGGTTCTGGTGAAGTAGATATATGAGACCAACTAAAGATCTCTTTCCAATCTCCTGTTGGTATAGCTATCAGAGATAAAAAAGTCTGAGAAGAAGCTAGAGTAAGACTTGCTGGTACTAGGAAAGGTGTAACGATAGTTTCTATCAATTAGGAATAGGAATATTGAATTTCATTATTTTCTTTAAAAAAAATGTAGCTTTCGAGCTACTTTTTTTTATTTGGGCCCTCCAGGAGTCGAACCTGGATCTCACCCTCCGCAGAGGTGCGTCTTATCCATTGAACGAAGGGCCCAACGATTGGATTATACGATAGTAATTGTCTGTTTACTTACAAGGAGTATTTTGTTATAGTTTGCTCTATGTAGGCATTTTCAACTATTTTTTGTGGTATCTCTATGTTGTGTTTCTATGATTTATCAGTGTTTGGCGACGACGATCGTTATTTCGTTTATGATAATGGTGTGGCTACTACAGGTCGCCGTAAATATGCTCGTGTTGATCGTCTTATCGATGAATATAGTGGTAGGTATGATGGTTCTTTGTTATTATTAACAGAATCAAATTTTTCTTTTTTTTGACAAAATTTTTCTTGGAATTGAGATAGTGCTATTTCACAAACTGAATATGTGAATGTTTTGTCCCAAGCTGAATTTGAAAGTGATTTTATTAGATGAAAGCTTTTGTATGCATTTAGCTACAACATAACTTCGAATGGGAATAGTGTAGATCATATTGTATGACAAACATGAGAACTTGAATGGGATACATATTTTGTTTTTTTGAATAACCCTCACAATTATTATCTAAAAAATTATCTGAACAGTATTTTCATAATGCCTCAATCTTTGCCAACTATTTTGGAGTTGTCTCTTCACTCTAATAAAAAGGATTTTTGAATATTATATATAATGCCTCATGCTACAAAGTATGTACATGTGGTAGATGGGTTTTATCAATGATTCGATGTTTTGAACTTGTGAGCTAATTCTTTGCATCGTATGCTTAGTGAAGTTGGTCTTACTCAAACATCTTCTTCAACATGAAATCCAGTAGCAGAAAAGTTGTATCGTGATGTTTACTGATTTTTTGTATCCAATCTTATGGATCGGCTTTGATCTATTCCGTATCGCAATAAATCTCTATTCTTGATTTCTGATTTAACTTCTAACTCATCTTTTGTTGAAAATTTTTCAGAAACTTATTCTAGTTCTTTTCAATGATATGTAGTTCCATTTTCTAACTCTATATGATCTAGTTGATCGTGATATGCTGATATAGACTCAGTTTTGGAACATATCGATTCTATGAGGAGGTCTGTTTGTTTTTTCTAATTGTTTTTGACTTTGATAATAGGCTTTTCCGAACTACTTAAGTCTACTTCCAAAATGTCGTCTCGGTTGTCTATTGTGGATCTAATGTTTTCTAACTTTTGAAGTTGTTGCTTGATGTCTTTTGCTGTATGTACAAAAAACCTTTTATTGTTCTGCTCTACAATTAATCTATTTCATCATATATGGTAGTTTATTTTTTGTGGAGATAGATTTTCATATATGAGCTCTAAATCTTTTCACAAAGAAGATATATTTGAATTATGAAATATTCATTTTGATGATGACGTTACATTATATATGGGAGGGATGTGTAGGTGATGTACTCAAGAGTGTGTATGGCTTCAGCTAAGAAAGTCGTATATTGTTTCTTCATATACTCATAGGATATTTCCGCTCATTTCTGATATTAAAATGAGTTGAGGATCCTGATACTTGATTAGAATATCTATTTTCCCTTGTGAAAAGCTTTCTACCGCAATTTCTCTTATAATGGGAAATTTTTCTATAATTTTTTTTTCTAATTTACCCTTTCCACCTAATTTTAGCTGAAAACTGTTCTTGTTATAAAACTCTTTTTGTACAAGTGCTTCTGAGGCATTGCTGTCTCTTTGTGTGTCGTTCTCTGTCGTGATTGTGATAGCTTGGACTCTATACTTGTCTCAGCTAATTCGAATCCTGAATGTGAAAATTATTGTTAGTACTATTAGTATTATGATAGATGCTGTTTGTATTTTTTTAATGTTTCTTGTTCCTATTTGTTTTTTTCGTTTTTTTATCGTCCTTTTCTTAATTGTTTTTTTCCCGATGATTTTTGAATTTTGCCGGCTTTGCATAGTTATCGTCGTCAAGGTATAGAATATATTAGTACTGTGATAAGGGTACCTGATATTATTCATCAAATAACCTCTGCTGGTGTATGTCCTATTCTTTCTTTTAGATTAAATTTTTTTTCTTTATATTGCATGCTTTTTTGAATTCTATTTATCTGATGAGCATGTTTTCCAGCTTCATATCTTACGTTTACCGCATCATACCGTAATAGAAATGAAAATCAGACTGCCATAGCGAAGCTAATGCTGTTTATGCCGTCTATTATGAACGTGAGAGTTATAATGCTAGATGAAACCCCACTATGAACTGATGGAAATCATCATGATGATCGAAGGTCCGATCGTCTAAAGTTTTTGTTTTTTATAGTATCAATAGATACCTTTATGGTTTGGATGATTCATCATACTATAAATGGTATTAATGCTAAGCTCATCCAATTACATTAGATAAATGTTATTTTTGTTCTTTTATAATCTTCAAACATATTTCAAGCGTTAAATCTTTTGGGTTTTCTTTTTGCTCCTTTGATAGTTTGTAATTTTTTTTCTTTGTTCTTATAAATGGTCCTCGGCGGCCGTTTTCAACTGTGATTACATCTTTTTTTTCTGTCCATTTGTGTATTATTCTTTCTTTTTCCTTTTTCTCTTTTTCTTTGATCAATTCAATCGCTTTCTTGAGATCAATGGTTTCTAGTTGATCTTGTAGTTCCTTGGGTATTGATACGAAGAGTGAATCTCGTTTTATATATGGTCAAAATCTTCCGATGCTAATAGAAACATCTTTTGTTTTGTGGTTTCATATTTTCTTTGGAAATTTTAGTAGTTTGATAGCTTGTTCCAATGATATGCTATCTATACCTAGAGGTGATTTTATCGATGCGAATTGTTTGTTTTCATCTTCATTATCTCATTTTTGAACTAGTGGCCCATATCTTCCCATCCTTGCTATGATCAATTTTCCATCCTTGGGATCAGTACCTAATGTTCTTTCTTTTGTTTGTCTTTCTGCTGTTTCATCTACATCAACTATACGCTCATGAAAAGGTTTGTAGAATTTTTTCAACATTTGTACTCGTTTTTCGTTTCATTGTGCTATGTCGTCGAACTTTTGTTCTACGGAAGCTGTGAAAGAGTAGTCTATGATGCTTGGAAAATGTTCTGTTAGAAAGTCATTTACCATCATTCACATATCTGTAGGGAACAGTTTTCTTTTCTCTGCTCATACTTTTTTTGTTTTTTGTGTTTCTTTGATATAACTCTTTTTTAGTTGTACAATGGTTATTTCTTTATCAACTCACTCTCTTGATTCTAATACTACATAACCTCTTTTTTGAATAGTTCCTATTGTTGGTGCGTATGTTGATGGACGTCAAATACCTTCTGTTTCAAGCTTTTTGACTAAGCTTGCTTCTGTGTATCTAGCTGGATGACGATCGAATTGTTCTGTTGCTTCAGCTTGGTTTAGTGTCAAAATATCATTTTCTTTTATTGGTGGTAATATCTTATCATCTTTGTTTGTATTTGCGCTATGTACTTTTAGAAATCCGTCAAATTTGATAACCTCTCATTCAGCCAAGAAATCATGTTTTGTGGTTTCTATATTGATGGTGACTTTTGTTTTTTCTAATTTTGCTTCTGTCATTTGTGAAGCTACAGCTCTTTTTCGTATCAATTTGTATAGTTTTTTTTCTTGTTCAGTAGATCCTTTTTCTTGTTTTTCTATATCTGTAGGTCTGATACATTCATGAGCTTCTTGAGCATTTGAGTTTTTGGTTTTGAATACTCTAGCTTTGCTATATTCTTTTCAAAATTCTTTTAGAATGAAACTTTCAGCTGATTTTCTAGCTGTAGCTGACATGTTGACTGAATCTGTTCTCATGTAAGTAATATGTCATGCTTCGTATAGTTTTTGTGCTACACGCATTGTTTGTGATACTGAGTATCAAAGATTTTTGCTTGCCTCTTGTTGGAGAGTGGATGTTGTGAAAGGAGCTGATGGTGTCCTTTTGGCATCTTTTTTCTCTACAGAAGTTATGATCCCGTTTTTTTCTTTTATGTCATTGAATAGTTCATGTATTTTTCCTTTCTCTCTTATTTTTTTTGGGTAGTTTGCTTCTATTTCTTCTTTTCAATGCTGAAAAGTAACCGATGTTTTGAAAAAAGATTTACTATCAAAGTTTTGAATATCTCTTTCTCTTTCCACAATAACTCTAACTGCGACTGATTGTACTCTTCATGCACTCAATCATGATTTGATTTTTTTCCAAAGAACAGGAGATAGCTCAAATCATACAAGACGATCTAATATTCTTCTAGCTTGTTGTGCGTTGATTAGGTTTATATCTAGGATACGTGGATTTTGTATCGCTTTTTCTAGTGCTGTTTTAGTTATTTCATTGAATACGATCCTTTTGGTCTTATCTATATCCAATCACAACTGCTGTAATACATGTCGACCGATGGCTTCTCCTTCACGATCTTCATCAGTAGCGATCCATACATGTTTTGCTTTTTTGGCAGCTTTTTTTAGCTGACTAACTACTTTTTTCTTTTCTGAAGAAACTATATATGTGGGTTGAAAGTTGTTTTCTATATCTATACCCATATTTTTCTTTGCTAAGTCTGCTATATGACCGTATGAGGCCATGACTTCATAGTCTTTACCTAAATACTTCTTTATTGTTTTACATTTGGCAGGTGATTCTACGATGAGGAGATTTTCCATTTATTAGGCTTGGTAAATGGGGTTTGTTCGTTTAACGTTAGCAATTTACTTTTTAAGATCAATATTGATCAGGGCCGACAGGAATTGAACCCGCGACGCTGGGCTTTGGAGACCCACGCTCTACCACTGAGCTACGGCCCTATGTGTTTTTACTCACCTATAATAAGCCTGATTCTGTACAAATAGAATTTATCTTTCCCTTCTTTTAGAAGGATTGTGCACGGCTCCTATTGGAAGGATACGCTTGCATCACATACGGTTTACCACTCATAGTACCATCGGTATTATTGAGTCATAGTAGCCCAATTGATGGACATCTACACGTTGCACCTTTTCTCCCTTTGTGGGGGAGTAGTTTTCGTCTCTGTGGCACTTTCGTTTGCCCTCATGAAGAGATGATCCAACTTCTGTTAGAAGTTATGTTTTTTTTGATGTCAGGACTTTCCTCTTTGATCAACAAAGTACTATCTATAGATGAGTGCTTTTGAAAATATCAATTTTGTGAAAGTTTGCAAGTATAGTTGTTATTTACTGTTTTATGATAGCTTCTATCGCTGCGAAACCTCATGTACCATCTATATTGGTAACAACATAGAGTTCGTCTCATGCTTTCCCTTTGAAATAGGTAACAGCTGCGTGATTTAGAAAATATGTTTTTCCATCATCTGTGATGGCTATTGGTTTGTTATCATCTGTGAGTGATAGAGTAGCCTTTTGGTGCTTTCTCTCTACTGGCTCTATCAATTTATAAATCAATCTTCAATCAGACATGATTCTTAGTTTTAGTTTGTCTCATGGGACTAATTTGGTTTTACTTGCATAGTTTAGTGGTACTGGATACTTCTTTTGATCGCTTCAAAGCATAAAATATCCGTCGAAACTTCATTCAACAACTTGTGTTTCGTTGTCATCATATTTTTTTAATCATGCTGGATTTATTTGTTTTTCTATTTTTTCGAAAGCTAAGCTTGTCTTAGCATCTGAAAGATCAAATTTTTCTAATGTACTTAGAATTGTTTTGATTCTTTTCAGATCTGTTTCAATTGCGTTGATTGTGTTTATCACAAAATCATGGATCTGTTGTAGTTTTTGTAGATTTTGTTCTTTTTCTGCCATGATTGGACAGTTGCTAAATACATATAGATGTATTGTAAGTGACGTTTCTTTTAGTGCAAATATTAAGCTTATAAAGGTCCGGATTTAGTCTTTTAGGATTGACTTTTTTGATATGGTTATTGTGTTTCTTGCATGTTTTCGATTTTTTATAGCTAATCATGCTTTGCTCATATAATATATGCTTGGTTTCGAGAAAGCTGTTTTTTTGAATAGTTTTTTTATCTCAGCAGGTGTGAATATATGATAATACCTATCGTATGTTCCTTTTTTTTGTGTTCATTTTCGAGGAATATAGACATCATTTAGAGATCTGAAAGCTCAGAAAAAGAAGTTTTTGCATAGTTGTTTTCGAAACTTTTTTATAAACCATAAAGAGAAAGATCGATTGACCATAACCAGTGAACCTCAGTATTTCAAGCCACGATAGCAATTGTTTAATGTTTCTATTCTTTCTTTTTTTGTTGGTAAATGTTGGAAGGATGCTACTGCGATTATGAAATCGTATTCTTCTTTTCCTAGTTTTTGTGTTTCTTTGACCATATCTCCATGGATGAACTTTGCATCTTGATATCTTTCTCTCCCTATTCACAATAGTTTTTTTGAAAGATCAATTCATGTATATGACATATGTTTGTCAGTATGCTTTCTCAAAAATTCCAATAGTCTTCAATCACCACATCACAGCTCTAGAACTTTGATGTTTTTTGATCTGTTTTTGTTGATATATTTAGCCATGTGGTAGAATTCAGGCCGTGTTTTTTTTCTTGTATGATGAAATTTTTTGTGCTCTTGGTCATAGAATTTTTCTAGATCTTTTTTCGTTTTGTGCATATAGCGTTGTTAGAAGATGCTTTGAATTTCTTTCTTTTTTTCTTTCTTTTCTTTTTTTCTGTTGCTCAATTCTACAAATTCTTCTATAGAGAATGAATGTTCCCCAGATTCTTTGTAAACTTTTTGGTATTTTAGTAGATATATTATAACAAGGAGTGTCATTTTAACATCATTTTTACAGTATTTTTTCAATTCGTTCATGAAATTTTCATCGTTTGTTTCCAAAAATTTATTGTATAACACTCATGCTTCTTGTCCTGATTCAAGTGTCTTAGTAAGTCATATGAGTGATTGTGATACCTTGTTTAATGACCATCTCCTTCCGGTTATGTTTTGAAGGAATATGAATGGATCCAAACTTTTTTCGTTTATTTTTTTTATGTCTTCTGCTGTTCCTCATGCGTTATATACAGTGACTGGGTTATCAAAACCAATATTGTTGTATCACATTATGTATCAATCAAAATCTAACAAATGTTGGTATAACCTTTTGTAATCTTGTGGTCATATATACTGAAATCCTGGTTTTTCCTTGTCTGTACTTATCATATATGCTATGATAAATTTAGCATCTTTCAGATTGTTGGTTGCATAAGTGGTTTCTATATCATAGACAAGGTATGGCTTATCTAGTATGGTTTGATGTTCACCGTTTTCGAATTCTTCTCGCAATGTTTGTAACATTGATTTTTTCCCTGTCATCATCTTTTCTAGCTTTCTTTGGTTCTTTAGCATTGTATGAAGAACTTCAATAGATTCGTCTGATAGTTCTATTTTGATTCTTTCCTTTTCATCATATATCGTGTACTTTTCGTCATGTTCTATCCTCAACATAGGATAACTTCTAGAAAAATATGATGTCGATTTTCAATTTTGTTTTAATGTTCTCAGAAATTTTTTGAAATATGGTATTCCTTCTTTTTTCATCGCCATCAATAGGGACTTGAAACATCCCGTCTGGATTCCTTTTAGTTGTTCTACAGAAAAATTTTTATACATAACGAATGCCTATTAAAGTTGTATCGTGCTATGTATATTTTTTGTTTGCTGATATGCTAGTTTTTTTCTGTGTAGAGTTTTTGGATGTTTGGATAGAAAGTAGAAATGTATTGTAACGGATCATTCGTGAAACCTGGTATTTCTTTGTTTTCTTTGCTGATTTCTAGTGAGAAGCTTCTGATGAGTAGTGGTTTGTTTTCTATGACTATGTCGTTTACAAACAGTCATGCTATTTTTTTTGTAGTGCTATCGTAATTAGCCGTTAGATTTATCTCATTAAGTTGGAGTTTAATCAAAAAGTTTTTTTCTCTCTGAGTTACTTGTTCTATCGTTGCTCATAGCGTATCCTCAAATAGTGCTTTGACTGTTTCTGTTGTGACTTCTTGTATGGTAGGTTTTACTGTTTCCTCTATTATTTCTTCTGGCTGTTGTATTTCATCTAGCATGTTTTGAACAAATGGCACAAATGCTTCTTCGTTGAGAGTTGAATTATTATATATTGATAATTTTTCTGTGATGTTTTCTTCTGAAGTTTTGATCTCTGAAATAGTGAGATCAGTTAGATAGAAATGATAGTCAATTCAAGAATGCTGTAAACTAATGATGAATGTTAGACAATCTATCAATGTTATATTGTTTATATTTGTCTTTAGCTCATTACATATATTTTGATTTCTAGCATGATCGTCTATAGTGTTTTTGATACTATCTAGATCAAGTATATCTTTCTCTATTTTTTCTAAATCTGCATCTAATTCTATATTTTTATCCATGGTGCTTACCTTTTCAATTTCTCGGTCTCATTCTTTTTTTGTATAAGTTAATCTAATCTCTTGACTGCCAGTTCATATACTTATATTTCATTCGATAGATAGTTGGTTCTCTCCTTTTGTTTTTCTGTTTGTTTCATTGAAAAAATCGTTTTCTATGATCACTTGATTTTCTCAACTATTTATTTCTTCGATCTGATTTGTCTCTTCGTTTTGTTCTTCCTGAGGACCTTCTGCTATGCTGATGGTTTCAGGTAGTTTGCTGTTTCGGAAAAAAGTTATTCATGTGGCTATGATTAGCGCTATAATGATACTAACTTTATTGTTGTTTGTTTTTTGCATTTGGTATACAGGTGTGTAATATGTAACAATTATAATGCAGAGCTTTTGTTTGTCAAAATAGCTGCATGGATTTATATTTTTTTTTGTATGAAGTTACGTCGTTTTTTGCAACAGGAGGATGGTATTAGTAGAAGAAAACTTTTTGATCTAGTAAAAGAATGAAAAGTTTTTGTAAATGATGCTGTAATAGAGGACTTTTCTAAAGAGTTAATTTCAGGGGATAGTGTGACTATGGGAAATAAATCTTATACCTATGTTTGATCTGATTCATCTTCTAATGAAATAATATTGTTTAATAAACCGAAATGATTGGTGGTTTCTAAATCAGATGAGCATAATAAAACTATTTTTGCTGTTTTGCCGTCTTGATGGCAAAAAAAATACTATTATATTTGAAGATTAGATAAAGATAGTCATGGGCTTCTTTTGTTGGTCGATGATACCGTATTAGTAAACGAATTGGAACATCCAAGCAAAGGGCATGAAAAGGTTTATCATGTTTTGGTATCTGGATTCTTTTCTTCAGAAGCTGTATCTAAAGCTCATTCTTGATTGTATGTAGACAGAAATTGACAGCTGGATAATGATGATGGAGAACTGCTTTCTTGTGAAATTAAAATTCTTTCAAAAAACAAGAAAGAATCACTACTTGAGATTGTTTTGTCTGCTTGAAAAAATAGGCATATTAGGAGAGTGATGAGAGGCCTTTGATACCATACTTTGGACTTGAAGAGAGTATCTTATGGCCCATATAAACTTTGAAACATTGAACTCTGATCGTATGAAAAACATTTTTTGGTACAATAGAATGATGTTATGCTAAAAAAACAACATAGACTAGTAGGTAAATCTGTCTCTTTCCTTTTGTGGAAAAAGAAAATTTATCACTGAAAACTTTTTTCTTTTTCTTATTTCCCGTATTCTCGTTCTCATCATAGATTTTCTTTTCATCTCTCTAAAAAGATTCATAAGTCCGCAGTGATGAGGAACTTTGTAAAGAGACAAGTACTTCGTTCTTTTGTAAATGATTTTGATTTAAATAAATCTATTTCGGATAAATATTACCAATTTTTTGTTCGTGCGAACTTAAGAAATATTGATGATTGGAAAAGACTAGTTGAAAACAATGAACAAAAGGCTATATCAAAGTTAGTTAATGATTGGTTTCTTGTAGATTTAAAATCTTTTTTGCTTTTTCTAGGCATGAAATAATAGTTCTTTAGCGTCTTTTCTCTTAGTATGTTTAAAAAAATTCGTAGTAGCTTTTCTCGCTTTACACATAAGGCTAAGGAACTAACTAATAGAATTGTTTCTCATAGTTCTGCACATAATATTGAGAATAAATCAGTAGTAAAAAAAGCTGAAAAAATAAAAGAAAGTAAACAAGTATTAGAGTTTTCTTATGCAAAATTTAGTTCAACCTTTCGACTTTATTGAGCTTTTTTGTTGTTAGTGGTTTTTGTCTTATATAAGGCATTTCCAATTGTTACGCTTATATTAGCTTCTTATATCATATCTGTAGCGATAGAATGACCTATACGTTTTGTTAGGAAAATATGAATTGGTAGATGACCAGCTATGTTCCTTTGTTATTTGTTGGTTATTATTCTGATTTTAGCGATATTGATGGTGATTCCATTTGTTGCCATCCAACTTTGAGAACTTTTGGGTAATCTTGTTGACTATGTCGTTTCAGTACAACATACAATACAAACTATATGATGGGTTGAGTTTATAGAGACAGCGCCTTTTTTGCCATGATACTTCAAAACAAGTCTACTTGGTGCTTTGCAGGATCCTACTTTTGTTTCACAGTTGCAGGCTTCTATGACTCAGTTGGTTGGGACTGGAGAATCTATGATCTCTAACATTACTTGATTTGCACTAAAGACGGCAACATGATTCTTCAATATTATTAGTAGAGTACTAATCGTTATAGCTATGTCTGTTTTCTTTTCTATAGAGAAAGAAAGTGTACTAAAGTTTGTTGTAGATCTTCTTAGCAAACAGAATAATAACAAAGAATTTGTTCACAATAGAGTAGTGACATTGTATAGCAAACTTCAACTTTGGTTGAAATGACAATTATTCTTGATGCTTTATGTGGGATTGCTTGTTTTTGTTTGATTATCTGTTTTGTGATTTTTGGGGATTGATATTCCTCAAAAACGACTACTCGCATTGATGGCTTGAGTGACAGAGATTATACCTTATATCGGACCGATCTTAGGTTGAATACCAGCACTGCTTGTAGCTAGTCTTTCTTTTGGTGTCTGGTGATGAATTTGAGTTCTGATTGTTTTCGCATTCGTTCAATGGACGGAAAACAATATCGTTGTTCCTGTGGTGATGAATAAGGTACTGGGAGTAAATCCATTACTTATATTCATCTGTATCCTTATGTGATGATGGGTATTGTGATTTATCGGAATGATATTAGCTGTACCAATAGCTGTAATACTAACAGTACTTGTGGATAAGAACTACAAATAATTTCTATCTATTTCAAAGTTTGGCCTTACTGGCTTCGAAAGAATTGCTGATTCTCAAAATTGGACCTGTTCTGAATGGGAAATTTTTGGGTGCATAGAATCAGTATATACTAGTCAAACATCTTTGTATGTTGTTTTGTCGATTGAAATTGGATGTTGCATAGAGAGGTAATCCTTTATTCAATTCTCAAAATCCAGATAATTCATCTAAAGTATAACGATTATGTAATGCCTTATTGTCTAATGTATCGTATATTGCTTGTATTCATGCGATAGGTGAAGTGAAATCTGTTCTTACGTTTGGATCGTCTGGGTTTCATACGTTTCCCGGATTGTGATCTGATGCAAAATGTTTTCATAGTGTTGTTTCTGCAAAAACAATACAACTGACAACTATCGGATCTATATAGTGTTCTTCACCTGCTTGTTCCCAAATGGAAGCCATTCTATATGTTCCTTGTGCATATGTTTTTAGGAATGTACTTCGTCTTTCTTTCAGTGTGTCTCATTCTATAAATGTAGTAGAGGTAACATCTATATCCATCTTTTGTATATCTCTATGGTACTTCATAGAAAGAGATTCAGGAATGGTATTTATGTTGTTTATTACACTAAGATCTAAGACTAATAGTGGATCAATGAAATGTTCTCATTTTGCTATCATGAATGTTAGATTTGGTCATTTTGAGATGATCCCGGATCATCTTGTTCCTGGTTCACCACCAGTGTATCATAGAACCTGTCATTGTCTGATGATATCACCTTCTTTTACTATAATATTGTTTAGATATAGGTAAGCGGTTGTTATCTTGTCCTTATGAGCCACTAAGAGCCAATTTATCCCTATATCGTAGTTATTGATCGCTTTTATAACAATCCCATCTAGAGGAGCATGTAGAGGAGTTCATTGAGAACTTGCTATCTGTATTCAATTGTGAGTCTGATTGTATTTTTCTTCATATGCTTTGTCACCAAAATAGTATTTGATTTCTGTGATAGGTAAAGTTGGTCGTGACATGATGAAATTTTCCTCTGTTCATCTTGCTTTCAGTGAATGTAGTTCTTCTTTTTTGGTCCACCAATCTCGCTTTTCTGGTTCATATCTGTTTTGATTGATTGCTGATATTATTTTTCTTATTTGAGCTTCTATTTCCTTTCTGTTTTGTAGTAGATTTTCTATTTTTTGATTTAGTTCTATTTTGTTTTCTTTGTATAATTTTATGAAATCATGTAGATATATTTCTTTTTGTTCAAGTTCTTCTATTTCTTCTTGGTAGTTTTTTAGATTGTTTTCCATGTCTCGCTTTTTTTCGTAGATAGTTTCTAGCATCTGACTATATTCTTTCTTTTCTTCTATCAGCTGATCTAGCATTGTTTTTAGCGAATCGATGAGTGCGTTGATATATAACTCTTGTGATGTTAGATTGCTTATATCATCATTTTTTAGAAACAACTTTAGCTCACTCATTTTTCAATCTTCATATATTTCATTGTGTAACTGATATATGATATGAGTCATCGTTTGTACCTTTTCTTTTGCGCTTTTGTGTTGCTCATTGATGGTTGTTAACTTTTCGGTCAGAGTTTGAATTTCTTTTTTATACGTGTGGAGTAGTTTTATATCCTTTTTTAAATTGTTTACAGTCGTAGTCATGTTGTTTGCTAGTGATTGAATTTCTTGTCTGGTACTATAGAAATAATCATTCTTTTCTTGAAAAATGCTGTCTAACTCTCTAGCTTCTCACTCTATCTGTAGGATAGATTTTTCTAATTCTTGAATATGAATTATTGCTGTCTTTTCATTAAAATCATTTTGTTCTGTGTTGTTTTGTAGAACTCAAAAAGATCGTCAGCTGACTGATGATAGTATAATTGCTGTGAAGATGATGTTTTGAGTTTTCATGTTGGGTGTTGTTAATTTATTTGTTTAGCTATAGTCACAACTCTTTTCAGTGTACTACCAGGTGGGTAGCATGCCAATAATGTTAGATAACTTATTCCTGGGTGGTTGTTCCACTTTTCGTATATTTCTTTGATTTCTGATGGTTTGATGATTTGTTTCTCAATAATTTTGTAATCTATTTTTTTTCCTTCTCGGACAATTGAAAACTTGGTGCCGGCTTCTAATGTGTGTAACTTGGCAAAAACTGTTCAAAACTCATTGTTTTCTCGTACCTCGTAACTTGAATGCCCGAATACTATACTGTGTTTTTGAGGTGTGCCTGGTTCTGCTGTTCCTGGAAATAGTGCTACTCAGTTCATCAACTCTTTAGTGAAATCTCATTTTGCTACTTCTTCGAAATTTTTGTTGTAATTAGATATGATGGGAACGTCTATATTCAAATCGTTTATGACTAGTTTTTGTGTCGGTGCTAGTGTGTTGAAGGGGAGGTGATAGGATGTGCGTTTTTGTTCTAGGTTTTGTTTTAACAGTGGCGCAGCATGTACAGGAATGTGTGTTTTGTGTTCGCTGTACTTATCTATGACATCTTTGATTTGGGTTTGTGTTAAGATTTCTGTTGTTGTAGTTATATTGGTGGTCTTGACTTGCTCTAGTAGTGTTATTTCGTCATTCGTATTGCCAACTAGATCTTGTGCATATATTTTGATCAGGTTGAAATTTATCACTGAAAAACTCAGCACGGTTACAGTAGTAAGCAATAGAGAAATGTTTCTTAGTTCTATAAGCCGATTGATCTTTTTGAGTATGAACTTTTTTTCAAGTTGATCTAAGTCTGTATACATATGGCAGAACTTTATCATAAATAGAATTCCGTTATTTATGATACTATGTATTAGTGTAATCTCCTATTTTTTGATCTATTTCATGTAGTAGCGATTTGACTCTTTATTTGTATGATGTAAAAAAGTCTTATATTGAAAAAAATACAGCCGGAAGCTGTATTTCATATATTAGGTTTGAATGTCTAGTTTAGAGTTGAGAGTATAGATCTTTTAGCTTATCTTCTTTTTCTTCTTCAGCTTTTTTGACTAATTCTTCTTTGTCTAGATTTTCTATCATCAATTTCCACTTTTGAATTCTTGATTGTCTTTGAGAAACAATGGCTGCTTTTTCTTTTTCATTGTCTTGAATCAGTACTTGAAGGTTCATTTGTTCCTCTATATATATTTCGTAGAGTCTTAATATTTGGAAAGACCATAGCTCTGAAAGCTTTTTAACGACTGTTTGATCTCAGCTTTTTACTGATATGATGAGTTCAAGTGTGTTTTTTTCTTTGTCTTTTTCTAAGACACATTCACTACTGAATGATGCAGATACAAGCTGTACCAACACTTTTCGTTCAAAATCTTCTTTTAGCTCTTCTGGTACGGCTAAATTGAGTGATTTGAAATTGATCAAGTATTCTTTGTACCAGATTTGATCTTTTATATTTCCTGTAACAGGTCAGAAAGCTTTTTCATACTTTTCGACAATTTGTTTTTTGTCCTGTTTTTCTCTTAGCTCTGCTAGATACGCTTGAAAATCGAATAACATCTAAATCTGCACATAAATCTAAATTTTATAACTATAGTAAATAATCTTAATCTCCTTGTTTGCAACTCCTTTTGCCTTGTTTTGATACTGTTTTAGCAAAAAGGCAATCTTATTGATAGCTTTGTTCTACTGATTTTTCTTTTAATCCAGCCAAGATTTATACTTGGGTATAATTGTTTAGTTTCCCTTCTTTGTATGGATCTTATATCCTGTCAATCACAACTACAGGATGCATATGCGACATATCCTCAATTTCATGAGAATATTTCTCAGTTAACTCAAAAAGCTTGGTGATCAAACAAGAGAGAGTGTTTTTCTTTTTTTGATGATTCTGTTGCTGTGGTAGATGACTATATTTCTAGCGTGTCTGACACGATACAAGTGGTGGACGTGATTAGTGGTAGTGATGATTTTTTGACTTCAGAACAACAAATACCTGAACCAGTATCTAGTTTATCTGGGGATGGTCTTGATTACTTCTTTTCTTTCTTGAAGCCAATCTTATGGATATTAGTTTGATTAATTTGAATTCTTGTACTACGAAAACTGATAAGATTTCTTTTTGTCTTTTTGTATGATGTATTCAATGCTCACAGAATACAGTATATGAAAGTGATATTGCCAAGAGGGGATAGTAAACTTGATCGTGAACAAGCAAAAGAAGTCGCTAAAGATATGAAAGAAAAAATAGCGAGAATGTCTCAAATATTTAGAAGTTTTTATAACTTATGAGATCTTTCGGTACAAGATCAAGCCATGAGTTTCTTCTTTTACAAACCTAAGTTTGTATTATTGCTTAGCTATGAATGAGGGAGTCTTGAGTTCATCGTAGGTTCGTATCCTGAATATATCAAAGTATTAGAAGGATCCTTATCTGCTCAGTATTCAGAAGTTTCGTTAGAAGTCGTGCCCAAACCACAGTTCTTTTCTAATAAACACTATGATATATTACCATTAGAGCCAGAAAAAGATCCGATCTTCCCAATGAGAATATTTAAACAACTGGAAGATGATCCATTGAATAATATGATAGACTCAATAGCTAAGATACCTAACAATGATAGTTTCAATGTGATGCTTTCATGCAAGCCTGTTGGTGACTGGTATAATAGCAAAGCATCAAAACGAGCAGAATGACTATATAGAAATGATACGACATATGTTAAACCGAAATCTTTTTTGGGGAAAATGTTTTCTTTGCCACTAGACTTTTTCCAATTCATAACATGAAATTACAAAGGTAACAGTGCAAAACAAGAAGGTAAATACCAATCTGGAGGTAAGGATTTTGTGCGTATGTTGAAGTCACAAGAGGATTCTATCAATGTGATGTGAGAAGAAGCTGTATCTCAATCTTTCATGAGTTCATTTTTACTTATTTCATCTTCTGATGATGATAATAGAGTAGAGCAAAATATTATGAACGTTTTTGCTTCATGTAGTATCTTTAGAGATGAGTATAATAACGAGTTTGAGAAAAATGATTTCAAGGCTGATGTACTTGGGTGGATGTTTAAACCGTTGTGGAAAATGGCGTCGCTTTTTTGTCTGCCATCTTTTTTCTTCAAGAAGAATGTGTTTAGTTCAAATGAGTTAGCATCTATTTTTCACCTTCCAGATTCTGTGTTTAATCGTTCGCCTATCATAAAGTGGATGGATTATAAAATACTACCTCCACCAAGCAGTTTGCCAACTATGACTGATGAAAATGGTTATGTGATGTCATGAATTGTTGCTGAAAAGTATAAAAAATGAAAACTTAGTTCAATCTTGGCAAGTGATTACAAAAATCATCGAGCTGTATCTGAAAAAGAAGTTCCAGAATCTGTCTTGGAACCTATAGAGAAATTTAGTTCGAAGGACTTAGAATGAAAAGAAATAATAGAGAAGTGATGAAAGAAGTTTGTTGAAACCTTGCACTACAAAAAAGTATATGGTTACAAAATGTTCAGAGAATGAATATTGGTTTGAATTAATATATATAGAAATAAATTCTCTCCCGTATATATGAAGAGAGATGATAGAACAAGACATCACTATATCATAGGAAAGTCTGGTACTGGTAAATCTGTGTATATAGCGAATCTGGCTAGGCAGGATATATGGAATGGCGATGGGGTTTGTGTGATAGATCCACATGGTGATCTAGTAGAAGAAATGCTTGAATACATACCTAAGGAGAGAGCAAAGGATGTTGTATATTTCGATGCAGGAAATGAAGATAGGCCAATGGGGTTGAATTTATATGAAATTTGATCTGTAGATGAAGCTGATAGAACTGTGAATGATGCTACAGAAATGTTCATCAAGATGTTTGGTCCAGAGATCTTTTGACCGCGTATACAGGAGTACTTTAAGTTTGGTAGTCTTACGATCCTAGAAGATTTTGAAGACAAACCAACTCTTTTGGACGTTCCTAGGTTGTATACAGATGATGCATATAGGGAATATAAGAAGAAAAAGGTACAAAATCCTGTAGTAAAGAACTTTTGGGAAAAAACATATGAATCTATGTGAGATAGAGAAAAACAAGAGATAATACCTTATTTCACATCTAAATTTGTTTCGTTCAATACAAATAGGTTGATCAGAAATATCATAGGTCAGACAAAATCTGGGTTCGATTTCGAAGATATCATGAACAATCAAAAAATCTTGTTGATCAATCTATCTAAAGGAAAGATTGGTGAACTGAATGCTCAACTTCTAGGTATGATCATAGTGTCTAAGTTATATAATGGTGCTATGGCTCGTGCAAGAATACCAAAAAATGAAAGGAAAGACTTTTACTTGTATGTGGATGAATTTCAAAACTTCATCACGGATACATTTGCCGATATCTTGTCTGAGGCCAGAAAATATAGGCTATGTCTAATCATGGCTCATCAATACATTGCACAGTTGGAATCTAATGCTGGAAATAATATATGAGAATGAAGAAGTAAAGTAAAAGAAGCGGTTTTCGGTAATGTGTGAACTATGCAATCATTCAAGGTTTGAGCACAGGATGGTGAATTTATGGAAAAGGAATACGCTCCAGTATTGTCTGGGCAAGATATTGTTTGAATATCCAACTATAAAGCTTATATGAAACTTAATATAGATAATTCAACTACACGTGTATTTAGTATGAACTCGTTGTTTAGTCAGGACTATAGAAACAAAAAAATAGTTCCTATATTGAAAGAGTATTCTGCTAAAAAGTATGGAAGAAAAAGAGAGTTTGTCGATGCTGAAATTAGCGCAAGACTTTGAATGAGTGTTGATGATTCTGTGTTAGAATCAGCTCCTGAGTGATGAGAAACGAAGGCACCAAATGATGAACAACAAACAGCTACTCCAGAGAAAGCTAATGTCGATGTAAAACCTGTAAAGTCAAATGAGGGACCAACTGATGATACAACAAAATCCACACCTGTTTCAGCTAAGCCTGTTGAGTAGATTTGAGGCTTGCGTTGGTGTGTTTTTGTGTTGTAATGTGTGATGTAATCACTACTAATGTCTAGTTAGGAGCGGTTGCTCCCATAGTTCAACCGGATAGAATAACTCCCTCCTAAGGAGTAGATCCTGGTTCGAGTCCAGGTGGGGGTAATTTCTTTTGGTTTTGACTATGTTTGTGGTCTTTGTGAGGGTGATAAAACTTTCTCATATGGCTGCATTAATCATTTTATTTATTTTAATACCGTCAAACATGCCTACAACTGCTAAAAAACCTAAGACTGAAAAAAAGAAATGATCTGCTTGAACACAGGCGGCTCCGTTGAAGAGACATGACAACGATACCTGATCGCCTGAGGTACAAATCAATTCTTTGAGTGTTGAAATCAAACAGCTTCAAGACCATTTGAAAAATCATCAAAAGGATTTTGATGCTAAAACAAGTCTTTTGAAAAAGGTTGCCAAAAGAAGAACCTTTCTCAAGTACTTGAAACAAAATAATCCAGAAAGATACTTGATAGTATCAAAGAAACTATGACTTAAAGTTTAAACTTTTTTATTCATTAATTTTTTTTATATGACTAAGACTAATTCATCTCTTGTTGATGTATCTTTGATACCTGTCATAAAAGAAGGAGAGAAAGTAGAAGGAATAGTACAGAAGAAAATAAAAAATTGAATTTTGTTAGAGTGTTCATGATGAGCATTTTCTGGTGTGATTTTGTCTAAGGAAGTAAAAGATCTTCATAGAAGTTGATTGGAACTTTCTATTTGAACAAAATTAGAAGTAGAAATTGTTAACACTTCAATCAGACATGATGAAGGTTATTATATCGTTTCTGTGTCACAACTAAAACAACGTGATATCTGGAAAGATGTAATGGCTAAGTTCAGAGCTGATGAAGTATTCACAGTTAGACCTACAGAAGCTAATCTATGAGGACTACTTGTAGATATGTACGGTATAAAATGATTTATACCACTATCTCAATTGGCTCCGTTGCACTACCCAAGAGTAGAAGATGGTGATCAAGAAGCTATCTTTGAAAAACTGTTGGATCTTATTGGAGAAGAATTCCATGTAAGAATCATAAACATAGATGAAGATGATAAGAGAATAATTCTTTCAGAAAGAGAAGCTTTGAGAGAAGAAAGAGACAAAATTCTTGAGGAAATGACTGTTGGTAAAACATATGATGGTGTTATCAGTGGTATGTCATCTTATGGATTCTTTGTCACTATCAATGGTGCTGTAGAATGACTTGTTCATATATCTGAAATTACTTATGGACACGTGAACAGTATCGATAGATTTGGTAAAGTTGGAGACCCTATGCAGGTCAAAGTGATCGGTGTAGAAAATGGTAAAATATCTCTATCATCCAAACAACTTAAAGAAGATCCATGGGTTGTTATACCAAGGACATACAAGGTTGGTGATGTGATAGAATGACAAGTTGTGAGATTTGTTCCATATGGTGTCTTTATCAAAGTTTTTGATGATATCAATGGTCTTATTCATCTCAGTGAATTAGGAGTAGATAGAGGAGCTAGTGTTTCTGATGTCTTGAAGATAGGACAAGTCGTGAAGGCTAAAATAATCCTATTGGATGCTAGATGAAGAAAGATTGGTCTTAGTGTGAAAGCGCTTAAGGATGCTACTAAAAAAGCAGCTGCAGACAGTAAATAATAGAAATGATATTATAGTACTAAAACAGAAAGTTCTCACATCAGTGAGAACTTTTTTTGCTTAATCTAATGTGGTGTTTTATTGTAATGCTTTAGAAAATATACTTGTTGTTTATTGAAACATCTCTTTGTGTTGTTCTAGTATTTTGTTTTGTTCTTCTTTTGCTTTGATGAAGTTTATGTTGTAATACATTAGGAATCATTGTATTCCAACATATAGAGTAGTAATAGCAAAGTTTAGTTGTCATGGTAGATCTACAATCTTTTGTAGTAATATCACATTGACGATCATCGCTAATAGATTTGTTCCTATTCGGTAGTAATAATCATGATACTTTAGTATGTTTTTTTCTAGTAATTCGTCTGAGTAGAAAATGAATCAACTATTCAGTAAATTCCATAATATTGCTCGTACAGCTATACTTTGTAGCTGACTATCAAATATGTTTATTAGACTTAGGTATATAGCGAAATTGATGATGAAAAATACAAATATACGTTGAATATTGTAGTATAGATCTATTTTTTTGATCGTGATGAAATTGTATATGAATATGATTATGGAAACTCGATATAATGTTTCTGTTATCCAAATTAGGTTTCAGCTTTTTCATATGTTTGTGAAGAAGGAAATCATGATAGTCATCATCACCACTATGTTTAGGATACTTAGTGTTGCTTTAGTCTGCGTAGAGGTGTCTTGTATTAGATCAAGAAAATCATGCGTTCGAGGGACTTTTTTGCTTGCTTGATTTTGCGTTACTTTGGCTCAAAGTAAGATGTCTGATGCTGTTATTTTCTTGTCTTTTCTGATGTTTTGTTTTTGTTGTTTGAAGAACCATAGTGTTGTATATACAGAACCTAAGTACAACTGAGCATAAAATAATCCATAGAAGAGCTTTTCTGGAATACTGATGAGTAAAGCCAGTAGTGTGGTATGAGTTGTGACTATTAATATTTCTTTGATAGAATTTGATTTTTTGTCGTTTATTTTTCAAACGATAAAGTAGAAAAAACCATAAATTGCCATGGACATAGCTATTAGTCAACGGGCTATGATTCGTCAACTTTCGACACCTTCTACGAATCAAAGAGTAATAATCCCTGCGATAGTGAGCCAATATGTTACTTGAAAAACCCTCAGACCGTCCTCGTATTCTTGAATGAATGAAGCGGCTATCAAGATCGTGTTGATAGCGGTGAGTATTCAGAGTATTTCATATAGGTTTATCTTTAGATAAGCTCCTATTCCTCCTAGTCATACCATGATGATGAGCCATGATAGTATGAGACCGTATTTTTGTATTATTTCTTTTAATGATTTGGTTTCTTGCTGTTCTAATTCGATAGCATTACTTACAAAAAAAACCAAAAAAAGTATAGGAAGAGCTCCTCGTTGCCGTTTTCCAATCAGGAAAAAAAATCAGCAGGCCGCTGCAGTCGTGATAGTAAGGAGTATCGATGCTACCATTGTTTTTTATCACATGTATTGAAGTACTAGGTATGTGATAGTGATAAGAACGATTAGAGCAAGTATTTGTATTGTGATTTTTTTGCGTTTAAACTGATTTCGTATGAAGTATGCTATACCTATTACACCTATTTTGATCATAGCATTCAATCAACTATCAGCATGTGGTTTGTCGCTAAGTAAGTAGTAGTAAGTAATTAGAGATATCTCAATCAGTGCAATAACAATAGATCGATTGAGTAGTCTTTTTATAAATAGTCGTGCTGAATTTGCTGTATCAGACTTAATTTTGGTGAATGTCTTTGGTTGTTGACCTTCTTTAGATGTAAGTGTTTCTTTTTGTTCTTTTATTCCAGTTTTTATTTCCTCTTTTTCATTTTGAGCCAGTATTTTCATCTCAGTTTTTTCCATCTGTCTTAATGTGTCTTCGATTGTGTGTTTTAACTGTTTAGAAGGTGTTTTTAACTGGTTTTGTAGAACTGTTTTTTGATTCTGTAGTTCCTTGTACTCTATTTTTGCTTCTTTCAGATTGTTTTCTAGTGTTTCTATTTCCAATAGTATTTGATTTCACATTTCGACCAATCACTCTGTGTCTGGTGATTCTGTTTTGGGTGTTTCTATTCTTTGAACCTGTTCTATTGTTTGAGTCTGTTTTTCGTCTGATGCTTCTTGGACTATTTGTGTTTCTATGACTTTTATGTTTTCTTCTGCTTCTTTTTGTGTTTTAGCAATCTTCTCTGTGATAGCGGAGATTAGTCGTTGGCTTTGTTTTTCTGATAGAGGTTTATTGCTGTCATCGATACTAATGACATTGAATCATAGTATAATTAAAAGATAGCAGACTTTGGCTACATCTGGTGCTTCTATGTATAAATTTTGGGTGTTTCCATCAAATAAACATTCTGCTTTTATGTTTCCTTTTTTTGTTTGGTTTACATCATTTATTTCTATGATGTTGAGTAGAGGAGTTGTGTATCTGTTTGCCTGTTCTTTGTTTTCATCAATTAGAAAATTTATGCTATATTTTTTGGATAATATAGTCTTTTCTCATACTATAAATGTAAACTTTTGATTGGCGTTTAGCTCTTGTTCTGATGATCCCATTTGTTGCAAAACTATAGGTTATAAGTATGCTTTCTGTAGTATGATTTTAGCTTTTTTGCTTGTTTATGCAAAAAATAATTGGTAATAGTGTATTGGATGCTTTCTTCGATGAAGGAACCATGTCTGTGCATATGAAGGAATGAACAAAAATCAAGAAAAAGAAATGATGACCAGGGGACTGGCTTGTTGTTATAGAAGAAAAAGTGATGTCTAAAGAAGACTTGTTTTCGTTGATTGATACTATATTTGCTGAGGTGGAGAGTAGAGATGATTGATTTTTGGAGATTGATAAGCAACTATCCAAAATAGTCCAACTAGGGCCGTTTAGAATTGTGATTGTCTATCCGCCGCTATCTGATGGTCTTGAAATGACTATAGCTAAGCCGGTAAAGAAACTAACAATAGAAGACTATGAAATTGATGATAAGGTGAAAGTGCTACTAACAGATGCAAAATGAGTTTTGATCTCTTGAGCTCCTGGATCAGGTAAAACAACCTTTGCACAAGCATTGATAGAAATGCATTTGGCTATGGGCAAAATTACTAAAACAATTGAATCTCCTCGTGATCTTCTTGTGGATGATGATATTGTCCAATATAGCTTTTCTTATGGTAGTCATAATGATATTAGAGATATATTGTTACTATCTAGACCTGATTTTTGTGTCTATGATGAAGTAAGGAATGTAGAAGACTTTGACTTATTCAAGGATCTTAGACTTACTGGGATTGGTCTTTTTGGAGTAATCCATGCAACTAGGCCTGTGGATAGTATTCAAAGATTTTTGTGACATATAGAGTTGGGTATTATACCTCAGATGATAGATACTGTGGTTTTTATAGATAAATGATCTATCGGTTCTATCTATCAACTATCATTAACAGTAAAAATGCCAGCAGGTATGGATTCTTCTGATCTATCTCGTCCTGTTATTCAGGTGAGTGATTTTTTCGATCAGAGTGTTCGTTATGAAATATATAGTTTTGGTGAGCAGATCGTTGTGATGCCAATGGATGAAATACAGACAGCAGAGAATAGTAAACAAAATAGTGTCTTCCGTCATGCAAAAACATCGCTGCAACGTGAATTTGATTCTGTTTTTGATTTTGACTTTTTGCTATCATTGAAGAAGTCTGATAGAGTTGTTCTTTATGTTCCAGATCGTAATAAAGCATCTGTGATTTGAAATAGATGAGAAAAAATACATGCACTAGAGAATAAATTGCATGTGAATATATCGGTAAAACAGTTTTCTGAACTACCGTTTGCGTGACATCCAGTGAACATGCAAGCAAATGGAAAGGGAAGTCGTTTGGTGTTGCAATTTGATAAAAGCTTAGTAAAACAATCTGTTTGTATTCTACTAGAGGATGAGTTGTTGTATTATACTGTCGATTCGAGATGAAAAGTTAGTATTGAAGGCAAAGGTTTAGTCACAAAGATGCAAAAAAAGTGATTTGTCTTTGTTGATACGCAACAATTGTAGATTGATTTTATCAACGTTGAATATGTAGATGTATAATTTCCACTATCCGAAAATAATAGCTTCTGTATGATCATCATTGGCTAAAGAAACAGTTCTATCGAAGATTATGAATTTTGTTGATGGATTCTCTATCAATCTTTCTCAGTGATTTGATGATAGACAAAAAAAATATATAGATACAATACTAAAGCTAGACAATTCAAAGACAATCATGCTTGAGACTAAGTGAGGAGGAATAAGCGTGAAAAATGTACAAACCTTTTCTGTAACGAAAGGAAATGATGTAGAAGTTGACTTTTCTGAATATCTGGAAGATGGATGAGAGGTTATATATATTGATTATCCACATCTCCATTCTGTTACAACTGGTGCTAAACTAATATTTTCTTCTTCTGAGGTTGAACTAGAAGTGAAGGAAGTATCTGCTACTGGTAGTCTTGTTTGTAATGTGCTACAGGGATGAAAAATAGACCCAAACAAATCTGTGTATTTCAAAGACTTTGATGCTCAGTTGTCGTTTTTGAATCAAAAAGATAAAAAAGATATCCAATGGTGACTTCAATGATGAATTCATATCATGGTTGGTTCTTTTGTTTCTGGAACGGATGACTTGAAAGAGATGAACAACTATCTTGGAGAGCAACGCAGTGGTTCTAAAAAAATATTTGCTAGAATTGAATCAAAAGAAGCTATAGACAACTTTCAGGATATACTAGACTATGCAGACGGAATTATCCTAGTGAGAAGCTCTTTGCAACGTTATGCTGATGATGCGAAGATAAGATCTTTGATCATTCATGCTAAAGAAACTGGAAAACCAGTATTTGTAACTATTCATTTTGAGCAAGATATTGCTTCTTCAAAAGATGGATGAAAGAAATTGATATGAGATTTTGTGTCTATGTGAGTCGACTCATACATGCTTGGTGAAGAAACTGCAACAGGTGAAGAACCACTTGAAGTAATCAATCAACTGTATGAATTGCTTAGCTCATTGATTCCTGAAGAGAAAGTCATGCCTATCAAGCCTTTCTATCAAGATAGTAATCGTGATGTTATCGATTACATACTATATAATGTATATAGAGTAGTAGAGGATCTTTCGATAAGAGCGATAGTTTGTTATACAAATACATGATATACAGCAGCCAGGCTTGCCTCTTTCAGACCAACAATACCTGTGATCGCTTTTACGAAAGCTGATGATAGTTATAGATACATCAATATGCTTTGGTGAGTAAAGGGTTATAAAATTTCTCAATGATTTGATTATGATAACTTGAAGAAGATAGGAAAAGAAATGATAAGAATGATGTTTAAGGGAAGTATTTCTCTTGATGAAAAAATCATTATCGTTCAGGTTAACGAATCTGTAACTGATGAAGCTAATATGATCAATGGTATTGAACTCTACAAATTCAAAGATATCTAGAATACTTTTTTGTTATTGATTACACACAGGCCCTGCTGACAAGCATCCTGTGTTTTCTTCATATTCCAAATCACAATCGTCTTCGTCATCTGGTATTCCATCTCAATCACAATCTTCTGTTTCTGTACATCATGGATGTTCTTCTTCGTCATTACATAGTGTGTCGTTGTCATCATTTCATCACAGACCGTTTTCGAGGCAACATGCATGATTTGTTTGGTCTGGATCACATGGATTTTCTGGGTCTGTTCAATCTGTATTTTCATCATCATCACAGATACCATCTTGATCGCTATCTCATCATAGATCTATACATGGATGATCGGGTTCATAACAATGTTGGTTTATACATGTATCATCTTCGTTTTCACAATCTTCGTTCTCGAGGCATTCTATGTTACATTGTGATATATCGAATACGATATTAGTATCACAACTTCATGTCAGTCCATATGTGTCTGTAACTTGAACTGTTACTTCACCAGAAGTAGATGTTAGTCAGTCGTCTACTATTTTTTCACATGTGATTTCGTTTTCTATAATTGGATCTAGTGCTGTTTTGTTTTCTATAATCTGTATTGAATCTATATTACAGTTGTCTCATGATGTTATGACTATGTTTTCATATGTTATGCTTATAACTTCATCTTCCATTGGTTGGATTATTATTTCTTCTTGGCATTCAATTGTAGGTTTACTGATGTCTGCGAGTGTTCATGTAATATTACAAGAGTAGGTGCTTTGAGATTGATTGGTGGCTGTTATTTGTATAGAAATATCTCATAGGTGTGTACATGTTAGTGTATTTGGATTTATTTCTATGTTGGAACAATTTTCATTCCGAGTTGTTGTGTCTATAATCTGATCTATTGTTAATTCTGAATTATCGATGTCTAGTTCTCAATGAAAACTTGTGTGTGGATCACATCGTCCATCTGAATTTTCATCTATGATACACAATCATTCATTGTTTCCATCTTGATCGGGGCAATCAGGAGTGCCTATTGATATGTTTCACTCATCATCTGTACATAGCGTTAGTTTGATTGTGTTGTTTATGAATGTTTCTTCTACAAAGCTTGTTTCTGTGTATTGTCCTGTGTTTATGTTTATGAGGATACCATCTTCTACTTCAGTTTTATTGAACGTTTCTGTTGTTCAATTCATGCACTCTAAGAATGATAGACTGTTGTAATCATCAATAGTTATTGCTGTTCATTTGATAGATCAAGCTACTATTATTTCTCATGCTATTGTTGTTTGAGTTGAATTGTGTATGTCATGTAGGCTGTTTCTACAAAATACTCCAGCAAATCATACTGTTGTGTCTTGATTTGTGATAGTAACGCTTTCAACCTCAATATCCGGAAGTGGACATCATAAATTTTCTTCTTGTCATACTATGTCTGGACATGTGTCATCTATGTCGCTTATTCCATCTTCGTCACAATCTGACATTGTTTCGCATCATTCAACTTCATCTTGATCTAATACTCAATCATTGTCGTCATCATCATCGTTTTGATCACAGATGCCATCTTGGTCATTGTCACTGCAGTTACAATTTTCTGATATGACATTAATGGAACAGATAACTGCTGTTTCGTTGTCTGATTCATCTATCGCTTTTACCAAAAAGTTTGATCCTGTGTTTGCACAGTTTATGATCAGTTCATCTAATAAGACTGGAAGTTGTGGTGATGTAGTTGATCCATCATCAAACCCATAAACTATATTCTGTTCTTCTGAACAATTGTCTTCAGGAGTTGTTATCAATGTATTGATGTCCAGTACCTCTTCTTGTCATATGTTTTCTAAAACAATTTCTATATCCTGGTTACAAACAAAGGTGGGTGCTAATATATCTGGATCACAACTGTTTTCATCTTGTGCAAAAGATGTTCCTGATAGTCACAATAATACTACTATTGATAGAAAGATCTTTTTGTTCATCGTTTGGTTCTATTCATTAAATTTGTAAGCAAATTGGTATATCAGGAACTGTCGTACTCTATCTCTTTGTGCTTTTGCACTTGGTGAAAGATCTGTTCTTTGCAATAATCTTTCTCTAGCTTGTTGTAATTTGTATACTACTAGTTCTATATTTGTTCCTTGTTCTTGATATTGTTGTTGGAGTTTCTCTGCTAGCTCTATGAGTCTTATTTGTTGTTTTACAGGGAAGGATGATAGTATTTCATTGATATCTTCTTCAACTATACTTAGGATTGGTTCTCCAGTGACTATCAATCTATCATCGAGAGTTCCTATAGGATAACAAGTGATCAATGTGGATATGTGTCATTCTATATCCTGTCTCAATATGTTAGTCTGATCTGGTTCTACTATTTTCTTTTCTGTAACTTTGTATGGGTAGCTGAAGTATTGATCTCATTCTCTTTCGACAATATAGTATATGTCTCCCTTTCTGATTAATGGTAGTAGCTTGAAGGTATTACCTATCCTATTGGCTTCTGTATTCAAGCTTGAACTATGTCCGAATATTGCACTATTCCCAATCTCTCCAGGTTTCGCTGTATGTGGATAGAATACTGTTCCATAATCTAGGTATGGTTGATATCATTTGAGTATTCACATTAGGAATGATGTAACAACATCTGGATTGTCTATATCTTGTACTGGAGTAACTGTTCAGATACTAGGCATGACAATGAAACTTTCTGCAGATCTGAACTCACTTGGTAGAATGTTTTCTATCCAATGTATTGGATCTGTATATCTAGGATCATTTTCTTTTATACTTTCGTATCGATCTATTGTTTCCGTGTTGATAATGCTATCTCCAATTATTTCATGTCATCATTGTTGAAGCAATTCTTGTAGGTATTCTTCATCTGGTCATGTCGCTGGTAATGCATCTGGCAATTCAAATCTAGTTTCACCAACAGCACAGTTTCCATTGATCAAACATAGTTGTTGTCTGATCTTTTCGAGTTCTTTTTCATCGATATATTTACAATCTGCAGTACAATTTGGTCATCAATCACATTCTTCTTTACCTTCTAATATATTGTTTCCACAGATCTGTACTGGTGTAATTTGCACTCAATCTTCTCGTTTACACTCTGCATCACAATCATCTCAATTTTCATTGTTTCCATCATCACATTGCTCACCTAGTCATAATTCTCAATCTCAACATTCTGTGATGAATTCACACCTATTGGCTTTTTCTATAGTGAATGTTTCTACAATAGCTATCGTATTTCCATCATCATCTATGGCTGATATAATAACTCTATATATTCAAGGTGCTGCGTAATATTGGCTTAATGTATTTTCATAATTTATAGGTAGTTTAAACTGATTGTTGACTGGATCTACGTAGTATACGTATTTCAAGTCTTCGTCTTGGAATAGCGATATAGTGATAGATATAAAGTCTATATCAGAATCAACTTCTCCCTCTATGTCTTCTCAACATATGTAATCCGCTTTCAAATCTGTGTCTGATGGAGGAGCATATAATCACTCACAAACACAATCACTAACATTACATGTTTCTCATATATCACAATGGTTTTCGAATTCACACTCTTCAAAGTCTGGTTGTAATATTCCATCTCAACAATAGCCACTGTCTGTTTCTGGTACACAGTCACAATTGTTTGTGTTACACGATCGTCATGAAGGACATTGTGCGTTGGATTGACACATATCACTTCCTAATGGGCATACTTCTTGTGGACAGTCAGAGGTTGACGAACATATCGGTCCATCTCAAATTTGTCCACAGAAGTCATATTCTCAGTCATTGTTGGAGTCTCCACATTTGATGACTACTACTCAAGCACATTCGGAAATAGAAGAACAATTTGGTCCGTTTCAATTTATGCTACAGAAATCATATTCTCCATCATTATCTCAATCTCCACATTTAGTAACTACTACTCAAATACATTCGGAAGCCGACGAACAACTTGGTCCATCACCATTTGTGCTACAAGAATCATAAGTTCCATCTCAGTTGGTATCACTACATTTGGTAACTGGAGTACCATTACAATCTGATGCAGAAGAACAAGTTGTACCATCACCGTTTGTGGAACAAGTGTCATATGATCAATTATTGTTGGCATCAAGACATTTGGTAACTGGTACATCTACACATTCAGAGGCCGAAGAACAAGTTTGTCCTATTCCGTTTGTGTTACAAGAATCATAAGTACCATCGCCGTTGGAATCAGCACACTTAGTAACAGGCGTTCCATTACATTCAGAAGCAGAGGAACAAGCTTCTCCTATCCCATTTGTGTTACATGAATCATAAGTTCCATCTCCGTTAGAATCATTACATTTAGTTACCGGTTCTCAACTACAGTCTGATGCAGAGGAACAAGTTGCACCATCACCGTTTGTAGAACAAGTATCATATGATCAATTATTGTCAGAATCTAAACACTTAGTAACTGGTGTATCATTACAATCTGATGCAGAAGAACAAGTTTGTCCCATTCCATTTGTGTTACAAGAATCGTAAGTTCAATCTCCATTGGAGTCAGCACACTTAGTAACAGGAGTTCCATTACAATCTGATGCAGAAGAACAATCTGGTCATGCTCATAGTACATCACAAGAATCATATATACTATCACCATCGATATCATTACATTTGGTTGTCGATGTGTCGTTACATTCAAATGCAGAAGAACAATTTGGACCAACTCCATTTGTGTTACAAGAATCGTATGTTCCGTCTCCATTGCTATCTTCACATTTGGTTACTGGTACGTTTGTACATTCTGAACTTGAAGAACAGTTTTGTCATAATCAACTGCTGTCACAAGAATCGTAAGTACCATCGTTGTTGCTATCGTTACATTTGGTTACAGGAGTTCAACTACATTCAGAAGCAGATCCACAATCTGGTCATGCTCATAGCACATCACAAGAATCATATGTCCCATCTCAGTTTAAGTCATTACACTTTGTCGTATTGTTAGGTTCGCAATCGCAACTTTGTAAATTACAGCTTTGTCATGTAGGACATTGTGAATTAGACTGACAATTATCGCTGCCTAATGGACAAGCTTGTTCTGGACAATCTTGATCCTCTTCACATGCAGGTCAGTTTCCTTGTTGAGAACACTGATCGTACAATCAATCACTGTTTGTATCTAAACATCTAGTAACAGGTATAGCGTTACATTCGTCTGATGATAAACAAACTGGACCTTCACCATTTATACTACATGAATCATATGTGTTGTCATTGTTTGTATCGTAACATCTGACAACAGGTACATTTATACACTCTGCTGGGCTTGTACAACTTTGACCGTCTCATTGTGAATCACAAGCATCATATACATCATCTCAATCAGAATCGAAACATTTGGTAATAGGCGCTGTAGGACACTCAGAAACCAATCAGCATTCAGGTCAATTTCCATTTTGATCACAAGAATCGTAAATGCCGTCTCAGTTGGAATCGTTACATTTGATGACTGGATTATCTACACATTCTGTTGCAGAAGAACATGTTGGTCATGATCATAGCACGTCACAAGAATCATATGTTCCGTCTCAGTCGGAATCATTACATTTGGTGACTGGTACATCAATACAGTCTGATGCAGAAGAACATGTTTCTCATATACCATTTTGATTACAAGAATCATATGTTCAATCTCCGTTGGAGTCGTTACATTTGATAACTGGAGTATCGATACAATCTGTTGCAGAAGAACAAGTTTGTCCTTCTCACATTATGTCACAAGAATCGTATATACCGTCTCAGTTGCTATCATTACATTTAGTTACTGGAAGACCTATACATTCAGAAACTGAGGAACAAGTTTCTCATTCTCAATTTTGATCACAAGAATCGTAAGTACCATCTCAATCCGAGTCGTTACATTTGATTTTTTCTTCTGGAGGTATTATTTCACATTGTTCACTACATATAATTCCATCTTCGTTTGGATTTCATGTTCCGTTGTCATTCCCATTGTCACATTTTTCATCTCACTCGATAGTTCCATTTCCACAAAAACTACATTCACAAGTATCTCAACATGTTCGTTCTCAAGGACAATGTTCATCTTCCTCACATTGTTCATCATCGTCGTTTCATGGTATGCCATCTGGTCAATCTGGATTTCGTTCTCCATTTTTACATTCTGGAGGAGCTGTGTGGCTACAATCTTCTAAACTGCTACAATTGGCACCAGTCCCTTGTTCATTACAAGCATCATATTCGCCATCTCAATCTGTATCGTTACATCTTGTTTGGCCAGGTGTTATATCGTTACATTCATCTGGGTTTTCACAAATAGGACCAGATCATTGTTCGTTACAGGAATCGTAAGTTCCGTCTCAATTTTCATCATTACATCTGCTGTCTTCTGGATTTACTTCTTTACAGTTTTCAACAGTTTCACATCTTGGTCAACTACCATCAATATCACAAGAATCATATTCACCATCTCAATTTGTATCGTTACATCTTTGTACTTCTGGTTCCTGACAGTCGCTTGCGCTGATACAAATAGGACCAGATCATTGTTCGTTACAAGAATCGTAAATGCCGTCTAGATTTTCATCGTTACATCTTGTGTCGTTTGGTGTTATATCATTACAGTCTCATAGATCTGTACAGAATGGTCAAGTTCATCCAATCTCACAAGAGTCGTATTCACCATCTCCATCTTCATCATTACATCTTGATGGCGGATCCTGACAAATTGGTCATGAACACATACAACCATTACATTGATATCCTGATGGACAATCATTGTCTTCGAAACATCAATCACTATTTGGTGGACAATATAGTGGACACTCTACAGGTTCACATGTACATGCTTGAGCATTACATGATCGACCATCACCTGCTCAAGGACAAGCCTCATCACAGTATGTGTCTGGATTACATATATAACCATCTTCTATAGGAATTTCACAACTTTCGCTAATAACATCTCATTTTATACACTGTATAGTGTAGTCTCCTGGATCTAGAGGATTTAGATCAGCTAGATCGTCTCAACTTAGAATATATGGTAGTTCATTACAACTCAATGAATCTCATTCGTGTGTTCGAATAACTTCATCGTTTTCATCTCTTACTTCAACTTTGTATCTAGATTCTCATAGTCCAGAACAGGTAATGTCATCTATGATGATTTTTCCATCTTCAGGGTGTGAACTATAACTGGCAGATAAACATGTGTCCTCAAGACAACATGGATTTCCATCTATGAGTCATAGCAAGATCTCATCTAGTTTATTTGATAAATCATCTGGTCATGGAGCTATGAAAGCATTTTCATCTTGTGGATTCGCTATATATTTCATTTCTGCTTCCCCATCTTCTCCAATAGAGAATGCTAGTGTGATGGTCTCATCAAACTCACCACGTGCAAGGTCAGCATTTGGATATGGACTTCATCATGCATTACTTGCTCCATCACTAATTAGCATTAATACTGTGTGAGCATCTTCTATATCTATTGATCCATTTTCAGTTGCGTTGATGACGTCTATTGATTTTGCTATAGATGGAGCTGTTGGAGTATTTCATTTTTGGATAATATGACTGTTTATGTAGTTCATGATATCTTGTTTGTTTTCTGTTGCTGGTGATATTCTGATGATAGCATCATCAGCTGCATTTCCAGAAGGTGAATCTCATCATCCGAATGTAACCAATCATAGGAGAGTACCTTCTACTAGTTTTCATCCATCTATAACTGCCTGTGGAAGACTATCAATAAATGGTCCTAGTGCTTCTTGGATATACTCGAAATGGCATGGATCACCGTCTGGTCAACACTGACAAGCTGGTGTAGGCGGATATCATTGGCATGAATCGTATTTGTCCTTCGAAAACATCATAGATCACGATGTGTCTATATCTAGGATGATGACCAAAGGTTTGACCTCTGCTTCACATTCTCAAGCTAGTATTCTACATGATCAATCTTCATCAACTGTACCTTCTGGAATACATTCTAATTCATATTTTCCATACGGTAATAGCAACTCTGGTAGATCTCATCCTGTGTATATATCTCGTCTTGTAGTTGGATTTGCAAATATTTCTTCGATGAATGCTTCTTCTGTTCGTGTAGGATTATCTAATTTTGATATTTTTAATCTGAAATTTGTGGCTCCTGGTGATACTGTTTCACAATATAATGGATTGATTTGTACATATCATGATGCGAACCCAGGCTGTAAATCTGGATGTCTTGGTTCTCGACCATTTTCTAGATTTGTTCCAGTTGATCGTTCTCCTGTCAATATGATACATTCACGTAGTACTATACATTCTTCGCTACATATAACACCTTCTTCGTTTGGTGTTCCGCTTCAGTTTCATGTACCATTGTCACATTCTTCGTTTCATTCGTATATTCAAAATGCTGTTTCTCATCATTCTGTTGTTCATGATTGGACAGTTCCGTCTCCACAATATTCTATTGGTTCTTCACATGTTTCTGCTCAACCATTGATGATACATGTAACTGTATATGTAGATCATGCTTCTAATGGTGGATTCTCGATTGATGGAGGAGCACCAGTTAGTGTATGACTAGTATTACCTTCAAAATTTTCTCACTTAGACCGAACTTCTTCGTCGTTTTGATCTGTAATAATTAATTCGTAGTATCATGAACCATATCAAATACAAGATAACTCTTCAATTGTTACTCAATCACTAGTGCCTGTTCGTACGAATGGAGTTATTTGTTGACAATCACAAGGAGCTTCGTCTATACAAGTACCAGTAAGTACTATGTTTTCACCAGTGATTGGAGTTATTTCTAAACCAGTTCGGTACTGACCTTTTCGATCTCAACTAAGAGTTAGTTTAACCCTATTTCAACCTCTTAGTGTTGTAGCTTCACAAGCTTCATGTTCACATAATAGTTCCGTTTCTCGTACTCATGATCATAGCTTGGTTGTAGATGTTTTTGTGTCATCTAACTCTCCACCAATTAGTCACTTGATCGTGATACTTAGACTACTAGTGGTTTCATCAATACCTATTTTTCATTTTTTGTCTGATGTTCCATTTTTTATCTCTACAATGATTTGATCATCTTGAAGATATACACTCAAGTGATAATCTTCTCAATTTATCAATCCTGTTTTTTCAAATATTTTTGTTTGGATGCTTTGTCTAAGTCATATTACAAACTCATCAAGTGTTGTGTAAGTTCATCATTCAATTGCTCATGTAATAGATAGTGTCTCGATCTCTTGATCTCATGAGTGTAGTATGATGAGTTCGTACTCTATGGTGTGATTTAATCGTTCTTCTACTGATCATGTAATAGATAGTGTATTTGTGATACAAGCTTCTTCTACACTGACTGTTTGTTGATCTTCTCGACTTTCTCAACATGTAGATGTTGCGTTACATGTCATTTGTATTTCGTAGCCGCTGATTCATTCTATAATTTGTACATCAGTGTTTAGTTCTCGGTCACATATTTCTTCACAGATAGGTAATTTGCAACTGATTGAACATGCTGAATTTGGTCAACCATTTTCTGCTCAATCATCACATTGTTCTCATGCTGTTTCATTGAGGATACCATCTCCACAGTATGGTAGAGGATCTATACATTCATCACCTGTAGATCAATAACATCTAGTTTCATATGAATATCCTGCATCCAATCATGTGATAGGTGGAGGAGTTCCTGTGAGTACATGATATTCCATACCATCAAATAGTTGTGATTTTGATCGAACAACTTCATCTGTGTCTATATTCATCACCTCTAGTTTGTATTCTCAAGGTCAAAAACCCTCACAGACTAACTCTTCTATAACGACTCAAGTAATACTTGAACCAGTTCGTATCGGTATCAAGCTATCTTCACAAATACATTCCTTTGGAGTTGAACATGTTCCTTCCAGTGTTCATGTAAATACGTAATGCTCTCACTCCGTGAGATTGGCTGGAACAATCTCTTCTATTGGTAACTGTATAGCACCAGTCAAAAGCGTTCATTCACATATTTCGTATTCACAACTGAAACTAATGTCTGTTGTTTTGATTTCTTCTATTTGTCATTCTATGAATGATTCTAGTTCTCCTATTGTATAGTGCCCTGTGATTCCCGCTTGTTCAGGATTTATATCAATTCGGTTCTCTTGTTGTGTTTTAGATGTTAAATTGATGATGATTTCCGCTAATTGAATGTCTACGAATAGCTCGTATGGTATAGCGAAAGAATCAAGTTCGGTAGCTAATGCATCATATATACATGTTGTTGTTAGGTTTTGTGCACATTCTATAGTGATAGTCGGATCTATAGTTTCGCTTCTTTGTTCTTCGTTTTCTGTGACTCTGATGATGAGTGCTGTAATATCTCGGAATTGTAGTCACTCATTTCATGTAGATAGCTTATAATTTACACTTTCTGTTTTGTCGTTTATATATGTTCATGTTTCTGTCCACTGTATTATTTCGCCACAATCGCTAGTAATGACACAAATTCATTCTAGTTGGTCTTGGTTTTCTCCAGTAAGTTGTAAACCACTCAATGATAGTTCATAATTACAAATTTCTTCACAGACAACTCATGTGAGCATACAATATTGGGTACATCCATCTCTATCGTTTGTGTTTGCATCATCACATTCTTCCGGCAATCTATCTGGATTTGGATAATAGTCCTCAGATTGTGCTCCTGTTTGTATAATGTGATCTCCACAATACAAGATAGGCATCGGACATGAAGACGTTGGTTCTTCTCATTCGAGTGTAACTACACATTCTACAGTATAGTTGTTTCATCAAGAAAGATTTAGTGGGTATTCTAAATTTGGAATGAATATATGTGGTCACGCTCCTTCGTATGTTTCTGATCGTCATGTAAGGAAGTTTTCTCCACTATATATATTGATTTGATATTCTCATCAACCGACACCTTCACATGTGAGTCATGTGAGCTGTAGCCCTGTAATACTGGCTTGTAGAATCTCTACTGTTGGTGTAGTACATATTGGACAATCTGTGTAGAGGTCTTCTGTGTATTGTACGTTTCCTAGTTCTAAGTCTATGGTTTCATATTCTATAGTGAATGTTCAGGTGCTGTTTCGTATGTATATACTATCTCAAGATCGACCTGCTGCATTTATGTATTCTATATCACGCAAATCATTTAGTAATGTATCAATATCTTGTGGTAGTACATAATCATAATTTGGTAATTCTATATCTTCTTGGTTGTATTGTATGTTTTTGATGATAACATCATTGATATCAAAAGTTAGCCAGTGAGCACATCATGTTGCTCATACTATGACTTCATCTTCACATATACTAGTAGCATTTTCGAATGCTGGATTGTTGACCTCGAGAGCAACTCTATATGTGCCAGGCATTGTGTATGTTCGTGCATATGGTCATGTGTTATCTATGTTCAAACCAGTATGTCGGTCATGATCATAGTTGAAGTCTAATGTAAGTCGTTGAGTTCGATCTGGATGATCTTCGTAGTAAGATGAGTTTTGTATCTTTTGGATCATCTTTCGTATATGTGCTTGTACACGTAGAGGACTATCTCCTTCTATAGGATCTACGAAGAAATCTTCCTCATCTATACATTGGACATCTGTCTGACAATAAGCATCACAACCTTGTCATATATCTGATGATCATGGATCACAGTGTTCTTTTCGTGGATCGGTATCTGTATCTCCATAGTATGAATCATCATATATTTCTTCACGAGATCAATCTCCACAGAAACGAATATACTGTGTACATGCTTTTGTATATAATTCATCATCTTCATCTCATACGACACATTGAATTCTGTATGAGTGACCATTTTCTAATGATATATCATTCAGTTCTACCAAATTGTTTTCTACGTCAGCGTATGGTATAGAAAATTCTGCAACCAACTCATCTAGATCGTTTCGAATCTTGATGAGGTAGTCACCAGTTCATTTACCGTTACATATTAGTGAGTCTATAGTAACATCATCAATGTTATCTGTCACTGAGATTGGCATATTTTTACAATATGCTGGTAGTTCTTTGTCCTGACAGAATAAATTACACTCATCTGTTTCTAAGTCTGATCATTCATCACATTCTTCTTGATCATCAATTCATGGGTAGTAGTAGTATGGAGGAGTTGTGATCTCTTCTTGTGGAAACAATCCATCTCCACAGAAATTTAGTTCTTGAGTACATAGATCAGTTTGATTTCATGATAGTGTACATGAGATTTGGTATGGTGTTCCGTTTGGTAATGAAATGTTTTCTAGAACAAAGGTTCCTATACCTACATCATCGTAATAAGTATGTTGTGCAAATATATTTTCTGGAGGATATATGTTACCATCTCATGTAAGAATTGTGATGATGTATTCTCCTGTGCCGTGTGCAAAACATGTGACTTTATCAAGACTTAGATCATCTAGTTGATCTGATGCTTCTATTTGTATGAAATCACAAGATGATGTACCTGGTTCTATTTCAACACAATAGTTGCTACATGTATCGGTTGGTAAATCTGATCCTTCGTCGCAGTGTTCTCAATGTATTGGTCCATAATAATCATCTATTGTTTGGTCGTAACCATCTCAACAGAAGTATATATCCTGACTACATTCTCATTCAACTGATCTACCATCTATGTTACATTCTACTCTGTATGGAGTGCCGTTTTCTAAAACAATATTATCAATGTGCATAAAGTCATTTGGATCTACGCTTGTGTAATTGTGTGTATCGAATAGAGCTCGAGCTCATTGTTCGTCTTGTGTGAGTATGTTTATCTCATACTCTCCAGTACCGTTTGCGAAACAATTTATGTTGTCTAGTGTGATGTCTCCTTCTCAGTCTGTAATTGTTTCTATGTATAGTTCTGTACAAGATGCATCTTCTTGGATGATTTTACAGAAGTGGTTGCATTCTTGATCATCTGGATTGTCACATTCTTCATTGAAATCTCCAATATAATCATCTTCGATGTCAGACCCATCACCACAATAATTCATGTCTTGTTCACAATTACCAATGTGACCATCGACACTACAACTGACTGTATAAGTTCAATCGTTTGGAAGAAATGGAATATCTTCTTTCGGTACGATAAGTGTGCTGATTGGGTTGGCTGGATATGGGTATTCTAATACAAATGTTTCTGTTTCACCTTGGATGGTGATCACGAAATCTCATGTAGAACTTCAAATACAAATAATTGCATTTTCATCTGAAGCTATGACTCCGGTGGTTGTGTCTGTGAAATTTTCTAAGTTAAGAATCAAATCTTCACATACGGATTGGTTATTGTTTTCTCCACATAGATTGTCACATTCATCATTGTTATCTGTGTTTCCATCATCACATACCTCTCCTGGTGTGTTTCCTGGGATTCCATCACCACAGAATACTACTTCTTCTTCACAAGTGCTGTTTGCTGTTCCATCTACATCACATGTGATTGTGTAGTTTGTTCCGTTTGGTAACGTGTTTGGATCAGGGGAGTATGTCAATCTTCAATATGCTCACATAGATACTCATGGTTGGTTGTATGGTGCTTCGAAAGAGTAGCTATGAAGAGGATCTACAGATGCATCTGATCCTTCATAGATGTTTATGTTATAAGTTCATTCTCAAATTCCGTCACAACTAATACTGTCTATTTGTATCTCAGTTTGGTTTTCTGTTTCAGTGTATTCAACGTCTACGTTTTGACAAAATGCTGGTTGGATACATTCTGTAGAAAGTCCGTCTAGGATATTGTCTAACACTGACTGATCATCTGCAAATAATAGATGATTGCTTGTGTATTGATCTCAACCGTTGTTGAAGTCTGTATACGCTCCATTTAGAATGTCTGTATAACGTTGGATTGCAGCTTCTTCTGATGGATACAGATTGTCTTGAGAGAATAGGAATATAATGAATGTTTCTATCCCATCGTCTGCTGCTAGTGATATAACTTGGCTCAACTCATCATCACATTGGTAGTTTCCTCATACTCATGATTCTTCACATGAACAACTAGCATCCGCACATGGTAACGGTTCACATCCATTGTTTGGTCAATCAATTGATCATACTCAACCGTTTGGACATGCTGTTGTTTGTATACCATCTGATATAATGATCATGTATTTATGACTGTTTTCACGTCAGAAGTTTTTCATTATCTCATATCATACGTTGATTCCGTGTGATGTATTTGTTCTAGCATTTGAAAGTGGTTGTCATAGTTCTGTCGGTAGTTCCACATCTTCTATTTGTTGTTTTAGTTCATCAGCGTCTTGGCTGAAGTAAGGATCTCCTTGAGAAGGGGATGCTCGTGTAGCGAACGAAACAATCGCTGCTTGATTTTGAATGTTGAAAGTGATGATGTTGTCTATGAAGTCTTTACTTGTTTTTTCCATAACTCATATTCTTGTCTTCTCGAAGTTGTCGATGTAGTCTTGTCACTGATACTGAATAGCTGGATCCGTGAGATCGGCTCTCATAGAATCAGACTTATCTAGTACTATGACAAAATCAGATGGATCATCACAAGGGAATATACTATCGTAGCACTTTCCTTCTGCTCAAACAAAAGATTCTGGTTCATCTAAATTTACTGGTCATCATATAGTACATGTGACTTCATAGTTTCCTGCAGGAAGAGATATATATGGATTGTTGAAATTGTAGCCATCATATGACGTGCTACCATAGTATCCAGCAATGGATCATCGTGATGGATGTAGTACTCCGTTTGTGTTTTGTGGATGAGAATTTGGTGGTCATAGTAGAGGATCAAAATGATCTGTACCTAATGATTCTGGAGATGAACCATCTTTGAAATGATATTCGTTGATAAGAGCTTGTGAGTTTCAAATTCACCCATCTTCTCGTATTTGTATATGATACTCGCCATATCACTCTCAGATACAATTTAGGCCTGTTATAATCATTGGTTCTCAAAGAGATTCTTGATATCGATTTAACTCTAGTCATATACACTGGTTTTCTGTTCGTTCACAGAGATTTGTACAACCGTCTTCATTGTCAGTATTTCCATCATCACATTCTTCACTTTCTGTATCTTCGAAATCATCTCCACAGAACCCTATATCTTCACTACAATCTGGTAATGTTGTATTCCCATCTACTGAACAAGTAACTGTATATATACCACCATTTGGTAGAGATATATCACTGATGTCTCGTGATGCTATAGTTCAGTTTTGTAATATCTGTGCTGGCAATGTAATGGTATCAAAGTCAGTATCAGATGAGGTAATAGTAGCAGAATATATACCTGTTAGGTTTCATTCACAGGTGACACTTTCAATGACTAGATCTAATTCTCCATCAGTGACTTCTCATAGCTCTATATCTGTACAAGTAGGTAATGGATCTATGATGATTTCATCTTCACAAGTTATTGTTTCTCATTCGTTATAAGGATCTTCAATGGTTGCCGTAATTGTGTATATACCTATTTGACCGTAGAAATGATCTGTAATAAATGGAGTAGTAGTAAAGCCTAGAAGACTTGAAAGATCACCAAAATCTAATTGACCAACGATTTGATCTGGTAGATCCTGTCAGTTTACCGTGATAGTGGCAGTTCCTTCTCAATTGAAGTGATCTGGTTCTACTGTAAGTTCACAATCTCCATCACATGGAACTAATCTGAAACATTCTTGGGCACATCAATCCCAATGATATCATTCAGGACACTCAATTCAAAAATCTCCTATATGGAAGTATTTACCTATTTCGTCTTGAGTACTTCGTGTTGTGTTGTCTAACCACAAGTTCGGTCATGTATTGATGTTTCAGTAATGATTCGTGTATTGACTCTTTCCTTCACTTCGTATGAATTCATCTAGTTGATTTCCATCTATATTATCAAATGTTCCTTGAGGAAATGGTCATATAAGCTCGGCTCACATCCCTCATCCATTTGCTCCACAATCCATATTTAGGAATTTGATGAAGTTTGTGTTTTCATCTTCAATACTAACTGTTCTTAGATGATAATCTTTGAATGTACTGAATGTTGAATGATCAACAGAATAACCGCTTCCTTCTTGACATAACACTGATGGATCTACGCACTCCTGCTCTTCTCCATTTTGGTATATCGGTACTTGGATTATTTCTTCTCAATTGAATTCTATTTCTGGTATATCATCGGATGCTATACCAAGGATATAATCACCTTTAGGTAATTGTTTACATATTCTAAATCACAGTCGTTCATTTGTGATTTGTTCTGGAGCTCGTACTCATATTTCGTTTAGTCTACCTAATTCTTCATCTCCTCGTTTTCATCGGAATGGATGTGGGTTTCTTATACCATCTGTATAACGGCTTCCGTATCATCCAAATGATCAATCTTGTCAATTTGACTCACTTATATGTTCTATAACGTAATCTGAGGGATCAACTCCATCTGAGAATGTGTGTGGTGCGGTTTCACGTTCGAAACATCAATCAAAATCTACACAAGCTATATCTCAAGTGTTACTATATACACGGTTAAACCATTTCTCTACTTCTGGATCTATTTCTATAGGATTAGATTCAGCACATTCTTCATCTCAAGGTATGATATACGGAGTGATATAAGCATAATTACATACAGTACCTGTGGCTAATATCGTAGCCTGATATGATATATTGAAAGTGATAGTTTCATCTACTCATTCATCACGAATGATGTGTCCTGTGTATCATATATAATAAGCATCGTAATCTTGTATGTAGTTTGGGCCATCGAATGATGAACCATCGGATTCGAATAAAAAAGTATCTGGATCTATAAATGCCCATCCTTGATTGATTTGATCGATGATGTATATACTATCTAGTCATTCCACCAAATATCCTGTAATATGGAAATATGCTGTATTACCATCTGCTATAGCGTTTTTTTCGAATGGAAAACTTTCATCTATGATTTCTACACCTGTATTACAGATAATATTTTCTCATCAAAGATATGGGTTTTGTATAGTAGCGGTGATAATGTATGTTCATTCTTGTGTGTAGTTATGTATCGTATTGTACTCCAATGCATCAAAGTTTTCTGTTTGATTATCTCCAAAATCAAGCAATCAACTATTTACGAATATGATGTTTTCTGAACTTACTGTGATGGAAATATCTCCTCAAATATTTGCTTCTGCAGGATCTGCTGTGACTTTACATTCAAACTCTTCAGGACACTCTGAATTGAATGCTATGTACGATGTACTACCATCAAGGTATGTAACGGATGCGTATAGTACAACATCGATTCATTGTATTATCAACTGATCTCATTCTATATATATGAATATATCTGGATCGTTGAAGTGTTCTTGGAGATCAGTCATCAATTGGATATGATCTGTGTTGTAGTTGTACGGATAATTAGGTAATGAAACCAATCACTCTGGTGAGATTTCTCAAATGTATAGTTCATTTAGATCTCTTCGGCTTCTATCCAATGGTAGAAAATGTTTACATCATTCTCACTGAGTCACAGTGACAGTATCAGTACATATGATTGGTTCGTCTGGATTGTTTGGATTAAATACTTCTAGTGCAACAGTGTATGTTCCTGGTTGATTGTATATATATGTGAATTGTGTTTGGTTTCACGCTGCGTCGTTTTGTATGTCTGTGCTTTCACCGTCTGGGTTTGTATAATCGTAGTACAGATACTGCATTCATTCTCGAGGTCGTGTTCCTTGTACCGAAATGTTGGCTAGAAGAGCTTGTGGCCCTGATTCTGGTGTAACATCTATTTCACATGACTCTATGTATTCACAGGTATCAGCATTACATTTATATCCAGGTAGTAGATCGTCTTGATCAGCATGTGGATCACAAATTTCTGGTTCTATTATTATTCAATCTCAACAATAGAAAATACTTTCTTGACACCATTCTTCTTGGTATGATCCCTCTCAGTCAACCTCACATCGAATATCATAAGGTGTACCATTTGGCAATATTATGTTTTCGATTGTGAGAATGTTATCTGCCAATGTTCCATCATTTTGGTCGTATGATGTGATATTTCAATCTTTGTCTTCTATGTATATTATGATCTCTCAGTTTGGCGTTCCTTGGCAAGAAAGACTATCTATTTGTAATTTGTTTTGTTCGTTTACTTCTCGTATTGGTTCTATCAGATCGATACATGCGCTTTGTTCTAGTGGAGGAGTAAGTTGACAAGATCCGTTACATGCCCGTCATTCTGGAGTTGTATAGTCTGGATCTGATACATCACATTGTTCTTCCTCTTCATCATATATTCCATCACCACAATATGTGATGAAACTACGACACTCTTGTTCTGCTCATGGAATAGTACAAGTGACACTATATGTGTTTCCTAGTTCTAAGAAATTTGTGATTTCACTTTGATAGTTTGTTGCTTGTATTTGATGTGATCAAAATTCAATGAATGATTCTATGATCTCCAATACTTCACTAGTTCAATCTTTGTGTATACTTAGATTGAAATCTCACTGTCATAGACCTTTACAATAGAAGTTTTCTCGATCTATTGAAAATTCTTGATCGATCACATCTACAGGTGTGAGTAGTTCTACACAAATAGGATCCGGCTCTGGTGTGAAACTATTTAGACAAGCTCCTTCTCATCACACGACTTTTGTTCCATTGTCTATGGTACAACTGATTGTGTATGTTTCGAGTGCTGTTAACTCTCCAATAGGCAAGAATAATACAGAAATTTCTGCTATCCCATTTACCAAGTCTGATTCTTCTATTACTTCTGAATATTTGTATGTATCAGGTGGTGTTGGGTAGTTTGCTGGAGAAGGTGTAATTGTCAGTGTGTATTCTCATGTTCAAGATCATTTACATGTAGCATGTGTGATCTCTCATCATAGTTCTGTGCTTGTTCGTGTAGGTTGTACATCTATACATTCAGTTTCTGGTGAACTGTGGCTTTCTTCTATGACTACAGAATCTGTACATATAACTTGTTCTAATCAGTTGTTTGTTTCGATATTGTATATCGCTGAAACGGTATAATTTCATGCTTCATCATATGTGTTATCTGTTTCAATAAGCAATGTTTGTATTGGAGAAATGATCTGACTATCTCATAGATCTAGAGTTGCATAAGCTAGAGTATTGTTTCATAGATCAAATAACTCTGCTTGTATATTGGTCTCATCTCCAAGTGATGTTGGATCAGGATTTACATCTATTGTGCAATATGGAACTGGCTCTGCACAATTCGCGACGAAATTATCAAATGCTAATCATCGGTTAGATCCATTCAATTTTTCTTGCATACCATGGAGTGTTACTTTTTTTATCTCCTGGCTAGGATTAATATTAACTGTATATGGTTTTCCATCATATATAGTATCACTCGCTTCAACTATTGATGGTGTGATTTGCTGATCTATAAGGTTATTGTTTTCGTCATAGGCTTTTACTATCCATTGTTCTCATCCATCTATATCCAACAAATCAAAACTCAATGATTCTGCTTCCATTCCATCTTCATATTCGATAACCAACTGACAAGGTAATGTTTTGGTTTCATTGTTTGGAATGTTTTGTAGGCTGTCATCCACAAGGAAATACTCTCAAGCGTGTAATTGGTATTCTTCTAATAATGTATCATTAGTTTGATCTTCATCATTGTAGAATGCTTCAGATGGAAATCCTACCTTTGCTAGACTAGGTAATGATGTTGGGCAATTAGCAACGAAGACTTCTCCTTCTCCTTTCACAATATCACCGTTTGTGAATGTAAACCCGTAAACATCTTTAAACTGTTCGCTAATTTCTAGTCCAGCTGATGGTGAATCTCCTTGTGTTGGCAATCGTTCGAAAGATACTTCCAGACATTCATCTATTTCTACTTGAGTGCTACACTCTACTGTATTTCATAGTATATATGGGTTTTGTATAATACCAGTGATAGTGAATATTCAATTGTTGAAGTACTGATGTATAGTATTGCTAGGATTTTCAGTGACATCTTCATTGGTGCTGTCACCGTAATTTATATTACCGTCTATAGTGTCTGGTAGATTTACTCAAAGTAGTTCCACTGCTATATTTTCTCCAATACTAGCTATGGTTGGATTTGCTTGTATAGTACATGCTGGGTTTTCTATAATATCTTGATCACTTTGGCAGTTTTCTTGTACCTGTCAATCAAATAAACATTCTATGTTTACTGTTTCTATAGCTGAAGAATCTGCACTATTTATATTCAATGGTCAAAACCGTGTTGCATTCGGTGTGATGGTGTCTGTATCTAGTGTATCAAAATATATCTCTTCACTTAGTCAATCTGTTGTGTTTGTAATTCTAAGAGATACAGTAGCTGGTCTGATCTGCAACGATCATCGTTCACACTGTACTTGATTGATTACCAGTTGTTCCTCTTCTATCACAAAAAATTCTGGTAGATCTATGCTTGTGCATTGAGTTGTGATTGTTTTTTCCATACTACAAACCAACCCATCTTGAGCATTTGCCATAGGTAAGCTTAATTGCATGGCAAAAATTGTTGAAAGAGACACTAACAACGCTTTGAACCGTGTTTTTACTTTGTTTTTCTCTTGTTTATATGCTCTCATGTAGCGGTACATACCGAGTTTTTAAAGCATATATTATTGTATAGGAAAAGTGTTTTTTCTGTCTGTTTCTAGTCGAAAGCTTTGGAGTTAGTCTTTACTTTTCTTGAAAATAGTGTTTTTATTCAAACTGACATTCTACTACGAATGTGGTTTGAGATGTCCATGTCGGATCTTTGATGAATGATATATATCCCCGTGATATACTTGTTAGATCGGTAATTATATTGAACATGTTATTGTTGTTTATCGTTACTGGTTGGCCGTTTGCGGTGATAGATATGATTTCGTTTAATTCTTGTGGTAGGAAGTAATCTTCGTTGTCCCATTCACATATTATATCGTTGATCTTGATGTTTTCTGTATTGTTTGGATCGATTTGTATAGTACCAGCTGTTCAGCCTATACAGATAGCAGTTTCTTCACATTGGCTATTACAGCTGCTTCATTCTGTTCCATTTTCTGCTCAATCATCACAGTGTTCGGTTTCTAAATTTTCACTGTAGTAGTTTGTGTTTGTGTCTGATTGTATGTTTGCATCTCCACAATATAGTATTGGTTTTTCACAAGCCTCTATTTCTAACAGTTGATCTAGAACTTCACATTTGGCTTTGTAGCTTTGTCCATAATCCACTAGAAGATCTGTCGAAATGTTGGTCAAACTAGAGTTTATAGCTTGATCATATGGTCATCCTATGATGCTATCGTTTTCATCTAATATTCGAGCTCTCATAGTTCATTCGTCTATCAGACTTGATTTACAAGTAACACTTTCTATTTTGATTTTATGATCGATAGGATCATCTATTGTAGTGATAGACACAATCTCTTCACAATAGTTAACGGAATTTGGATCTACTCAAGCTGTTTCACTACAGATAATATCTATGTCGTTCACGCTATCATATATATGAGAAGTAATATGTAATCGTGGTCGTAGTAGAGGAGGTATTGTATATAGATCGAATAATTTGTCCGTATCGTTTCATACCAAACTTGGAGTGTTTCGTATATCTAATAGTATAATGTCTGTTCATCCAGGTCCAGGTTCTATCTGATAGTGTTCTACATCCATATAATCTGGTAGTGGTCAGCTATATTGTGTTGCACCAATATCTAATGTGAGCTTGAAACTTATTTCATTTTGTGAAACACTAAAGTCTATATCACATCATGGAATAGGCGGTGTTAGGCTTCCACATTGGTTTGAACAGAAACTATCTTCTCCATTGTATTCTCCATAGTCACATCATTCTGTAGCTGCGTATTGGCTAATGTATTGGTTGTTTCATTCACATATTTCTGCGTCGTAGTTTTCATTGTTTACATTGGCACAGTATAGTGGTAATTCATCTCCGCAATAGTATATAATGTTTTCACAAATATACTCAGATATGAATGGTTCTCCTTCCTGATCTAATGGTGTACAAGACACTGTATATGGTTCGTTGTGTGGTATTGTTTCCATACTAGTACATATTCATTGATTTTGGTTTGATCGAACTGGATCTGCACATAGTATTTCTATATCTATAATATGTTGTTGTCGGTTTGAATTGTTATCTCCTGGTACATTGAAGACGATAGGATTGCTTTGTGTGTTTGTGACTTGTACCTGTATTCCATGAGGCATACTACCTCCACAGTATATCTTTTCTATAGACAATGTCTCTGTAGGACTATCTGGAGATTCCATATTGTTTTGTGCAGTTACATAAGCTGTGCTGTCACAGAACGGATCTTCGATAGTAAGATTACATTCTCTATCACACAATAGTGTGTCTGTAGGTTCACATTCTTCTGGTTCTCAATATTCTCAATCTTCATCTAAGTAGCCATCTCCACAAGATCCTTGAACAATACATTCATCTTCAATACAATTGTATCCGTTTTGTAATCCTTCTGGTATAGTGTCTTGATATATGACATCTTCTCCTTCTGGGAATTCACACTGTTCTCGATCTTCATCGAATACACCATTTCAACATCCACATTCTGTGTTGTTTAATTCTTCAAACACAGTGGTTAAGCCTTCTACTGATGTTAGATTGAATATGAATTCAACCTTAGGTGGGTCATATCGTCTATAAGAGGTGCTTCCTTGTCGTTTTACTAATATTGTATTGATGTTGTTGTTTGAGGCATCTTCGTAAGCAGCTTGTATAACATTTCGGCAACTAGTAACTGGACAGCTTCAATTGATACTAGGATCTGCGTCTGGTGATATGACTACTATCAATCTATTGTTGGCTTCTCCTAACTGTATCGCATCTACTGCATCTTGATAAGCTGTTGGGATATCGGTTCCCTGATCTCCTATCTGTATCTGATCTATAGTGTCTTGTAATGATTCAATGTTGTTCGATAAATCATGTATTTGTTCAACTGTCTGGTTGAAAGTGATAATTCATATTTTGCTTTCAGGATTTGCTGTCAATACAGCTTCTACGAAATCCTTTGAAGTTTGTTTTACTGTTGGTAGATCTTCTAATATTGAAGTAGACGAATCTATAACCAACATAATATCTTGGATTTCACATTGAGTATTTGTGTTTTCAATAACACACTCATCAGAACATGATAATACACCATCTGTAGTCATAGTAGATGGTTCACATTCTTCTCGTCATATTTGTATGATTTCATCTCCACAAAAATTATTTACCCCGTAGTTGCTACAAGTATCACTTCCGTATTCATTTGTTATGCTACATGAAACATTTACATCATGGGTTGTCTCACTTGGTATGTCATTTATGACTACGGTATTTCCATATATGTTCTCTACTAGAGATTCATGCAGTGGATTTGGTCGTGTAGATGTGGTTCGGAATGGATTGTATACTTCTACTGTTCCACTTCATCGTGTATGACATGATATGAACTCATAGTCTACTATAGAGTTATTGTTGTTTTGATATTGATAACTTCTAATTACATCTAGAGATAAACATTCTGGTTGACATCTGTTGACTGCTCATACAGATAAACCTTCAGTTATTTCGATGTTTTCTTCTCAAAGATAGTTGCTTTGTATCTCTCCTCACTGAGCTATGATTTCTATTGTTCAAGCCTCTTTTTGATATTGAGAAACTGGCGACACACAATCTACATTTAAAATTTCTTCGTTACCTACTATGATTTCATTTATAAGGCCATTGTTTGTGTAGCTCTCGTCTATGGCTATCCAAGTTTCTTGGTTTTCTGTGTTTCTATCTTCTAATCTTACAATTATTTTATTGTTTGATCGTGTCGTGTATAGGTTGTAGTTTTGCCGTTGATTCAGATCTAATGCATTTAACTGTGCATTGATAGCATCTTTTACACAACCAGCTGTTTCCATAGAACTTGTATCTGGGCAGTTTGATAGATTGATTTCTATGTTTGTGTTTATCCCCGGACTTGGGTTGTTTAATATTATTAATCATATGTTTGGATTTGTACTAGACTCTCGTTGTATGTGATATTCTTTATATGGGTTTGATCAAGCACTATATAGTTGTCCATCTTTTATGTTTTTTCATCTCTGATGAGAGATGGCGTCTTGTGTGCTTTCGCCGTTTAGATCTGTACATGTATAATCTCGATTACAAGATCGGTGTGCTGTGATAGTATCTTGTCAGATTGTTTCGACACCTATATCTGTAATACTAGTGAGATCGTACTCACATATTTGGTAACAACTATTGTTTCCATCTTCTTCTATATGTATATCTACACACACAATATCGTTTTCCCACACTTCTTTTGGATCTGTAGTAACGTTGTTGTCGTTCAGATGAGCTATTTCACCCTTAGGTTGATTACATACTTGTACAAATTCAGGTATTACATAGTCTGGATCATCGATAATATTGTTTAGAAGTCGTAGATTTATGTTGTTTCGATTTATGTCTACTCCAAATGTGAATACGATTGTGTTTGTTCCATCTTCTATATAGTCATCGAATAGGTGTAGATTTTGTAGATTTATCCTTATGTATTCTGTGCTACTGATCGTGTGGAATGTGTTTGGTAGAGGAGGGAAATTGCTTGGAGTCATTTCTTCCCCATTGAGAGTTAGAGATCTAGAAGCTCGTAAGAGAGCTATATAAGGAGTGTTGTCTTGTTGTATAAATTCTACTCACTGTGTAAATATATCTCGTATCATAACTTGATTTGCCTCTAGCCATTCTGGATGTGATGCTAGTGTTTCTCATTCGATATTGAATGTGATTACATACTCTATGATTCACAACTCTTCGTTGTATACAGCTTCTTTGGTAATGGTTGGATCTAGTATGGTAATATCCTTACTACATGTAATTTGTTCTTCTGTATGTGGGTGTTCTATTGTGATTTCCACTGTGTATTCTCAAGCTTCTTCGTAGACAAATATGTTTGAAATTTCTTCGTCTTCGTCTGTGTCTGGATCTCCTATTCATCGATCTATTTGTTTGATAACAGCTCGATCTGATGATTGTGACCAATCTGCAGTAACTTCTAGTGGAGATAATCCTGTTTCTGGTTCTAGATTCAAATCACAAACCAAAGGTTCTGGTGTACAAGAACTAGTACATCCATCATCATCTTCTATGTTTCCATCGTCACATATCTCTAATTCATTTGTGATTTCTCAATCTCCACAGAAATATACTGGTTTTCTACATTCTGGTTTGGCTTGTTCTTCATCTTCTGCTAGACATACTACTGTATAAGGCTGTCATGGATCTAAGTGGATTCCTTCTTCTCGAATATAACTTCGTATATTTCCTCCTTGTTGAGTACTTTCGTCTGAGTAACTTGCTATTAGATTTTCAATATTTGTGTTTTCTCAAGAGAATATCTGTACTTCAAATATTCCTGGATTTTCTCCTTCACAGGCAACAGAAAGAATATCTACTGATCAATCCTGTTCTACTGTGGCGTTTGTACAATAGTTGTCGTTTATTGTTTTTTCACAAGTATCTGTGCATGTTTCTCGTGCTTCGTATGAATCTTCATCGTATGGGTCACATTCCGGTTCTGTGTTACTATCGTATATGCCATCTCCACAGTATGTTAATGTTTGTTTACACAAGATGTCAGTTTCTGGTTCATGTTCCTTCTCACAAGTGATAATATAGATTTGTCATGGAGCAAGAGTTTGTAATATCTCCTCCTGACTTAGATCTATTGATCAATTGTTTGAAAGTATGTTCTGATAATCGTATGAACGCGCTCGTATAAGTGTATTTTGGCTGTCTGTGACAGTGAGAATATAATCACCTATACCTAGAGCATTACACTGTACTCTTGAAATACTAACATTGTTTGGATCTCATTGTCGTATTGTTTGTTCTTCTACTAATTCTAAACATTCATCAGCACATTCTGTGATTGATAACTGATGGTATTTTCCTCATTCTCATGGTATTTGAGTTCGTAGATCTATGATGTTGTTTTGTGTATTGTAGAAGTATATAGATATCAAGAAATCTCAGTCATTTTCTTGAGAGAGGATATCTATGACATTAAATCATTCTACACTGTTTATACTTTGCTCTAGTTGATCTAGTACTGCTTGTAGATCTTGATAATCTTCAGGGATTGTTAGATTTAGATCAACTTGTGTATCACTGTTTATGATCATATGTTGTATCTCTGTTCCAGGTGCTACTATGAATGTGTTTTCATCGAAACACTGATCGTGTAATACAAGGTTTTCTGTACATTCTATACTTTCTTGTGTTAGAGGATGTACCAATGTATATCCAATAGTCATAACTCCCAATAGACCTGTAGGATAATTGTGTGCATATGTATTTACACCTTCTTCTATCGCATATGAACTTGCCAAATTTTGATAATCAAAATATATTGGACTTATAATTCATCGAGTGGATCTTCAGTCAATGTCTGCACTAACTTCTGTGCTTATATTTATATCTAGAGTAGATGGATCTACCGTTAGTCAACATTCAAGTGATTCGAAAGTACATATATCACTACATCCATCTCAGTTTTCGTTTCACTCATCGTCACATTCTTCTTCTATCAATTCACCATCTAATGATGTGTAGGTTTCTGTTTGTCCATCTCCACAATAAGGTAATTCTAATCTACATTGCTCTCATGTAGCTTCAAGTTTACCAACAAAACATATTGCTCTGTATGATCAAGATGGTAATTGTACTACGTATTCACCTTCTCCTCGTTGGTAGGTGCTATGTGTTTTTATGACTTCTTCTGTGATAAGTAACTCTTCTGCTTTGTCATATACTCTCATCTTCATATCTCATGAGAATGACCCTGCACATGTAGTTTCTATGTATACTCAGTCTGAGTTTAATGTGTAATTATCTTCGTATCATAATCATAGACACTGATCAATGGTTGTACATGCGTTTGAACAGAAATCATCGTTGTTTGAGTTTCCGTCATCACATTGTTCTACATATCCATTTTGATTTGGTGTTTCTACTACGTCATTTCAACAATATGCTATCGTATGTTGGCAATCTTCGTCAGTATATCATCCAACATCACATCTAATATCATAATGTCATGGATCTATCAATAATAATGGAGGAGCTACTATAAACGGAAGCGCCAAATATTGGTACGATGCGTCATATGTTGAGACAAAACTCTGTACGATATCATCTCCAGAAAGTATTTGGATAGTGATTGGTCCATCTCCGTATCAGACACAGTTTAGACTGTTTATGTTGATGGTGTCTGAATCATGTTGTTCGTCGATGAACATAGCACAACTGTTGTTGCTTATACACTGGTTGTTACAACCATCGTCATTGTTGTCGTTTCCATCGTCACATTCTTCTGTGTAATATTCTACTACATGATTTTCTCCGTTTCGAACTAGTCTATTGTACCTTTCAGGTATTCCATTTCCGCAATAGCTTGGAGTACATTCTGTTCCTGGATTTTGTGTTCAATTACATCGATTTCCAAACCATGGATTTTCTGTGCTGTATATTACTCATCCATATTCTCATTCATCACATCGCTCATACGCTGGTGATCCAGTTTCCCAAACATTGTTTCCACATATTGGACTTGGATAGCCAGGTGTTGCAGAACATGATATTTCTATGTTTTCAAATTCTGTACTCTTCATAATAAGTTCAGTGAAACCTATTTCTTCTATATCTATAATATTGTTTATCAATTGATGTGGTAATTGAGTAGGAGTTCCGCTATTTACATCAATGTAATAGAATGTCTCTATATATATATGTTCTGGCATGTCTTCGAATGAATCTACTATTACTCATTCGGCTAGTGGATTTATTGTTATGGTTGTATTTCGTGCTATTGGTTCTATGCTGAGAGAACATCATAAAGTTTCTAGTTTACAAGTTTCAGAGTTACAATATTGATTTGATCATAGCGGTTCTGGATGTTCGGGATCACAATCTTCATCTATTTCTTCACTAATAATTCCGTCTCCACATGACAGAGCTGCTGGTATAGTTAATTCACATGATGCACCAGCGATACTACAAGTAACAAGTGTCTCTTCTGATATTGTATTTGGATCTAATTCTGGAGAAAATGATCGTGTGACTTGATTTGTGATGGTACTGTATGATGTTGGTCATACATCCATGGTTATCTCTCAAAATCAAATTCATTGGCAGGTCAGATCATTGATTTGCATTTGGTTGTCTATTTTTTCTCGTGATCACTCTACTGTACAACTTGGCTCATCTCCACAAGAATCTTCTGTAGCTACAACACAAGTATCTGAACAGGCATTGTAGATGGACTCTCAAGGACAATCGTATTCGTATCATTCTCCATTAGTAAAGAAAGATCACACCATGTCATTTGTTCATCGTATCTTGTTTTGTGTTCTATCGAAGCCGTCTCGGAAGCTGCTTCCTTGAGAAAAGTCAGTATCTGACTCAAATGGTCATCGTATTTCTGCCGCTATGAATGCTACGATATCTTCGTTTTTTACTTGCAAGTCTATGATTTGTTCTCCTGCTTGTAGTATTGTCGGAAATATGTGATAATGCTTGAAATTATCACCAGCACCGTCAGATGAATTGGCATAGATGCTTTGTCAATTTATATCTAAGCTTATATAATTGTCTCCTGCAAGACCAACTAAGTATATACCTTCATCCTCAACACCTATACAACTAGAAAATCAAACTCGGTGCTCGCATGGACAGTGATAACAATAAGGTTGTGTAATAGGTCCATTTGTGTTCTCACAATTTTCGCATTCTCAAGGATAATCATCAGGACTATCATTGCAGACCAAACTTCTTGTCAATCAGTTTCGTACTAGAATGTTGTCTGATACTAGTTCTGATTTTAGGTTTTCATAATCTTGTACGAATATCCCATCAGTATTGTGTATTTTTAAGTCTTCTACCCATGGATAATATGATGTATCATTAGTCGATCGTGGAGCAATTTGATATCAATCTTGTGTATCCCCTCCGTAATTTGGATTTTCTTCTATGACTTCTCGTTCTGTAATACATTCAACTTCTTCGTCACAGATATCTTCTAAGTTTGCGAACTGATCGAAACAGTTATCTGTATTTATATCAGTGTTTCATTCTATGTATTTGAGCCTTAGTTTTTCATAACAAACATGATCAAATGTTGTGATACCTCAAACATGAGTGTTATTCAGATTACATATTTTGTTCTCTGGGCAGCAAATGCTTTCTTCTCAGACATCTAGTGTTCCTATCTCTAGACAGTTTGGGTTGATCGCTTCTGTAGCATTTCATATATCGAAGTCGTCTATTGCTCAGTTTTGGTTCAAATCATATATACTACAATCTACCCATTCATAACCAGCTTGTTCACAAGTGAACTGTGTATCATATTGTCATCATATAGTAGGGATATAGAAGCTTTGTCATTCTTCTTCTGTGATTTGGCCATCATTGTTGAAGTCTAGTATATATAGATTTAATACTACTTGGCCGTCTATAATAGTGTAAGTTTCATCGTGTTCTATGAAACATTCTTCTGGTCAACCATGTCCTAGACAATCAGCAGGACAATCACCGAAATCTCTTGGTAGACATTCTAAGTCGTCATAACCTTGTTCTATGAGACTTCAACATTGATTGTTTGAAGTACATACACTTCAATCTACACAATGCATGCCATCATCACACAACTCATCTGATTCTACATGTGTATTTCCACAGAATCCACACTCTAAAGCAATTGGATCCCTTTTTATCTGATCAATAGTTGTTTGTGTATTAGAAATTGTTTTTATTTCACCTCATACTTGGAATGTAATGCTGATGTATATATCTAGATAGTAAGCTGTATCGTATATTGATGGTTCTAGTATTAGATGTTCCAAAAGTTGTTCTTCAAAGCCTTCTTGGTAATATTCGTAAATATTATTTCATTCAAGATCATACGCATCTATGTCTACTGACAATATCTCTGCTCATATATCGAAAAGCTCTACAAAGATTCCTTCGAATAGAATCGTCATACCTTCTCCTGGAACTATGTCATATACTATTTCAGGATTTGGTATGATTTCACAGGTATCTTCACAGTTCGTAGAAGAGTAGTCGTAGTCTTCTATTGCGTTAGTAATATCGTTTTCAAAACTGATAGTTAGGCTTGTTTCATCTGTATCGAAGGACCACTGGAAAGACCCATCTTGACTATAAGAGTTAGATCGATTGAAAAATCCTTGAGTATTGATAAGTGTTGTTCGTTCTTCTGGTAGTGTATAACTATCTGTTATCAAGTTTCGTCACTCGTTTCAATATATACCGTGTAGTGTTCATCTACCAAGGTCGTTTATCTCAAATGAACATAGTAGTGGATTTTCACAGCTATTGTTGAGCTCTAGTCGAGCTATTTCATTATTGTCATCTATTACTTTTAGATAATAGTAATTTTCACCGTTGTCGAAATTGATGGTATAGTCACTATCTGTTTCTATAACCTCAGCATTTTCTATTCAATTTATGTTGTTTAATCGATTTGTTAACTCGACAGGATCTTGGAATAGATCAATTTGTGTTTCTGGTTGTGAAAGCATATTTTCTTCTTCCTGTCAGTCTATATATAATCAATCAACTAGAATGCTTTCTACATCGGATGGTACTCATGGAAAAACAAAGTAATGAGAACATGATCTGCTTTCGTCAATCTGACATTCTGGATCTAGTGTTAGTTCTCTGATAATAGTATTTTCGCTAACTTGTAGTTCTATAAAGAAATGTCACTCTCCTCATATAATATCAAATAATGTCTCATAACTTGTAAATATACCTCATAGGGACTGTATGTTTTGCGCACTTATTATGATTTCACTAAATCATCATTGAGTTGAACTTTGATTCAGAGCATCTGCAATTTGTGATAGATATTGGTTTACCTGTTCTTGTGTTTGTGTTCATGCTACTTGATTTATTTGGAATGTATTATTTTGATCTTGTTCTCGAATAATATCTGAAGGATTAGTTCCGTTTCGATATAGTTTTGTTAGAACTGCTCATCCTTCATCTCGAAGATGACTATGGGAACATTCTTCACCAATTTTTAATTGTGCTGTGTCTGTTATCTCTTTTTTGTCTTTTTCTAGATTACTATCTGTATTTGGATCTCTTGCCTTGATCGTGATAACCTTGTCTCAATGAGAAGTGTATGTGTGTCTGTATTCTAGAGTATCGTAATTTAATTGGTCTGGTGTAATAATATGTCAATCACCAAAGTCCAATGATATGAGCTCTAATCGATTCGAAGTTCATTCGATACTAGCTGTAACTTTTAGTGGTGCATGTCATTCCTTTGGTGAAACATTGATAGATAGAACTGGTTCGCTGTATATACAATTGTTGTCACATCCATCATTGTTTTCCAAATTTCCATCATCACATTGTTCTTCTATTATTCCTGGTACGTATACTAACCCTTTGCTTGTATGGGTGGCAATAAGTCATTCATAACTTTCTGTTCTTCCATTTCCGCATAGCATCAACTGACATTCGTTGTTACAGTGTATTTTGTTTCAGTTGTTGTCTGTTTGGGATAAGTTTCCCCCTTCTTCTCATAGGTCACATTCTTCTTGGGTAATGATAGTTCATCATATAGCTACTTGATCCGTTGTTCTATCTCAACAAAATGGTCACTTTATGATACTTTCTCAGCAAGAGAAATTACAATATTCACATTCATTTTCATAGATCATGGTCCATTCTTTTACTGTGTTTACAGTTCCTCTGTTTGTGTATTGTTCTAATGTTATTGTGAAATCTTGGCAAGAAGTTTGTTGTGTTGGGATTCCGTTTGCTGATCATTGATCACATATTTCTGCAATGAACGTTGTCTGTGTTGGATCTATATCCCCAGTATCAGGATCTATGGTATATCATTGGTATGGTGTATCTTCAACAAGACCATCTCAGCAATTCAAAGCTTTACATTGTTGTGATTCTTCTACGTTTGTTCCATAACAATATCATCAGTAATTTTTGGCTTGTGGATCTGTAATGATTCATCCATTTTCTCAAACATCACACTGTTCATCATTTGTATTGATGATTTCATCTCAACAAACAGGAAGAGGTTCTATAGTACAATGGTCACTGCAGTAGCCATTGGCTATTAATCATCACGCTGGTCATTCATCACATTGTTCATTTCCGTCGTTGTTTTCTCCTCAGAGCTCTACTATATTTGGTGATATTGTATTTGGAGCTTCATCTCAACAGTAGGATATGTCATCTATCTTACAAAATAATGTTCCTTTTTCTCAACCGATTCCACCATCTGTTCTGAATATGAAACTAGTATGCAAATGATCTATGTTTTCTGGAGTATCTTTGCTAACTTCTAAGTATAATCGAGTAGTAATTGGCAAGTGTCTTTTTTCGAAACTTTTGGTTATTGCGTCATTCGTTCTACTAATCCCTTCTTGTTGGAGGAGTGCTCAATCTTTGTTGAAATAATATAGATATGATTCACTTTCTGAGACAGATACTCCTTCTTGTATGAGGTGATCTATTAGATGACTTAAATCTATTAGTATAACTGACTCCGATCCCTCTATGGTAAATCATAGATTGTTTTGTTGGTCTAATTGTAGTTGGTTGTACACTATAGTATTCGAATCTTCATCTCATTCATTACAAACATTAAACTCATCTGGACTTCAAAAAGTGTTGTCTATGATGTTTTCACATTGCGTTCATTCTGTAGGAGCTGGATTTCAGTTTACTGTACATGAAATTTTATTTATACCTTCTTCTATCTGGATGAAGGAAAGCAATTCTCTTTCTAGTACATCGTAGTTGGATAACTCTCCTTCGTCCTCTATTTCTGCTAAGAAAACTCTTTCTTCTCCGACTTCTGGTGTGATGGTTATTTTGTATTCTCATCATGCATTTCAATAACATGTCATATCTGTAATACGTTTTTCATCATTTACAGTTTCTGTTTGTATAAGGAGATTTGTACAAGCTTTAGGCTCTTCTTCTATGAGTAGAGTCGTAGTACATGTATTTTCTAACGATTCTTGTAGCGGATGATGTTCCGTTAATTGTATCGTATAAAGGCCAGGAATGTAGCTTGTTTCATATTTGTCTTTTTGAGAACTTAGTTCTGGTGGTATAATTGTGATTCCATTGTCTAAACTCAAACTATCTCGAATTGATCGTGATGCGTTGGATACTGTGACTGTTGCTTTGGTTATGTCATTTAGTGATTGTGTCGCTTGCAAAATACATTCTGGTCTCTCTGGTGTACATAGAGGAGTACACCCATCATTGTACTGTAAGTTTCCATCATCACAAGTATCTGGTGAACTGATTTCATTTTCTGGATTGTTGTATGTTCTGTTTCCACAGTATTCGCAAGATAGATCTATGTTTCTGTTGTTTTGCTCTGGTTCTATTCTTTCTGTTGAGCCTATGGTAATTGATTCTCCAGCTATGGTATAAGTTACCTTGCTACGGATAATCATAGCCTCTCCATTAGAACTTCGTGTTGTTGTATCAGAACTTCATTTATAACTGTGTATAGTATCACCATCATCGGATACTGCATCTATTTGTATTTCGTTTAGTGTTCCTCAAAATTCTTCGATGTTGTTTTTGATCGAGAGAGCACTGATACTATTTGTATCATCAGACTTGTTGAATGTGATACTTGTTGTTTCTATTTGTTCACATGAACAATTTTCTACAAAAGGAATTATATTTTCGCTATTGAATACGATATAGTGTTTTCATGAACCATTTTTGATGGTTATTTTTGTTTTGTTGTCTACCGTGGTGGTGACACTAGCAATATCAAAACCCTCATCTAGAAGTGCTAGTTCAATATTTTCATTGTCTGCTGGTATCGTGTTCTCTGTGTCTTTGGGTGTTCGTATGATATCGCTATTTGTAGTTCCATTGTAATACATTGATCCTATGGTACCATTGTTAAGTTCAACAGATTGGAGACATCATAAGTTTTCATCTCTTTGTTGTTGTACGATAACTTCTTTTTCTACAAATTTTGTTTCTTCGTCATAAGGATGTTTTATTTGTAATCTAACAGTGTATATTCATGGTTGAAAATAGGTATGACTATAATCTGTTTGTCCAGGTGAAATGTTGGCGGTTTTCACGTTGTCGTATTCGAAATCTAGATATTCGATCTCTGCTCGATCTGATGTATCTTTTATATCAGCGTTTATAGTCAAAGGATATTTACCGACACTAGGGTCTAATTCTAGTCCGATGGTCATATCCTCAGTTTTACAATTGTTATCACATCAATCACTAAGATCTGTGTTTCCATCATCACATTGTTCTGCATTTGTACCTGTTCATTCTTTGATTCAATTTCCACAATACTCAATACTATCTGAACATAGACTAGCGTTAGGATTGCTAGTGCCATCAACTGTACAAGTAACTTCATATTTACCAGCTGGCAATACTATAGAATTAGTCGTGCTGATAGATCATGGATCATCTGTAGTGGTATCGATAATGTTTCGTAGAGGAGACAAACTTTCTGATCTTGATCCTGATCGTATCGCAATTTCGTATTCTCCAGCACCTTGTCACTGACAAGTGATATTAGAGAAAGTTACATTTTCTGTGTTTCCATTTCGAGTGGTGTTTAGATTGTTACATTGATCTGCATTGTTGATTGTGATTTCAGTGCTACAGCTCTTGGTTGTATTGTTGTATGGTTGTTTTAGGTAAACTGTCACAGGATATACTCATGCATCCTGGTATGTGTAACTGTATTCTAAGGTACCTGTAGATGTTGTTATGCTAGTGTCAGCCTTCACTAGTAGGTTTGTGATGGTTGCCCGTTCAGATGAACCGGTCAGTTTGATAGTAGCTGTTACTGGCTTGATTCAAGATGTTGGTAGTACTTCAATATTACAAACCAAAGCTTCGGCAGTACATGTAGATGAACAACCGTCTCCATTTTCATTGTTTCCATCATCACATTGTTCTGCTTCTTGATCAATGACCCCATTTCCACAATATTTGATTCATAACTTACAAGCTGTGCTTGTAGTTGTTCATATTTTACATTCTATTGTATATGAGCCTTTTGCAATTGTGAAATCTGATCAACTAGCTATTCGCCCTAGAACATCATATGGATCTCATGTGTCATTAGGATCTCATGATATAGTTTTGACTACCGTATCTTCGCTGTTTGTAAACTTGATTGAATATTCAGCAGCTCATTGTCCCTCACATGTAACACTGTTTACTTGTACTTTATTGTTTCAAGTTTGTGTCCAGGAAAGATCCAAATCATCACATGATGTTTCATATACTATAACTTCTCATGTACATGTTTCAGAGCTTCCCGTGTATGGGTGAAATTGTTGTAATGCTCATTGGTATATGCCAGTTTCGGCATATGTATATTTGTATGTTGTTACATTCGTATTCAGGCTTATTGATGGAGTAGTTGCATCATGCTTGTAATATACTTTACCTGTTACTCATGACCATAGAGATGATCAATCGATGTCCCAAGTGATGATTCCTGGCTTTTCTATCTTAGTTACTGATGGAGATATACTACATTGTAGTGCTTCTACTTCACATTGAGAGTTACAACCATCTCCACTTACTGTGTTGTTGTCATCACATTGTTCATTTGATTGTGTCACATTATCACCACACTTAGCACATTCAGTGCCGTTTCGTGTGTAGGTTGATTCACATTTGAATCTACAAGAAGTAGTAGAAGGAGATACCTCAAATTCGGTAGTTGTATCTAATACTGGACTTCGAGTAGTACATTGTGTTCCATCTGATGCTGTACAGGTAGCTATGTATGATCATACTGTGTTGAATTCTCCATTGTTATCATCTATAGCAGGGCAGTTGTAATCTGTGGTTTCCCATTCACAACTACTACTACATCAATCATTGTTTTCTAGATCTCAATCATCACATTCTTCTCAATCTTCTGTGGTTCCATTTCCACATTCTGTTTCTATAGTAATAATATATTCACACCATCATGTAATAGATGAATTGTCTGCATGAGATATGTTTATGCTTGCAGTATATACATCTGCTGTTGCGTATTGATGAGTCTCGTTTGGGGAAAAACTAGGATTGTTTGTAGATTGACCATCCCCAAATATTATAGAATCTACATCAACCCAACCAACTGTGTCTGAGTCAAAAACAATGTTGGTATCTATATTTCACCCAGTTGGTAAGACCGAGAAATTTATGTCAGAACAAGTAGGGTTTAACTCTGAACAAGTGACACCATTTCCAGTATATCAACTGTCACAAGCACAGGTGTAACTTCCTACAGTATTTGTACAAGTAGCATTAGCGTTACAGTTGTCAGTACCAAGAGTACACTCATTTTCATCAGTACAAGTGACACCGTTTCCAGTATATCCACTATCACAAGCACAGGTGTAACTTCCTACAGTATTTGTACAAGTAGCATCTGCACTACAATTATCTGTGCCTAAATTACATTCATTTTCATCACTACAAGTGACACCGTTTCATGTATAACCAGGATTACAAGAACAATTGAAACTACCAGCTGTGTTTGAACAAGTGGCGTCTGCACTACAATTATCTGTGTCTAAATCACATTCATCTACATCACTACATGTTACTCAACAAACGTTGATTGCTCATGTAAAGAAATCATTACAATTGGCTGTTGAGACTCATGTGTTTCACTCTATGTATTTCAACCTGATTTTTTCATGACAAGATTTGTCTGAGGTTTGTACTCACCATGTAGAATCATAAAAGTTACATATTTTTCCATATGGACAACAGATCTTACTATTCTCTCAAGTTAACGCAGCTTCTGCTAAACAATTGGCATTGATTTTACCTCAAGTGAGATCTATATCTGTGGTGTTAACTACTCAATCTGTATTTATATCGTATCTTTGACAATCAATCCGCTCTAATCATCATTGAGTACACTCTCGTTCTGTTTGATAATCACTACCTAATATCATAGGATTTAAGTAATCTATGGCTTCTTGTTCTGTAATACTTCCGTTGTTGTCATAATCTAATGCATATATATTGAACACTAGATTTCAGGATTCTCGTCTGTATGTCTCATTATATTCTATACTACATCATGTTGAAAATCAGCTATCACAAGCACAAGTATAGCTTCATCATGTATTTGTACAAGTAGCATCCGCACTACATAAATCTGTATCGAGAGTACATTCATTTTCATCTGTACAAGTGACACCGTTTCATGTAAACCCAGGGAAACAGTTACAAACAAAGCTACTACCAGTGTTTGTGCATGAAGCGTTGGCATTACAGTTGTCTGTACCAAGAGAACATTCATTTTCATCTGTACAAGTGACACCATCTCATGTGTATCAACTATTACAAGAACAGCTAAAACTGCCTATACTGTTTGAACAAGTGGCGTTTGCGCTACAATTATCAGTATCTAAACCACACTCGTCTATATCAGTACAGGTGACACCATTTCCAGTATATCCACTATTACATGTACATGTGAAACTTCATGTTGTGTTCGAGCAAGTAGCATCAGCGCTACAGTTATCTGTTTCTAGAGTACATTCATCAAGATCGGTACATGAAGAAGGTTCTCCAGTACATTGGTATCATGTTTCTACTGCTGTACAGCTAGAATTACATCAGTCTCAGTTGTCAGTATTATTGTCATCACAGGCTTCTGTTCCTTGAATGTCTCCATTTCAACATTGTTGACAGGTAACGGTTTCTGTACAATCACTATCATTACAGTCGCTATCTCAATCTCAGTCATTGTCGAAAGCATCTGTACATGTGGACTCTGGATATTCACAATAGCTTTGTCCGCTACAATCTGTAGTGTCTGCACAGTCTATGAGCGTATCTCAATCATCGTCAATACCATCTTGACAGTTTACTTCTGCATTTTCATCATCAAGTATTGTTGCAGTACGGATAGTTGGAGAACCCAAACTTCCGTTGGATGGATTTGAAATCACAACTTCATAAGTTTCATCGTACTCTGGTGTAGAATCTTCTGTTGTAAATACAGAGAAACAGTCACTAGTATTTCATGGTGATATGTTAGAGACACTATTGATGTCTGTGAAATCTGTATTGGGTGTTGCTGGGTTTACTCACACTCCGTCTGTATCTATATCTACACTTACTGTCTGGTATGATGCATTGGATAAATTGATACAGAAAGTTTCACTTTCTCACTCTTCTGATTCACATCCTGTACATGATAATGTGATGGTCGGTTGACTATCTCAGTCGTTGATGCTTCATTGTCATGTGGAGTCTGATATTGTTCCTTTCTCTACATTACTAATGGTAAGGAAAAAAGTTTCATCAGTGGCACCTTCATATAGACTATCATTGTATGTTGCTACTATTATTCCACGACTAGATTGATTTGATAATATTTGGCTACTACCTCATGAAGGTGTGTTATCATAATCATCTGTAGGGGTAGCTGTGCCTGCAGATAGTGCTCGATCAAAACTTAATGCATCGCCAGTGGTTGAATCTATACTTACACTGAATGTTATGTTTCCTCCTTCTCACATGACTATATCATTTACACTTCGATTGGGATCATATCAAGCGATACAAGATCCTGCTGAACATACATCATCTCAACTACAATCTAAATCTGAACTACATTCTTCATAATATCGGGTTTTGTTTCATTCGCATATAATAGTATTTGCTGTATGGTCAGATTCTAGCTCATAATCCACATCGCTCAAAGATCAAAATGTGAGACTCGATGTTGGTGAAGTTGTACCAAAATCATTTACACTAGCTATTGCTGATCATCCATTGATTGTAATTCTTGTGCTTAAACTATCTTCTAGTATTAGGTTCATAGTTGGTCATCAACCAGGATAACCATCGTGTGATGATAGAGCTACAGAATAATCATAATTGTAGAAAAATGTGTCACTTGCTGGTCATGCTAAGTTACCTATCGTTGTAGATGAACATGAGTCACAATGATATCATAAACTGACTAAAGAACTATTGCTAACTCCATCTGAATAACATAATGTATCTCAATATACATAATCTCAAGCACTTCCTTGTGTACTACAATCAGTTGCTGTTTCTGACCAAGTACCGTTACTAAGACAATTATATATCACCGGTGATATGGTACAATCATCTTGGCAACCATCTCAGTTGATTAAGTTTCAATCGTCACATTCTTCACTACCATTTCTATAATTATCTCCACATGTAACTGTGGCATTATGTTGTCAATTACAAGATATTGGATTTTCATTGTAAATATATGAATATTCTATTGTGTATGATTGTGCGGATCCTGTTGAGTATGCGTGGTTTTGATTTCAACCTGCAGATACAGGATATATTGTTCCATCTCACATATCTAGTTCTTCTGTAGTGGTAGGAGCGTTGTCTGTTCCGAATGTGACATTGATTGTTGAACCAGCTGGTGCTGATGATGGAAATCAAACTGAACATATGACTGCCAGAGCTGGGTCTGGTTTGAATGTATTTGGGAGTGGTATGTCGAATATCCTTGTTCACAAGAACATAGCAATGACCATTGCTTTCACGAAAAAAAGTGTGTGAATTTTGTTTCTGTGTTTGCTTATACGCCTGTGCATATACTAGAGTATATCATAAGTAAAGGTTTTTCACCTTATTACTTATTATAGGTACTGTTTTTTATGTGTCATAGAAATTACCTATGTCCTTGCTTGTGTTATTTACTTTTTCTTGTTTTGTGTTATTGTACTCCTGAAATTGTGTATAGAAAGTTATTTGCTGCATAGAGTAGTATTTCGTTTTTTGTTTCTTTGTTTTGAATTGTTTTTATCAATATTTCTTTTTTATTTTGTTCTATGGAGTAGAGATTATTTTTTTGAATTGTGTTTTTTACTACTTTTTGGATCAGTACTTTCTGTTTTTCTGTTAAATTTTCAACTTTACAATCTTTGCAAAAAGCTATTGAATCGCACTCTTCTCCCATTTCTAGATCGAAATTTCAACAGATAGGTTTTTTTACTTTTTTTATCGATCTGATATTTATGTCGTATACTATTTGTTCCTTTAGATTTTTTTTGTAATGATTGATTTGTAACGCAAGGCTGTATTTCCCTGACTCTAAGTATCATAACTGTCATTTTTCGTAGTTGACAGGAATGCTGATTATTCCGTCTTGTGAAAGCTTAGGTTGGAATTTGCGAACGATTTTGTTTTCCTTTGATAGTATCGCATTTGTTTCTATACGATTGTAATTCCCGTTATATTGAATTTTGATTTTGATGTGTCTGTCTCATGGTTTGTATGGTTCTTCTGTGATGACCTCTATGATTGGATCTTCCGTTTCAATAACGCATGATCAATTATTGATTTCAGCCTTTGGTTCATAGTTATCTGCTATTTCGTAAGTACATCATAGTTTTCCTACTATGAAATTGGTTTTGCATACAGTATTTAATCAATCTTGAGTAGTGATTATTAATTTTGGCTCCTTTTTTCCACTGTTTTTGTATCTATATCCAAATGGACTTTGAGGGTCGTTTAGTGATTTTTGACCATCTAGAATAAGTCTCAAACCTTTGATTTCGTTATTATTTTCTCGTTCTAATTTTACTAGTTCATTGGTTAAAAAATTTTTCTTGTCTGATCTGAAATTTATAAGCTCGCAGTCTAATAGAGGAGAAAAATTATAAAGACAATTTTGAGCGTTGATATTTGCATCTGAGTTGAAATTGCTTGCATATTGATCGATACAACCTTTTATGTTGGTTATTTCTACCTTCTTTTCGCACAAGACTGAAGTTCCCTTTTTAACTATAATGTTTTTGATCCCTTTAGTCTTGTAGGTATGGGTCACTGAAGAACCGATATCTTTGCTGATCTTATCGTTCTCTCCCCACTCTATATCTATGGTGCTTTGAGGATTGACAGTGACTTGACTGTTATCATTTCATTGAGCTTGAGTAATAATAATATCACTACATGATGTGTTCGTTTGTGCGTGAATAGAAGAAAGATATGTAGCAACGGCTGCTACCATGGAAATCATAGCCAGGAAAAGTGTCTTGTTGTTTCGCATCATGCGAAATTGGCTAAACATATCTAATTTTAGCTTCTTTGGTCTCTTTTGTCAAGAAAGCGATTAGTATAGAAAATCTTCAGGTGATGTTGGTTGGACGTTGTGGATTTGTGAATTTGTGTGTCATAATGAACCTATCTCATCACATTCGCATGATGGGTCTTTTCATTGTGAAGGGATGCCGTTTTGTCATGGTTGTCATTCTTCTAGACAATCGATATTTCCGTCTCCATTGTTATCTATTCCATCACAACAATTGCACTCGCAGGTGTCAGAACCTTCACAAGTATATCCTCAACATATATCTAAGCATTTGCAATTAGAATCTTGGCAGTCAACTTCTCCGTTTCAATCATTGTCTTCTCCATCCAGACAATTGGTTTCTCAATCGGAATCTCGATCACATCATACATTATTGCAGATTTCAGCTCTTAGTTGTCCTCAGTCGTCATCTCAACCTCATGGTGGTGTTGGTCCGCCCGAACAAGATGGAGATGAACTACAGGCGCTATCTTGGCAGTCTGTTTGGCCATTACAATCATTATCTAAGTTATCTGAACATTGTTCAGGTTCTGGGTCTGTTACGTTGACTGTAACCTCTAATGTTTTGCTACATCCATTAGACTTTTGGATATCTGCGGTATATGTTGTTGTTTGTGTAGGTGATACTGTGATAGTACTTGTGGTTTCTCATCCTGGTTGTCGAGAGTAGCTAGATGCTCCGTTTGTGGTTGCATCTAGTGTAACTGAAGACCCACAAGTATTTACATCGTCTATGACAGTGGTTACTCAACAAGTAGGATCATCACAATCAGTGTTTCCATCACCGTTGTTGTCTGATCCATCGCTACAATCGCTTTCAGCTGGAAAAGGACAAGGATATCAAATTGCATTTACAGCACTACATACATTGATACGTCATCATCATGCTCGTGAAATGCTATCTGATGTATCTATTATTGTGTTTTTTAATCACTGTACATCTAATGATTGACCTTTTGGTGATCCTGCTAAAAGTCCAGCAAGACTAGCTACAACAGGAGTAGCCATAGATGTTCATTGACAATCGTAGTAGTAACTTCCATTTGTACATTCTCATCCACTTGGTGATGCTGTAGATCTAATCGCTGTACCTGGTGCAGATACTTCTACCCATCATCAGTAATTTGAAAAGGAAGCTTTGTTATCGTTCGTAGTAGATGCTCAAACAGTAAGTACGTTCGAACTTTCTACTGAAGCTGGATAGAATCATCGATCTCAAGCAGGGTATGTTCATATGGATTGAAATCAACATCTCATTCATTGAGAACTTTGTGTTCGAGGATCCCTATTGTCGTTACCAGCAGCTATAATGAATAGAGTAGAGGAACGTTGTTGTATCCAGTTTGTTCGTGTTCATTCTCATTGTGTTGATGACGCTGGACATCCTCGAGATCGACTGACTGCTATTGCTCATTGGGCAACAGCTCGGTCTGATCGACTCTTTGTATTATACTCTGACAATCCTCATCCAGCAGTAGGCATCTTAGCAAAATTGTAAGAAACAGCTGGTACACCTATTCAGTTGTTTGTATCCGCAGCGACTGATCCTGCAGTATGTGTTCCATGTCATCAGTTTACTATTCCTGGATGCCATATAGCATTTCATTGTAGATCCTCGTGTGTTTTTAATGTCCCATTATCTATAAGTCATATTTTTGCTGTTCATTCTCATGGTGATGGCATATCTCATTCTGTGTTTCTGACTGCGTTCCATCCTTCAGATGCATCTATTTGGCTGAGATACCATTGTGAAGCAGTGAGTTTGGGATCGTTTGGATCCGCTGCTGCCTGAGAAGGTTCGTATACTTTGTTTGCATTTATATGTTTTGCATAAGGGAAATTTTGTATTTCTTCATACAATGTATCAGTTATAATATTTTCACTATTGTTTCGTTTGTTGAATTTGATCCTGTAGTAGTTGTTTCGATAGATCCCTGTTTTTTCAGGTGTATGGTTTTGTATTTCTGGTCTATCAATTAGAGTTATCTCATACTTGCTATTCAGGATTGCCAAGAATCATTCTATTTCTGTTTGGATATCGGTTGTTTCTTTTTTATACTTTTCATGGTTTTTTTCCTTTCGTAACTTTCGTGTTTCGTCGTTGTTTCGTGTCTGTATAAGTTGTGTGTCATTGTCATTTAGTTGCACAAAAAAATATCCTGGAAGATATCATTTTTGTATTATGAAATCTTGTGTATCTTGAGGATACGTATCAAATGGAGCGTCTTGTCTTTGTAGTCGATATAACTCTTCTTCGTCGTAATCAGCTGGATCATATCGATCAATGTTATCGCTATAGTGATTGCTAATAGCTAATTGTGATCATTTTTTTTCTATTGTTTTATTTTTTTGGTTCAAAGAAACTCATATTATCAAGATGATGAGCAATATACTTAAGATGTTTTTTCGCTTTTTAGAATTCATCATCATTTTTGTTTTTAAAAGCTTTCTTGAATACGAATATTCATGCACTAGCTAGAAGTGCTACAAAGATGATTAAAGGTATAACATTCTTTGATTGTTTATCATCTGTTTTTGCTGTTTTATTTTCACAGATGTTGGCTGCGTTCAATATTTTGTATTCGCCTTTGGTTTCATACAGCTTTTCTGTGTCTATACCATAAGCTTTAGCTTGAGCTATCATTGCTGCTGCGATAGGTGCGGCTTCTGATGTACCATCTATACTAATATAATTGTTCTTGATATTGGTAGTAGTGATGTTTGTTCAAGGTGCGAAAACATCTACCCAATTTCCATAGTTTGAAAAGTGTGCTTGTCCTCCATTTTGATCGTGTGCTCAGACAGCAATGACTTCTTCGTAAGCTGCTGGGTAGAACGGAGTAGTGGAGCTATAGTTTCCAGCTGATGCAACCAGTATAATCCCCTTTTTCTTTAGTTTCTTGACTACTTTTTTTAACAATGGAATTTCTTCGAATGTACCTCGTGATATATTGATGATATCAGCTCACATTTCTGCAGCCTTAACCAAACCATCTATACCAGCAGTGACATCAGTTCATCTTCATTCATCTTTTGTTGCTTTGATGAGTATTGTATCTGATCTATCACTTTTGATACCAGCGATTCATTTGTTGTTGTTGGTCACTGCACTTATGATTCATCGTGCTATCGTTCCATGATTTCGTTCGCTCAATGCTCTGGGAATAGAAACATCATTGTCATGGTCTGCTATATCGTATGACTTTATTTTATTGATGTCTAGATCTTCGTGGTCTAATTCAAATCCATTATCTACTATTGCTATGGTTGTTTTTTTTTTCGAGTTTTCACATAGCTCGAAATCTTTGATATTGATATAGTCTAGATATCGTTGATCATCGACTAAAGTGTCATTGCTAACAAAGTTACTGACAGTGAACAATGGTACTTGTGTAGTTTCTGGTTTTTGTTTTTTGAAATTCTCTGTTATGTAATTTATCAACTGACTGTTTGTGTGTTTTTCTTTGTTGAAATCTATCCTTACAGTTTTCATGTTTAGTTCCATGAATGGTTGACTGATTTTGGTTACTTCGAAAACCTCTTTTATCTTTTTTTCAAAATTTTCTGGAGCATTTTTTTTGAAATCAACATATACAGCACCTTCGACTATTGGATTTGCTGTCTGTTGGAAATTTTGGAACGCATGTGGACTTATCCCTAATCATCATAGAGTTCAGTTTAGTGGACAACCTGGTTTTCATTGACAGTCTGGATCATCACAGTCAATATCTCAATCATCGTCATTATCAAATCAGTCACAGCAATTGTTTTCTGTATCGTCACAGTATGACATATCTTGACATGCAGGATCACTACAGTCAAAGCCAGCATCTCTACAAGATCTGCAATCTTCTTCACAACTGTCTAAATCATCACAATCTATCAAATCGTCACAATCTTCATCGAATCCTCAATCACATATTTCAGGTGTCGGATCACGATATTCTATAGTAATACTTTGTGTACCTGTACATCAATTTAGATTTGCAATAGTAGCAGTGTATACTACTGTTTCTGTAACTTCGATATCTATTGATCGTTCTGTTTCTCATCCTGGTTGCCATTCAATTCTAGCTAACCCTGTAATACTTAGTCATGTCGCGGTAAGTACTATTTGGTTGCTGTCTGTTCAGCATATTTCTCAGCCATCATCACTTCTTTCTATAAATACAAGTACTCAACAATCTTCTATGTCTGAGCAATCGGCGTGCCCATCTGCGTCATTATCTGAACCATCTTGGCAACTTTGTTCTGTTGTAAATTCACAGTAATAGTCATCAAAATCATCTCAAGTAACTAATACTCAGTCACAATCCAGATCTTCACAATCTGTTCATCACTCTGGATTTTCTTCATCGTATCCATCTCAATCATTGTCTCATCCATCATTACATATGGTTTCTCAATCTCAACTGTGTTCACATATGATTCATCATGGACCAGTATTGCATGATTCATCTGCACAATTTATGAAACCATCACAATTTTCATCTATTCAATCTTCTTCATAACATATTTCTTGATTATCGTCTGGGAAAGTTATTTGTTCGCATTCTGACCATTCTGTTCAACCATCAGCGTTTTCTATACAAGTTTTTTCTCAATCTTTGCAAATTCAATGTATAGACTCATCTTCGAGATCACAGTCTTCTTTAGCTCAAAGATCACATAAAATGGCTGCTCAACATACATTGACGTCATGATATGGTATACCATTTTTTTCTTTGTCAGAGTGTTGTGCTATTCCAGTTTCTCTAAATGCTTCTACTAATTTTTCACAAAGTGGATCTTCGAATTCTGTCAATTCTAGTGCATATTCAAACTGACGAACGTATACATAATCTCTGGTATCTGGATTGCTACAATGTCAACGATTGTTGCTGTCACGTCGACAGTTTGTGTTGTCATGACATTGAGAAAAAGTTGGTTCGAGTATAGATAATAGAGTATCTTTGTCTGTGAGTTTTCCGAATGTGATTCGAGCTCATGCTATGGGTTCTCATAGATCATGTACTTCTGTCATTCACTCGTCGATAGATTTCAGTTGACCATCATATCTTCTCACTATGAAGTCAAAATTTTCTCACATGATGTCATCTTGATCTTCATCAACGATATAGGCTCGAACATCAGCTATTCATTCATGATTTCCTCCGTTTCTTGTATTACATACGGTCTGATTTATTCCATGTCAAATTTCATGGTATATAACATCATCTGAAAAAGGTCCATGTGGTTGAAACATATTGATAGTGTTTCAATCCCAATATGCATTTGGTCATCCTGGATATGGATTTGGATGATTGATCGCTGCAATCATGTCATCAGGAATTCCAAGTATGTTGTCTAATTTTGCTGTGTGCCAATACAGATTTAAGTTTTGATACCAAACATTGCTGTTCAGATCTGTAATATCTGTTATACTGCTGTTCGCATTTGCTTGGTGAGTACTAACGGCTCAGTTTCTCAGAACTCTTGTTGTTCATTGTGAATATACTGTTGTATCATTGTTGCTTGGATTTGCGTTTCCATCTTCATCTGCGAACTGATTGTCGTATTTGATACCAGGAACTGATCTATCTCATTTGTATTTAATGTCTCATCTAAACTGTGTGTCTACAAATCTAATTTTAGATATTATTTGTTCTATTTCTCCGTCTATAGCATTTATGAGATACTCTGTTTGTTTGTCTTCTAATGAATAAACAACTTTGTAAATGTCACTTGAGACAATGTTTGTAATGAATGCTTTACCATCATATTTGTAATAATCTGTTTTTTTTAGATTGGGATACTTTTTTATTAATTCATCTATTTGAACAATCTTTTTGTCTTTTAGGTTTTCTAAGTCTGATTTTATTTTTTTGATATTTAATGTGTTGTGACTTAGTGTTGTTTTGTTTCCTTCTAGAGTAGTGATAGTCGTTGTGGAAGCTTCTATTCTGAATCCTTTGAAATAACTACTATAATAACGAAATTGATTGTTTGTCTTGTTTGTTAATGGATTTTTGGTTGTATCAGCTTCAAAGTCAACTAATCACCCATAAAATCTCTTTGTGTAAAATTCTGACAATAGTTTTTTATGATCAGTTATTTCTATTTCATTTTCAGAAATGAAGTTTTCTAACTCTTGATGTGTAACTGATGCTGGTATGAATTCCTGACTAATATTATTTGTTGTTGCTTTGTTTGAACCTGAGTTTGAGTTTGATGAAAAGATTAACCAGCTAACCGTAGCGATTATTATAAGAGTAATGATGAGACCTAGTTTTTTGCTTTTTTTCATTTATTTTTTAGATTTCCCAAATCATATATGATTATATGGGAAAATTATCTAAGGTTAATTTTTGGCGAAATTAGATTAGTGTATGATTGACAGTGTTAGTTTATTGTGATATCGTAGCTTTGGGTGTCAATATATGTACCTTTTCTGTGCTCTGCTTTGTATAATATCGTGTATTGTCATGGTGAAACATAGTTTTCACTCCTCTGATCAGCTGCCTGTAGAGGAATTGTGAATGTTCCGTCGTAGAGGAGTGCTGGGAAAAATTCTAGAATGATAACTTCATCCTGCAAAACTTGTACAGTGATATCTACTAACTCTGGTTTGTGTGAATATTGAACATGTCCGTGTAGCTTGTCATATCTGTATGGTAGACGGGTTAATATATTTACAAACCCTTCACCTGGTGATATGACACATGTGCCATCATCTACAGCTGCTTCTAAATCAAAGTTATCAGCTTCTGGGTAGGTACAACCCTTTTTACCTATTTCAACTTTTGTATGACAATTGTATAATACTCAACTATTTGCTTTCACTATAAGTTTTGCATTGTATTTTCCTGCTGCTGAATAGGTGTGACTGAGTGGACTAGTTGTATTTTTGTACAATGATTCTTCGCCAGGATAAACAGATACATATTCTACTGCTGGAGTAATTGTCCATTTGAAATTCATAATATACTCTCAATTGTCTCATTCTTCTGCTATTTTTTTGATGTTGAGTTGTTGGCAGTAGAAATCATTTGAATTTGCATATTTACAGGATCAGTCATCAGTAGTGGCTGCTTCTTCATAGTTGCTGGCATTTGCGTCAGTACATCATTGTATACTTTTGATCTCAATAGTCTCTGAACATTGTACTGATTTTGTAGAATCGTTTTTGTTTTCTAGTTTTATAATCACATTATGTGTTTTTGCTAGTGTGTAAGTGTGACTTACTGGTAAAGTTATGTTGGTTGAATTGTTACTGTCTTCTCCTCGGTCTATGTTTTTTACTCTTATCCAAGTTTGATCTGTATATCCGAGATTTAACAATGTTGCCTTGTTTGCGTTGTCTCATTCTGCAAGGACGATATTAACTTTACAGGTAGGTGTTTCTCGTGCACAAGAACTAGTACATCAGTCGTTGGCTCCTGTTCAACCATCATCACATGTTTCTCCTGAATCTAGCGTTCAATTTCCACATGATCATGTAGCTGCAAGAGTTGCGAAACAACTAATGTGTCCATTACAATCGCTGTCTCAACAATCCATAAGTCCATCTTTGTCATTGTCTTTTCCATCGTTGCATAATTTTTCTGTTGTGCTATTTTTTTTGCAATCATAAGGACAATCTAGTGGGTTTTCTTTTCTAGTTATATCGCATATGCCATCAAAATCACATCCGCAGTCAGTGGAACAATGTTTGATAGTTTCATTTGATTCACATATTCAGTTATTATTACAAGATGTAGGACTGCAATCCTGTTCACAATTAGCTCGATTTTCTCCTCTTGCTGCTTCGCAAACACTGTCATTGTTGCATCCACAATCTGAACTGCAATTGTTTTTGTCTTCTCCGTATTCGCAAATTTGGTTTTGATTGCAACTAGCAGGATCACTAAATGCTTGTGTAGATTTGCAACTATATGAAGTTGTATTGTCTAGCATTTTACAATAGTTGATACGTCATGCTCACATTCAATTCTGATCTAGTTTCGTGCTAGCATTTATTAGTGCTTTTTTTATGTCTCGTCATCATACAATATCTGTATCAATCATCATGAGTGTTGTGGCAGCACCTGCAACTATCGAACTAGCGATAGATGTTCCATCGCGTTTTTCATAACTGTTTTTACCTACAGATGATAGTATACCTTTTCATGGTGCGCTTAGATCTACGTAACTTCCATAATTAGTTAAACTTCGTTTTGCATCTTGTTCTTGTGTTGCTCCTACTGCTATGATGTTGGTTGTATCTACTGCTGCTGGATAGAATCAATATGAGCCTGCTTCCATAGTTCCTAAAATATTGTGTTCACAATGGTCTGTCATCGGATCTTTGTTTTGATTTCCTGCTGATGCTATGAAACTTACATCTGGATGATTACTGATTATTTCATGCAAAGTATAACTGTATTGATGCGGTAAGCATCAACCGAAAGACATATTAATAATATTTGCTCAAGAGAGTATTGCTTTTTGTATTCACTCAACAATATGTGTTAGCTTAGTACCATCGCTTTGATCTGGTGCTATTTTAATAGCAAGTAGTTTAATCTTCTTGTCTGGCAAAATTGTTTTTACACTTTGTACTATAGATCCAGCTACATGTGTTCCATGATTTCGAGTACTACTGTCTACTGGTGCCGATGCATCTATGTCATTGTTTGCTATGTCATATTCACCGTATATGTGATCTGATATTAATGGATGTTCTGTATTGATCGCGTTATCTAATACAGCGACTATGACGTTTTCGTTTTTTGTTTTTGGTGTTGGGTAGATTGGAATATGTGATTCTATTTGTTGCCGATATCGATTTTCTGAACTTTCTGTTTCTAAGTTGTTTTGTGTAATAGATAATGTAGGTACAGGTTCTATATACTTAATAAGAGGGGAGTTTTTCATCCTTTCTATTACCTTGCTTACGTCATCCGTTTTTAATGAAACTTTGTAATGATTGTTTCGACCTTTGCTATTGCTTGCTCATTCTTCCAGATCAATGAGACTTGTTGATACTTCCTGTAATCAAAACTCTTTGTACAGAATTACAAGTAGGTGGTTTACCTTATATAATAGTTCTTGACTATAACCTGATCGTTCTTGTGCCTTCTTAGCTTGAGCTACGAAAAAATCTATGACCTCACTTTCTTCTTGAGAGAATTCTTCAACATATTGATCTATGTTGTTGTGAAATCTGATGTATATTTCTGTCTCTTCAGCTGTGTCACTGATGTTTTCCTGATCATCTACGATAGCTATAGTGTCTGTTTCGGGTGTAGTAATACCAAATCAAAAACCGTTGGATATGTAATATCCCATATAAGCTCCTACCAAGAAGAATTGTAAAGTTAGCTTTTTTAGTGAGAGATGCCTCATGACGGATTTTCAGGTACTATAAATGTTTGTTGGTCAATTCGTATATTATATACTGTATTGCTGTATCCATTCTATTTTTTGCTATTTCTGTTAGGTCGTTTCTTTTTTTGATATTAGTTCTAGTGAGATACAGTCTATGTAGTATTATCTCAAACATATTTTCTGAGTCAATTTTGCTATAATATTTTTGAGCAATGCTTCGCAGCTGTACCTTTTGTTTTGCAGTTAGTTGATGAAGTAGCTCTGTATAACGTATATCGACAAGTTTGGATATTGGCTCTGCTTCGATAACCATTCTTTGTAGTGTGGAACCGATAGGATAACAAGTCACGAATGTTGCTTTGTGTCATTGTATCCTTTGATCTAGTATTTCTGAATTGTTTGGCTCTATTATCTTTTTGTTTGTGACTCTGTATGCATGTATTTCATAGTCGCCATTTATCTTTTCTACTAAATAGAGTTTATCATTCTTTTTTAGAAGTGGCAATAACTTGAATGCATTACCTATTTCTTCATTTTCTTGATGTGGTAATACGTACTGTGAACTGTGTCATAGTATTACGGTGTTTCCTCATTCTCAAAAATCTGCGGATCAAGCATAATGAACAACTGTCTCCAACAACTTATCTTGAAAATCACCAGGTTTTCCTAGTACGAACTCATTGAGCTTGGTTGGATTGTGTATTTCGTCGACAGCACTTACACTACCTATACTTGGTGCTACTCGGAACTTTTTGTATGTTCTATATTTCTTTGGTAGAACTTCCTCTATCCGATAAATTGGATCCAAGTAGTTTTCATCGTCTTTGTTTGGTTTTGTGAATCGTGGTAGACTGTCTGTATTGATGTTTGGTCTTTGGGTGATTTGATATCAAAGTTTTTTTATTTTTTGATCTAACCATTCATCATCTGGTCACACTCATGGTAGTTGCTCTGGAAAGAAGAAATTGTTTTCTCCTCCAAAGTCGCATTGTCCATTTAGGAAACAAACTTCTCTTCTGATTTCATCTATAATACTGCTTTCGTAATAATAACATGATTCACTACAGTATGGTCATCCATCACATTCCTCTCATAGCTCTACTATTCCGTTCCCACAATATGGTGTTCTTCCGCTTTCTATAAAACAGGTGCTATCACATCAATCTCCATTGTAATTGTTTCCATCATCACATTCTTCTCCTGGATCTAATCTAGAATTTCCACAATCATCATAATATCCTCATTCATCATCGAATACACATGATCAATCATCTATGTATGAATCTGGGTCATAGTTGAGAGCGTCTTCATATACGCAACCCTTCTTCCCTACTTCTATAGTTATGTTACAAGTTTTTTCTTGGTTGTTTGATCATTTTAGTACTAGTTGAGCATTGTATGTTCCTGCTAGAGAATAGCTATATTCTTTTGGACTAATTGGATCTGTTTCGAATGGTCATGCTCATGCATAAAATTGTACATTTTTTATCTGACTGTTTAAACTTCGTAAGAAGAAGACAGATTCATTGATGTCAGGTTGATCTTCTGAGGCGCGAAATCCTGCGTCGCTGCAACTTAGATTGTCTGAATTGTATCTACATGAATCATCATCCACTGTAGCGTTTGGGTCGTAATTTGTTGCTTCTGAATCTGTGCATCAAGGAATCGCTCAAATCGTGATAGATTCTTCACAAGTTTTTGTGATGCTTCAAGATAAGTTGTTTTTTAATATGACTTGAGTCTGAAATGTTCACAACAATGTATAAGTATGGATTTTTGGGAAGCTTGTATTGGTTTCTTTGTTTGAATTGTCTCATCGATCTAGCGATTGGACAGTAGTCCATGTGGATTGATTGTTTAGTGATGATATAGTAAGTTTGGCTGCATCGTCCTCAGTTCAAAATGTATATGATATATTGTTGCAGTCTGGTGTTTCGTACTTACAAGAGCTGTTACATCAATCGTAATTTGAACTATTGCTATCATCACATTCTTCTCACGAATTTTTGACTCAATTTCCACAAACACTCAGACAGACACTATTATTTGTACAATCACTATCGAAGCAATCAGCGAACCCATCGCTGTCATCATCTTGTCCGTTGTTACATATTTCACTACTTCCTCATCATGACTGACATGAACTAGAAGAGCTACAATTACTGTCATCACAATCTGCTGCTCAATCGACGTCGTTGTCTTTTCCGTCATTACAGGTAGTTTCACCAGCTGGCTCACAAGCCATTCATCAGCTTCCTGTTTCTCATGCACAATCTAAATCGGCACAATCGGCAAAACCGTCGTCATCATCATCTTGTCCGTTGTTACATGTTTCGGTTGTTCCTGTAGATTGGCAAGCGCTATCAGAAGAACAGTCACTATCGTCACAATCTACATCTCAATCTGCATCATTATCGAAACTATCTTCGCAACTTGTTTCTGTACCAAACTGACATGTTCATCATGATCATAACTGATTGTTACATCAAGAATCAGCACAATCAATTGCACTATCGCTGTCATCATCTATGCCATTGTCACATGTTTCTATTGTTCCGGTTTGGTTGCATATTTCTTCTCATGAACAATCACTATCATCGCAATCTGTATCACCATCACCGTCATTATCAAACGTGTCATTACAAGTATCTTCGCTGCTTTGGCAGAGGAGTGATCAACTGAATACTTGTCATACACAATTGGAATCTGCGCAATCAATGTCTCCATCTCAGTCGTTATCAAAAATATCTCAACAGGATACTTCTCATGTTGATTGGCAGACTCATCATGTGATTGCTATACCATTACAATCCAAATCCGCACAATCGCTATCTCAATCATTATCTTCATCACCAGGATACTCACAGAACTCTCAAGGAGTATCTGTATCGGTAAATGTTATATAGAAACTTGCTGTATCGCAATTGCTTCATGAGTTGTATATACTACAACATTCGTAACCAATCGCTACCACATTTCATGTGTCATAACCACTACCGTTGTATACATAGTTAATCTCAGTGTTGTTGGCTATAATACTTGAAGTACCTGTAGATGGTGCTCAAATTAATTGAGTTACAACTAAACCTGTTTCTACTACTGATCAATAGTAATCATTTCGCAGTACGTTCCATGTGATGTTTACGTTACCATTTGATCAACTAAGATTGTAGAATCTATAATCATCTGTACATGTGATAGCAGTATGGTCTTCGAAATTTATTTTTAGGTTTGCTGTGTCACAAGCAGATAGATTGTTGCATAACTGATATGTGATTGTATCGAATGTTCAATGAATGTTTGTATTTCCACTATATGGGTACGTGTATATAATTGAGGCTCATGATTTCACTGCTGATCAGGTACTAGGTTGACTAGTGATACCAGAAAGTGTGAGTCCTGTACCAATATCATTTGTGAGTACGTTTATTGTCACACTAGTAATTCCTGATCATAGAGGAAATACTACAGTGTCACTTACTCATGATACTGTATCCGAATCATTGTAGCTTACATATATTGTTGCGTTGTCACAGTTTCCATCGTTACATACTTGATATGTGAATGATCATGAACTTGTAGGCATAGATGATCATGTATAGGTATATATAACTGTTCCACTATATTGAGAACCTGTGGTACTGGCTGTACCAGTAGTTGGTTGTGTGACTAGCCCTGACAAAAACAATCCTGATCATAGGTCATTATCTAATGTACTTATAGAAATAGAGTCATTTGATCCTGTACCTGCAACATCGAAAATCACAACATCATTTACTCAAGTAACTCATCATGTATATGTAGTACCTGAACTTGACGAGCCAGATGCGAATGTGATTATTAAATTGGTTTTTGAACATCATGTATACACACAAACACTATATGGAATAGATAGAGGATTTGGGCTAGGTATAGATGCACCAGTATATGTGTATTGTATTTTCTGGTTTGTGCCTGAAATTTGCTGTGCCAATGTTCCTGTGATTACGGCCACTCCTGTATTTACCGTTCCACTTAATCAACCTATATAACGTCCTGTGCCTATATCAGTAGCTAGGACATCTATGGTAATAGTCGTTCCAGATTGAACATATAAGTTTCCTGTGCTAACTCCTCATGATATAGTTGCGTTACTATCACTTACATTGTATAGGATCGTCCCCGTTGCACATGTAGTTGTTGCCTGTGGTGTATCTACACATATTTGATAATCTAGGGTATCTGTTGGGTATGCAATGTATGTGCTAGGATCTGGTTGATAGCTCACTGTTAGATATCCGCTGCTTGTTGTACCAGTGGCTGTAGTGCCATATGATGGTTGATTAGTAATAGATACTGATGCGGTTAATGATAATGCAGTGAATGATGTGGCATTTGAGTTGAATACTTCTATCGTAGATCCTGATATGTTGGCTAAATCGAAACCTGTTGTGTAATCATCGACATTGAATGTTGATCAACTATAGCTTATGCTTCCAGAAGCTGATGTGAAAGATGGACTATAGGTATCATTTATGAACATTGAAAAATCAGATTGCGAAATTTTGAATCATAAAAATGCTCCTATGATCAAAAATTTTACTAATAATCGTCGTTTTCGATTTTTTTTCATGACTTGGCCCTTTTCTAAAGGTCTTCACCATTGTATCGTGAAGTATAAATGTCTGCCAAGATTTGCCTATCTATAGGTGGAATCTATGGACAGTTTCTAAAAAATATGGATTCACCAGAAGTTTTGTAAATCTTTAAAGATTATAAAAATGCCTAAAGCCATTAAGGCTACGAAAAATAATAGATTTATGTAGCTTTCTATTTTGAAGTAGTTTTGTGGTGAGACTCCTAATGTTTTCTGGATGCATACAGAGACTAATCTTCCTCAATCAAGAGCTGGTATTGGTAATATATTGAAGACAGCTAAAGCTAATGAAATCATGGCTGCAAATAGTAAAAATATTTTTCGTCATCCTACGTTTCGTATTGAAGATCATATCTTGGCTGCTCAAACTGGTCAACTAACACTATTGATTGCCTCTGTTCTTTCTTCTTTATCTGGTGAATTTAATTTTTTTACTAGATCTCATAGCATAACAAATGATAGATGTGATTGGTTTCGTATTTCTTGTGCTGCCATTTTTAAACTTAATCAAATAGGTGCTTTGATCTCGTTTACGACGTATTGTGATTCATCCTTGATGATGACTCAAAGCAAACATTCATTTTTGCAGATTGTTTTTCAGCTTTTTGAATTGTTTTCTGTGTCTATTCGTTCTATGGAGAACTCTTTTCCAATGTTTTTTTGTAATTCATGTTTAAGTGTCTGATTATTTATTTTTATATTGTTTATGTGTGTGATGGTTGAACCTTTTTGTATTTTTAGATCACTAGCGCGAGAATCTTCAACGACATCTTCTATGTATGCATCTCATGTAACTATGTCTATTTGTAATATTCATTTCTCTTTTGCTCGTGATATATTTGGCATCACATAACTTTTAGTTGATTCTTGTATTGCATGATCAGGTATGATCATAAGAGGTTTTGTACCTATAGAAAATATGCTTACAAATATAATATATGCTATGAATATATTCGCAATGATTCAGCCAAGAAGTATGACTACTTTTTTAGGAAAAGATGCTGTAGTGAAACTATCTTTGTCTAAGAAATCATTAGCTTCTGGATTCTCTCCTTTCAATCTAACAAATCATCAAAGAGGTATCCAGTTGAGTGTAAACGATGTTCAATGCTTATCTTTTCATAATGTTAGAGCCTTTGGTGGTATTCCTATTCAAAATTCTTTTACTTTGACCTTTGACCATCTTGCTGCAATAAAATGTCAGAGTTCATGTCATATAATTAACAAAAAAAACAATAATATAACAGCAATAATTCCCATGATGATAGTTTTTTTAAAATATGTATTGTGCTTTTCGGTTGTACTATTATTTTCTTTGAGATCAATGATTTAGTTTTTTGAATATTCATATGTACGATTCACACACACATCTTAGTGATGAAAAACTTTTTGGAAACTGGCGTAAACATGTTGATGACTTTATAAAAACTTGAGGTCTTGGCTTGGTAACAGCATGAACTGACAGTTCTTCAAATAAACAAGTTGTAGAAATTTGTTCCTCTGTTGAAAAGGAAGATCTGGCTTGTTTGGTGAAGTGTTGTGTGGGTTTTCATCCTTATGAAGTTGTCTCTAGCTCTATCAAAGAACAAGATTTGAATAAATGTATTCAGGATATTTATGATCTTTATGTAGAAAAAAGTGACCATATAGTTGCTATCGGTGAAATATGAATTGATTTGCACTATAAAGATTCTGCTGATACTCTTTTGGTTCAGCAAGACTTATTAGCTTTCCAATGTGATTTGGCTTTGCAGCTATGACTTCCTGTTGTGATTCATTCAAGAAATGCTTTCGAAGAAACTTTAGCAGTACTACAAGATTTTCCAGATTTAGTGACATACTTTCATTGTCGATGATACGGTCCAAATGAATTGGAGTTTTTAACTTCTCGCATTTCAAAGTTATACGTTGGATTCTGTTGAAACTTAACATATAAAAAGGCTGAATGATTGAGAGACTCAATCAAAATTCTTTCAAAAACCTCATTACTATTGGAAACAGATGCACCATATTTGACTGTTCAAAAATTTAGATGAGAACAAAACCATCCTGCGATGATAACTCATTTGTACGATTATGTATCTGAACTTTTGTGATTAGATAAGGATGATCTAATAAGCTTGGTATGAAATAACTTTAGATCTCTATATAATATTTGATAATGTATTTAGATGATATTGATTTTGATCTTCCATCTTCTTTTATCGCTCAAATGCCAGCTGTACCTGCTGATCATTCTAAACTTTTTGTTTTCCATACAAATGACGTTGAAGAGCACAAAAAGGTTTTTGATTTACCAGATTTGTTGCCGAATAATACACAGATATTTTTTAACAACACAAAGGTCGTCAAAGCTAGGATCTATCTAAATTGACGAATGGTATTATGAAAGAATGGAAAAAAATCTGTAGTAGAACAGGGTGAAGTTTTTTTCCTGGAGTCTGATGATTCTTTTTCGTTTGGTGCAATGATGTACCCTGCTAAAAAATATCCTATTGGAACTATTTTGATATCTCCCGATTCGAAGGTAGAACTTAAAGTAATTTGAATAATAGAAGAAGGAAGAACGTTTTTTTCTAGCGTATCTACTAAAACATTGTTGGATTGTTATGGAGCGATGCCTCTTCCTCCATATATAGAATACGATAGATCGAAAGAAGATGATTACCAAACTGTTTTTGCTAGTAATGATTGATCTGTAGCTGCTCCTACCGCCTCTCTACACTTCACCGAAGATCTATTAAAAAACTTAGAATCCAAGTGAATGTGATTTAATTATGTTACTTTGCATGTAGGGTTGTGAACATTTAAACCTTTGAGAAATCCTGAAGTAGAATCAAATGATCTTCATGAAGAAAAATGTTATGTGTCGTTGGAACTTTTCTCTTCTATATCTGACTATGTGTCTGGATGACAAAACATATTGGCCGTAGGAACGACCGTGTGTAGGGTATTAGAATCCCTTCCTTATCTTTGGAAGCAAATGGAAAAGAATGGTTTTGATTTTGATCTATTTCCTAAAGAAACTACTTCGTTTTGGAATGAACTTTGTTCAAAATTCGTTGCCGATTTTGTATCTGATGTTGCTTTTGATGATGAATCTTTGATTTCTTTCTCTACAAATATTTTTATCTATCCATGATTTTCTTTTCGTATAATAAGTTCTCTGATGACGAATTTTCACCTTCCTCAATCCTCTTTGTTGCTCTTGGTTTCTGCTTTTATATGAGATACTCAAAAACTGTTGGACCTATACGAAATAGCAAAAAAGCGTAACTATAGATTTTATAGTTTTTGAGATGCTATGCTTTTTTTGAATTTTTCATAAGTTTGGGATTGCAATGTAGATCTTGCTTAGGTACTTTTGATTTTAGTTTTAAATCTTTTTTTCTTCATGATAAAAAAATATTTTTGAATTGTTTTTCTTCTAGTTTCTCTTTTGGCTATTTCTGGCTGTAACCTCTTTCAAAAGCCATCAGATGTTTCTACTAGATCTTGAAATGAATCAGCTAGTGTTTCTTCATCTGTTGGATTAGAGATAGAAGAACAACCTGAAATAAAAACATCAAACTCTTCATTGAATGTCAGTGATGATACATGAATAGAAGATGAAGCTCCTGTTGTTGAAAATGCTGTTGTCAAAAAAGAGACTATTGGAAACTATGTGAAATATACTCCATCTGCTGTTGAATTAGCTATCTCAGAATGAAAAAGAGTTGTTCTTGATTTTTCTGCAGCGTGGTGCCCATCTTGCCAGTTTTTTGAACGTAGTGTAGAAGCGGAACTATCAAAAATACCAGAAGGTATTGTTTTGATAAAAGTTAATTATGATTCAGAAAAAGACTTGAAGAAGATATACAAAGTAACACAGCAACATACTTTTGTGGAAATAGATGCTGACAAAAATTTGGTAAAAAAAACATCTTCTAGTGTTAGAACAATTGAGGATTTTGCTGATTGGGTAAGTTGATAGTCTCCGGATATTTCCTGAAAAGCTTGCAAAATGTTTTTTTTGAGCTATATTGTATTGGTATATAATGTTTAACCTTTTTTGCTTCATATGGATATTGAAAAAGTAATTATTATTGGATCTGGTCCTGCAGGCCATACAGCATGAATCTATGCTGGTAGAGCAATGTTGACTCCGTTGATGTTTGAATGATTCATGGCATGATGAGTAGCAGCATGAGGTCAATTGACCACTACTACTGAAGTAGAAAACTTTCCATGATTTCCTACAGGAATTAGTTGACCAGAACTTATGGCTAGTATGAGAGAACAATCTATAAATTCTTGAGTCAAAATAGAAACTAGAACGGTAGATCGTGTAGATCTATCTGAGAGGCCTTTCAAGGTTTTTGTTTGAAAAAAAGCATATCATACTGAATCTATAATAATTGCTACTTGAGCTACTGCTAAACGTTTGTGACTTCCTGGTGAAAAAGAGTACTGGCAAAGATGAGTTTCTGCTTGTGCTGTTTGTGATGGTGCTTTGCCTCTCTTTAGAGACAAACATTTGATCGTCATAGGTGGATGAGATAGTGCTTGTGAAGAAGCACACTATCTAACAAAGTATGCAAACAAAGTAACTATGTTGGTAAGGAGAGATGAGTTGAGAGCTTCTAAGGTGATGCAAGAAAGAGTGAAGAGTCATGAAAAAATAGAAATACTTTGGAATACTGAAGCTCAAAAAATAGATGGTGATGGTAAATTGATGTCTAATGTTGTTGTGAAAGATAATAAATCTTGAGAAGAAAAAATAATAGAAGCTGGATGACTTTTCTATGCTATATGACACAAGCCCAATACTGACTTTCTAGAAGGACAAATAAACCTGGATGAGGCAGGTTATATTGTTACCTACTCTAAAATGGCGCACAATCATCTAGATTGATCAACTGTGCTATCTGTCGATGATATTACGCGCCTTAATGGTAATCACCACTTTTCTACATGAACTTCTATAGAAGGTGTTTTTGCTGCATGAGATGTTGCAGATAAAGTTTATAGACAGGCGATTACATCTGCTGGTACTGGATGTATGGCTGCTTTGGAAGCAGAACACTTTCTACAAATATAGTTTTTGTTATATTGCAATAGTTTGGCTAATCCTTAGTTTCATATGTGTTTAGCCGTTTTTTCTGTTTTGGCAAAAAGGAAATATAGAAAAAGATCTAAAAAAAAGACTCAACTTGTTATCGATAGGCATAGAGTAGCCATTGCGTTGATGGTGATTGGTTGATTGTATTTTTTTTCATTGGGATTTGCCCAAGAGTCCCCAATCATGATGCTTTTTTCTAACTATGCTAGCTATCTGATATGAGAGGTGTGAGTTTCTCTATTCTTTGCTTTTTCTTTTCTTGCTGGGCTAGTCATATGGTTTCAATATCAAAGAACTAGATTTGTCATTAAAATGTTTTTGCTTTTGCTGGTGTTGATATCAGGGTTGCTGAATTTTCCTGTTCTAGATATAGGTTGAGTAAATTATCAACAATATTGAGGATTCATTTCATACCCACTACTATATATATTGAGTGAGATGTTTTGATGATCTATTTGAGCTATAAAAAGCTTTGTTGTTTTGCTTTCTTTGATATATGTTTGATATATTCGATACATATTTCGTATACCGATACCTAGTTTTGATGTGACTATAAAAAAAGAAACTAGACACTGAAGACAGTCTAGACAAAAAAGGACAGCTCCAGAGCCTTGATCACTGCTTGGTAGACTGAAAAAGCCAGCAATTGATCGTCAGAAAGCCATTCTCTGATCCCCTATTGTTGGGCAGAGCAGTGAACAGCAACAAAGAACTTTGTTGAAGTCTATAGTGGCATCTAAACTTCAATCAAAAATACAAGATGGGCAAGAGGTGAAAATGAAGCAAATTGATTTTCCTTCTGATAAACCAACCTTTTCTGCTACAATGTTAGATGCAAATCCCACTGCATGAATACAACTAGATAACCAATTTCTGTTAAATAAGGCAAAAGGATTGCAGAATAAATTATTAGAATTCAACGTGCCTGTGTCGATAGATTGATTCGATATTGGTCCTTCTATAATACAGATTAGAATAAGACCTGAAGCTTGAATCAAAGTTTCTGCTATTGAAAATTTGAAAAACGATATAGCCTTATCTCTAAGAGCCAAGGCCTTGCGTATAGTATCTCCAGTACCAGGTACTGACTGTATATGAATACAAATACCAAATCCTAAACCGCAGATGGTAATGTTGGGAGATGCTTTGAAATCTTCTGTATTCTTGTCTTCTATGAAATCTAACTTGACCAATATATCACTTTGAAGAGCAATAAATTGAAAATTTGTGGTCAAGTCATTAGAAAAAATGCCACATCTTTTGATAGCTTGAGCAACATGATCTTGAAAGTCTGTAGGTGTAAACGACTTTATACTTTCTCTAATGTACCAAAATAGTCCATCAGAACTGAAATTCTTGATGGTTGATCCAAAACAAGTGGAAATGGAATTGTATTCTGGTTTGCCATATCTATTGGCTCCTATAGTTACACAACCAGATAAGGCATTGAGGCTTTTGAAATGGTGTGTTGAAGAAATGGAAGTCAGATACAAACTTTTGAGAAAAGGGAGAGTGAAAAACTTGGATGAATATAACTCAAAAAATAAAGATGATAAGATGTATCGTATTGTGATTGTGATCGACGAGTTAGCTGATCTTATGATGTCTTGAAACAAAAAAGATACAGAAGCTTGTATTACACGTATAGCCCAAAAAGCACGTGCTGTAGGAATGCATCTGATAGTAGCAACACAAAGACCATCTGTAAATGTAATAACATGATTGATTAAAGCCAATATGCCTACTAGAATTGCTTTTGGTGTAGTGTCACAGATTGATAGTAGAACTATATTGTGAATGAAATGAGCTGAGGAACTCGTAGGTAAGTGAGACTTGCTATTTATGGATACAACTACCAAGTATCCTGTAAGAATACAAGCACCTTATGTCTCAACTAAGGAAATAGAATCTGTGGTCGGAGCGTTGAAAGCTAAGTACATGAAATGACTTAGTGAATCAGATATATACCACCCTGAGCTAATGAATGTTCTCGATTGAAAGAAAAATATTTCTTTTTCTTTTGCTGGTGGATGATGAAATAGTGATGATGAGCAATTGATAGAGGAGGCAATTCAACTAATAGTTGAATCTAGAAAAGCCTCTGCTACTATGCTTCAACGTAAACTCAATGTTGGTTTTGCTCGTGCTGCTAGAATCATGGATGCACTGGAAGACAGAGGTATTGTCTGACCACAACAATGAGCTAGACAAAGAGAAATTCTCGTATAGTTAATTCTTATATACACTTTTCTTCTAAATGCAGTTGCTGTAGGGTCTTTGATCCTGCCAAAGATTGTTTTTTTTTGTTTTTTTCCTAGGATAAGATTATCTTTGTTTTTTCCTCTGATAGATGCTTCTATCTCTAGGTTGAGAGTTGTTTTGAGCCATCGTATTGTTATTGATACTTCTTATGAGTATGAGAATACTTTTCATCTTTTTGATGTATCAACAAAGAAAATCTCAGTCTCATGACTTACAATTTTTGCTAGTGAAAATTCCACATGCTTGAATTGCGAAGCAAAGTGATGTAAGTGCAAATGATAATATCCAATCCATGAAGCAGAATTTGGAGATCATGAATCAAATATTCAAAAATGTCTATTCTCTCTTCGAAGAGAACTTCAAAACTAAGCTATTGGGAAATAATTATATCTGACTAGAACTTTTGGTCGAAAACGAGCTGATAAAGTTTGTGCTTGCAGTTCCACAGAAACACTTGGATGCTATCCAACAAATGATTTGAGCTTTTTATCCATGAGCTGTTGTGGATATAATTGATCAACCTAAACTTTTGGAAGCTGGAAAATTTGTTTCATGATGAGACTTTGTCCTTTCTAAGAAGAGTGTCTACCCTCTGAAGACATATGACTCGTTCGAAGCTGATCCTATGGATAGTATTCTTTCATCTTGTGCGAGGTTGTCTAGAGATGAAAAACTTTCTTTGCAACTGTTGGTAACACCAGCTAGTGAATCTTCGTATAAGAAACTTAAAAAAAAAGTAGATGCTCTAAAAGAGTGATCGTCTGGTTCCTTTCTTTCTTCTATTTGGCGTTTTTTCTTTGTTGGATATAAAAAGGATGATACATGAGCTAAGAAAGATGCATTGAGCTGACAAAAGCTGAATGATGTAGAGCATAAGATTGAGGATGAATTGTTTGAAGTAAAAATTAGAGCTTTGGTGGTTTCACCTGATCCAAAGAGGCCAGATAAAATAGTTTCAGATCTTGCGAAGACCTTCGCACAATACCACTATATTGGTATGAATAGTTTAAAATTTCAAAAATCTACAGATCTGTATGAGTTTACTAGATTCTTTGTGAAAAGAGTTTTCTTGTGATATCGTTTTTTTGAGCGTTTTTGGGGTATAGATAGAAAATCGATTCTTTGAATCAAAGAACTTTCTTCTCTTTACCACTTTCCCCATTGGAGATTCAATAGAAGTCCTCGTATAAAGTGGCAAAAATATAAAATAGTACCTGCTCCTGACAACATCCCTTCGGAATGAATGTTGTTGTGATACAATGTGTATGGTGGTGTAAAAAAAGAGATCCGTGTGAAGCATCAGGATAGGTTTAGACACTTCTATACTATTGGTCAAACAGGTACTGGTAAATCCACTATGATGTTGACTATGGCCATGCAGGATATGCAACTGTGAAATGGTTTTTGTTTGATAGATCCTCATGGTGATCTTTGTGAACACCTATTGAGACATATTCCTAAGGATAGAATCGATGATCTTATATATTTCGATTTGGCTAATACAGAATACCCTATTGGATTCAATGTGTTTGAAGCAGAAGGTGATGATGAGAGAGATATCATAACAAACGATATTGTTGAGATGTTTGTGAACATGTACGGTCATGAAATATTTGGACCTCGTATTCAGGATTATTTCCGTAATGCATCCTTTCTACTTATGGCGCAACCTGACGGATGAACTATGGTGGAGATAATGAGATTGTTTACTGATGAAGCTTTCTTGGAATCAAAACTAAAACATTTGAAAAATCCTGTGATATCTCAACGATGGAATAAAACTTACAGAGCAATGTGAAAGAGAGAAAAGAAAGAAATTATTCCTTTCTTGCAGGCTAAGTTTGGTCCTTTCACTACTGGTGTTTATGTTAGGAATGTGATTGGACAACCAAAATCTGCTTTCAATTTTGGTGACTTGATGCAAAACAAAAAAATTATACTTTGTAATCTAAGTAAATGATTGACCGGAGAAGTTAATAGTCAGCTGATAGGTAGGTTGTTTTCGATCCAAATAAAGCTTGCAGCTTTGAAGAGGGCCTCGATGAGAGAAGAGGAGAGAGTTCCATTTTTCTTGTATGTGGATGAATTTCAGAACTATGTTTCTCAATCTTTTGAGAGTATCTTGTCTGAAGCACGTAAATATAGACTATGATTGAATATAGCTCATCAATATATTGAGCAACTGAAATCATCTGGCCTTTGAGGAAACATAGATATGTCTAAAGCCATATTTGGTAATGTTGGAAGTATGCTTGTATTGAAAGTATGACCTGAAGATTCCGAATTTTTGGAAAAGAATTTTGAACCAGAGTTTACTAAGTGAGATCTAGTTAATATGGATAGGTATAAGTGAGTGATGAGAGTCTCTGTAGATACACAACCCTCTAAGCCGTTTAGCCTTGAATGTTTGAATCCTTATGCTATCGATGCAATTAATAATACAGAGAGAGTCGACGTGATAAAACAAATCTCAGCATTGAAGTTTTGAACTAAAAGAGATTTGGCTGAGAAAGAAATATTTTATAGAGTTGGCGTATAGACAGCATGGTTATGTTTCTGGTTATTTCTTTTTTTGTTGGACTTGATCAGTTGAGCAAGTATCTTTTTTTTGATAGTAAATTTTGATCTGATTTTTCTTTGATAACAGCATCTTTCAATGATGGAATTGCTCGATCTATTCCTGTTCCATTGATGTTGATTATAGTTTTTTCTTTTCTTTTTTTGATATTTTTGTTTTGGTGGTATCGCAAATGACTATTTTCCTTTTCTGTCACAAGTATTATTGCTGCAGGTACGATTGGAAATCTAATAGATAGAATACTGTATCATTGAGTTAGGGATTTTATAGATCTTGGATTCTTCCCTATCTTTAATCTAGCTGATATATATCTAAGTGTGTGAGTCTTGTTGATGGCGAGTGTATTTCTAGTTTTGAATAACGATTGACAATCTAATTAGAAAAAGTAGTTTTTAGTCTGTTATTTATTCGTTGTTTTTTTTGTATGCAATTTACAGGTAGTATTACACACGTAGGAGCAGTTGAAACCATTGGTGAAAACAATACTCCTAAACAAACTATAGTTTTGGAGGAAGTCACTGATAGAGAGTATAAGGGTTCAATAGCAGTTGATTTTTGGGGAGACAAAACAGCTCTTCTTCAAGGATACAATGTTTGAGACGAAGTATCTGTATCTCTTAATTCAAGAGCTAGAGAATACAACAACAGACGATACAATGGTATCTCATGTTGGAAAATAGAATGAGGTTCTGGATCTTCACAACAAGCTAGTACTACAAGCGGTGGAGACGATGATCTTCCTTTCTAAATCAATTCGGTTTATTGAGTAAGCATTCTTCATCTAGAAGTTTTGTCTACATAGCCTAATTTCATAAGCAGTGGTTCGATGTCATCTTCCACTGTTTTTTCGTTTACTCATAATTTGGTTGCTAGTGTTTTTAGTGATAATGTTTGTTGGGAATTTGATGATGAAAATGCATTTAGGTATTTTTTGTGTAATGGAGTCATTCCGTAATCATCTACATCTATTCGTTTTTCGCATAGTTTTCGTACGTTTTTTGTTAGTTCTCGTGTATCTTGAGAAACAAGAAAATCTCTTATTTTTATGCACATATTTTTTATGTTTCTAGGTGTGTGATCTGTCTTGTTGTTTATTTCATCTATAGTTTCGCTATTTGCTATGATTCATAATTTTTTTAGGTATCTACTGACTATTTCCTTTTTTTCACTGATACTATATTCGTCCAAGTGAAAGTTGTAGATAAATCTGTTTTTTAAAGGTGTGGAAAGCGTTTCTGGTTTTGTGGTAGCACCAACTAATGTGAATTTGGCTATTGGTAAATTTAGGTTTGTGCCATCTGGCATGACAATATCTATGCGTTGATCTTCCATCGCGATATATAATATCTCTTCCATATTTGATTTGATCCTGTGAATTTCATCAATGAACAAAATATCATGATCTTCAAGCTTTTGTAATATAGATATTATTTCTGCAGGTTTTGTGATAGCATATCATGTGATGTTGTAGAAATTACTTTTCATCTTTCATGATATGATCTGTGCTAACGATGTTTTTCAAAAGCCGCTGGGTCAAGAAAATAGTATGTGTCATAATGTATGTTTATTTTTTTGAGCACTTTCTATGGCCGTGTTTAGTATGTTTTTGATTGCTTTTTGTCCTATGAATTCTTCAAAAGAAGATGGTCTCTGTATTACTTGGTTTGTAATGTCTTGGTTTTGTTGGATCATCCTGGTTATCTAGCAAATATTTTAGTTTCTTTTGTCTTGTGTGATTGTGTAGTCATATGCTTTTTCTTTGTTGGATTCTATGGTGTATAGTACATCTTCTTCTATGAACCTGATGTTTCAATAGAGTAGTTGTTTTCTATCGATTATGAACATAACTGATCATAATAGATCGTTGGTTGTGCTGTCATGAATTTCTCCATATCGTGTGATGTGGTAGTTTGGATATTCTTGGATATGTGTTTTGTCTATCTTCCACTTTTGATCTTCCCAATTTATGTATCCTACTTTGTTGTCTAGATTTCTAAGAAATGTAACGTCAACATATACACTGGTTTCGCCTTGGTCATATGTTTTGATGGTCATAAATTCGTTTACATCGATAACAGTATCTAGGTTTTGTGCTATGACGTTGTTTATGATCAATCTGTGTAAGTATAATATGATCTCTATGTTAGTGATTTCTCTATCAAATGACTCTTTGTCCTCACTGGCGATAATTCCTCGTTGTTCTGCTTTGTCTGCGTAATTTTGCCATCGAGGTTCTATGTTTTCGTTTAGTTTTCATTCTATCAATCTGACCAATGCTGTTATGAATTGTGATTTTAGCATTGATTGTTTTGGCAAAAAATTATTTTCGTTATCTCACAACATGATGTTCATTTTGCACAAGTTGTTTATATGTTCATGATTTTCGCTTGTGCTGTCTACATCTTCAAAGATACAGTTGGTGTTTTTGTTTGCCTTCTGTCATGGATATTCTTGGATGTAGTTGTCTCAAAAAATATCTAGCATCTTAGCTACATCGTCTCTAGTTGCGTTAGCAAAAAGAAATGTGTTGTTGATGATGTCTATATCTATCATATCTTTCTCATAGAGTGTGTGTATGGCTTCCTTTAGTTGTGGATCGTTTTGTGGATTTATATCATCTCACAAGATGTTTATGTTCTTTAGTATGTATGATTCTTGAGATTCGTCTGCAGTTGTTTTTTCTGATTCTGTATTTGTAGTGTCTGCTGTTCATTTTTCTTGTTCTATAGTGTTTTTCAATCTTCGCATATAGATAGCAGTATCTCTTCTAGTTATATTGTTTTCCATCTCATCCATACTGATGTTCTGGAGTATGTTTAGTTCTTTGGCTTGGTTGTAATATTCGCCTCGTCGTGGAGAACCTGTCTCATCTAGTATTTTTTGGTTATATATTCTCATAGTGACTGCTATGAACTCTGCACGGCTTAATTGTTTGAACGGTCTGAAGCTACCATCGCTATATCCTTTGAAAATACCTATTCTACAAGTTTCTTTGATATGTTCTTGTAGAGTTCAATCTGCGCTATGTAGGTCTATGAATGTGCAACTAGTGTTTTTTGTATCACTAGGGAAATCCATGACTTTGTAGAAACGGTTTATGATCTTGGTAAACTGTTCTCTTGTTAGAAAGTTGTTTGGTTGGTATGTTGCTTCTGTATTGAACATGGTCATCTGAAGTTCATACATCCATGCAAGTGCCTGCTCAAATTCTGTTGTTGGTGTAGTGTTGTCTGTTTCAATTACGTCTTGTGGTGCTGTAATATCGTCTACTATATCATCTCATGTAGTACTAGCTTTCTCTTCAGAATCTGGAGTTTGTGTAGTTGTACTGCTAGTGTTTGAGCTACCGGCATCTTCTAGGTTGTCTGGATCTAGTTCTTCACCTGTATCTTCGTCTATGATTTTTATCTCATAGGTAATAGGGTCTACGATGATGGTTTGTCATAGAGTGCTACTAACTGGGAATAGAAGTAGAGCAATAATTAGATAGAAAAAACTGCGATTCATTTTTCTTTTAGTGTTAAAACCGTTTTGTTGATACTATATAAGGGGTTAGTTTTGTCAATTGTTGTGATTTTAATGCTTTTGACTTTCTCTTAAAATTTGTTTTTATACTATAGTCGTATGTTTTTTGTTTTAGTACATCTATACCTAAAGTTATGAATAAGAGAATTTTGACAGGAATTAAGCCAACAGGCGATATCCATATATGAAACTATTTTGGTGCAATCAAACCAATTATTGATTTATCAAATAAGTTTTCGGACGCTGAAATCTTTTTGTTTATACCATCTATGCATGCATTCACATCTTTGCATGATCCAGACAAACTTAGATCTAATATTGTAAATTGATTGAAAACATATTTGGCATTGGGAGCTGATCCTGATCGTTTCTTCATCTACGATCAATCTTATATAGCTGCACATGCACAGTTGACTCGAGTTTTTCAATGTATAACTCATATGGGTTTTATGGAAAGAATGCACGTGTATAAAGATGCTGTGGCAAAAGGTAAGGCGTCTGATATATCTGTTTGAACTTTTTGTTATCCAATTTTGATGGCTGTAGATATCATATTGTATGATGCTGATATGGTACCTGTTGGAAAAGATCAAAAACAACATGTAGAATTTGCTAGAGATATTGCTGCTAAGTTTAACAATCTATTTGGAGATACATTTAAACTACCTTCTCTCTATGTAAAAGAAGAAGTTCAAACTATCGTTGGTACTGATGGTCGCAAGATGTCGAAGTCTTATAATAATGTAATCTCATTCATAGATGATGAAAATACAATTTTGAAAAAAATAAAGAAAATTCCAACTAGTAATCTAACTGTAGAACAACCTAAAAATCCTGATGAATGTAATGTATATAATATTATTAAATTACTCTTGAGTGAAGATGAAAATGATGCATTGAGAAGAAGATATGAAGCAGGTGGGTTGTCCTTCAAAGAAGTAAAAGATTACCTGTATGAGAAGATGATTGATTTTATGAAACCAATACAAGAACGTTTCAGAGCAATTGATGATAAACAGATTCTTGATCTGCTTAACAAAAATGGAAAGATTGCGGATGAGATCGCTAAGAAAAAAGTGAAGGATGTTTATGATAAAATTTGATTTTCTCTTTAATATATAGCACACTTATTTCTTATTTAAATTTGCAAACATCGGGTTTGTGAATTTTTTTAACGAAAAAAACGACATCCGTAGATGCCGCCTGGATGGACGGCAGTGGATGACTTAGTTCATCCTATAATGGCATAATGTTTTTAATATTACTATGCTATTATGGGATGCCTAGATATTGGCTGCCGCCCATCTTGAATGTATCCGGTTATGTGGGTACATATCCAAGATGGAAAGTTTGAGTTGTTACCCATTGTGTATGGTAGGTGTTTAATACCCATTAATGACCAGTACTTGAGTACAACTCTGTAGTCTGTCTTGTCGTCCGTCCTTGTTAGTGATTGCACTATAGATGAACTGCTAAAAAAATCTAGTCTGTCCGTGCTTTTTGTGCTATGTATTCGTTATCAGTATTGTAATAAAAAGTGTTATAGTATTGGTTATGGAATCTCGAAAGCTATATTGATGATGCTGGTTTGGTTGGTTTCTTCCATTTCTGACTTGTAGGTCGCAGCAACCGAAAAATCAGTGTGTATTTTGTTTGATTCTATGATGTCTCCCTCAGGATAGTCTATGCTTCGATCGCTAGGGAAGTGTATGATAGACTTAGTTCATCGCATGATTTCATTTACGCTTTTACCTAATCATAGTATTCAAATCTCTCTTTCTGTGAGTTCTATCTCATACTTTTTTTCTAACTCTCTGATGAATTTTATATATTCTGGATCTACGTTTAGATGGTATAAAACTTGCATGTTGTATATTCAGCTTTCTAAGTCTGATATATCTATTATATCCTTATTTATCTGATGATATATTGGGTTTCACTGCTTTGATATGAATATCTCTTTGGTTACAAATCTATCTATTTTGTTGAATGCATTGTTTGTGTCTCGACTGTATATAGCATTTGGTTTGTATTCGTTCGTTAGTCAATATTTCTCAAAAATCTGTTTTATTTCCGGATCTAAGTTTGATAGATATATGTTGATAAGCTTCTTTTCGCTGATCAGGTCGAAATTGTTGATAACAGCTTTAACTATATCTGTTTGGTTGTTGAAGAAAAATTCGTTAACTTCTTTTAGGTATAATTCTTTCTTGTGCGAACGAGTTTCTCATCTTATTAGATCTATAGAAGCGTTTACAAACTGTCGTTCTCGTATTTTTTTGCTAAATCATGGCAGTATTGCTTCAAACATATCTGTCCTTAGAAATATTACACCCTTGATGTATTGATGTAGGAGCGTCTGTTGTAGAGGACTATATGCAGATTGGTCTCGAATACCTATGTCATAGTCTTCGTTGAAAACTTTTTCAAACAGTGTTTTTATGTTCTCTCAATCTATGTCTGAGAATCAAAATTTATTGGCAGCAACAAATCATATGTTTGGACTACCAAGATAATTGATGCTTCGATCTGGTGCTCTTAGGAAACTGTATGGAGCAATATGATTTGGGAAATAGGTGTCAACAACTCATAGTTTATTTACTTGTGCTTTTTCTATGTTTGCGAAAGCAAATGATCAAAAAAATCATCAATTAGGTCTTTTCTCTGCAACGTTTTGTAGTATTGCTAGGTAGTTCATGGGCTTTCCATCTCCCATCAAAGTGTAAATATACTCTTTGTGAGGATATAGTTCTGACATAAGAGAAAACATATTTTTGTAACTCTTGAATCATCGGTTTTCTATCTTGCTATGATTTAGAGTTACATATTCTCGTGCTTCATCTATTTTTTTCCTTTGTGTTACGAATGCATTTTTCTCGTTGTTATAATCTTGTATGATGTCATCTATGTTTAGTATGAAATTTCACAACTCCTTGTCTATGGTTCGTGTATACAAAGCAAATCGCTTTAGATCATTTGTGAAAACATCGACAGGTTCTTTTTCAAAGACTATCGTAGTGATGTGATTGCTTACATTGAAAATACTATAAAAAAAAAACAATGTTATAAAAAACATTATGGTTTTTAGTGAAATTGATATTTTCTTTTTCTTGCTATATAATCATCGATCTTTCATCTACTTTTTGTTTTTGCGAACAGGGGGTACAGGACTTGAACCCGCAATGCCGGTTCCGAAGACCGGTGTGTTACCGATTACACCAACCCCCTTTATGAATGCTCCAAAGGCTTGATTATCTGTTCTTTTATGAATGATTCTATTTGATCGTTTTGCATTTGATCTATAAGCCTTTCAACCATGATTTTGGCTGATTCATACTTAGCTATTTGAGTTACTTTTGCAAAACTTTTCTGTATTTCGTTACTGATTTCTAAGAGCTCTCGGTCATTTATGGTAATTTGATATACTTTGCTGTCATTGCTAATCTGGATAGATTTGTGGCAGTATAGTCTCTTCTCTTTTAGTAGATCTATGGTTTGATCCAAAACTTCTTCCAGTTCAACTCTTTGGCTCAATATTGGTATCTGTATTTTTATACTTAGCAATGTTTCTTCTTTTATTGTTCGTTTACCATAAAGGATACTAGCTCATACTAGAAATGAAATTGCACTATCTATAGTTTGATTTATTTCATGTTTTAAATCTTGATTTTTTTTTAGTTCTTCTGTTTCTTCTATTTTTGCGAAGTTTTCTTCGAAATTGATTTTAATATCATGATCTGTGATATGAGATATCCAATTAGCCTTCTCTTCTGCTTCTTTTTTCTTCAATCATGGGATATAGAAATATTGTTCTCATGTTTTTTCGTTGAATCATGAATATAATGTTAGTGTTGATAGCAAAGAATCTTTGTCTGATTTTATGATTGTTTTTTTATCTTTGCATTGAATTGTTTTCATTCCTTTTCATAGATTTTTCCGTTCTATTTTCTTCCATTCTTTTTTGTGATAAGCGTATAGGCTATGGTCTTTTTCAGAAAAAGAAAATCCTTCTAGTTCTTTTACATAAACTTTGGGGTTTGTTCCTTTTTGAACAGACAATAACTGGTTTTCATCTAGGTACATTTTTCTTATTTGTTTTCCAAAATTTTATATAGTAAGACTACTTGTATCATGTTTACCATCAAGGCTGTTCATCAATAGCTCATGAAGGGGAGTGTCAATCAAGTGTTTGGCAAGATACTCGTATTTACACCCATGTTTACGAATGCTTGTACCATAATGAGTGATAATAATCAAGCTGCCATGATTTTGCTATATTGATCTTTCATTGTGTATAGTTTTGTCAGAGTGTAGTATGCTATCAAAAAGTATAGTCATATGATGAATATATCCCCCAAAAATCCAATTTCTTCTGAGAGTGCTGCGAATATGAAGTCGCTTTGAGCTTCTGGTATTTGGCCAAACTTTTGTAATCATTTTCCGTATCCTTGTCACCGAAATCATCAACCTCATATTCCAATCAATGCTTGCTTTGTCTGCCATCATACTGCCTTTTCGTCTTCGTCAGTCTTTTCGTTTACGAAAAAGCTTAGCCTTTCGCTTATATATCAGAATCTCTGTGGGAATATAGCTATCGTGAATAATCACACTAGTGCTCAAATTCAACATATGGCTCATAGGTATTTGAGCTTTGCTCATCAGTACCAAGCCATAATCAATGTCACTATAGCCATAACGAAAATACTTCAAAGATCTGGTATCAATAAAAATAGTATGAATACTAATCAGAGTATCGTTGAGAATGCTAGATAGAACTGTTTTGTATTGATCATATGTTGTTTTCTAATCATCCATCATGACATGAAGATGACTAATCAGACCTTGAATAGCTCAGATGGCTGCAAAGTTCAAAATCATGCTAAGTGAATTCGCCCTCTAGCTCAGTTTAGATCTATACCTATAGGTGTGAATACAAGTATTTGTAATATCAAAGCTCATATTCCTATGATGATAATGTTTCTATCGTTTTTTAGTCGTTTTATTGGTATGAAATATACTCATGCTACTGCAACTAGAGCTTTTATAATGTTTTGTATTTGTTCATTGAAGAAATAGTAGTTAGATGGATCTCAAATTCGTTTTTCTTGTGCAATTCGCTTGAGAGTCTGATCAAATGATTCATATATGCTTATGCTATATAGTGCGAAAATTCCAAAAATTATCAATAATGCAGCAATACATAATAGTTTTGTGCTCTTTTTTAGCTTCAGTGTTTCTAATAAGACTATGATGGCTATTCATATGCTAATCACAAATAGGTGCATTGTGTAATCTTTCTAAATGTGATTGATACTAGTATTGTTGCTTTTGATTGCAATCTTTGCTCTGCTTAAGTACTGTACAAAGTGCCTTTAGAGTATAGAAATAAACATCTTATGAATTTTGATCCTTGGGACTATTATAATAAGAAAGCTAAAAGTGAGTGATACAAAGCTAGAGCCTTCTATAAATTAGATGAAATACACGCAAAATACAAAATATTTAGCGCTAAAACCCACCGTGTTTTGGATTTGGGTTGCGCTCCTGGAAGCTGGCTTCAAGCATCTAGAAAACATGTGAAGAGCAAGAAATTCTGTGCTATTTGAATAGATATTAAAGAGGTAGAACTAGATCTACCATGAGTGAATAGCTATGTTGGTGATATAACTGACTTTGATTTTGTTGATGGTTTGTGTAAAAAACACAATGTCGAGAAATTTGATGTTATTTTGTCTGATGCCGCACCTAATACTACTGGAATAAAGGATCTCGATGCTATGAAATCGATAAATATGATAGAGGAAACGATACCTATATATAAGCAATACCTTTCAGAGACTGGCAAATTTGTTATAAAGGTTTTTATGTGACCAGGATTCGATGAACTTGTATCTACATTTAAGTCTATGTATGGTGCAAAAAGTATCAAAGTATATAAACCCAATGCCAGTAGAAAACAGAGTAAAGAAGTATATATTATAAAGTATAGATAGTTTGTTTTACTACAGAATTTTTTTTGATGAAAGTTTGAATTGTTTGAGCTACGAACGTTGGTAAATCAACCTTGTTTAATAACCTTATAGGTAGCCATAGAGCTATAGTGACTAATATACATGGTACAACGAGAGATATATTGTCTCATGATGTAGACCGAGAAGATATTTGACCTATGAGTTTTTTGGATTCCCCTTGATTGGATACTTTTGATGAAGAGATACCTTATCTTCGTTGAGTTATTGATGCTTCTGACTTTATACTTTTTGTTATTGATCAGGAAGTTTGATTTTGAGCGAAAGAACAAGAGATATATCGTTTGATATTAGAAAGTTGAAAAAAAGAGATCACATGTTTGGTTGTAAACAAACTTGAATCAGATATTCAACGTGGTCAAGGATCTTTTTCTTTGGGTGATTATTATAGTTATGGGTTTCGTGAAATCGCTGCTGTCAGCGCAAAATTCCGTCTGTGAGTTTCTGATTTAAAAGAAATTGTATCATCCTTTAGGAATTCATTTGAAGAAAATCCTTTGGATGCTGAAGAAGAACAAAAGATACCTATAGCATTTGTCTGAAAACCGAATGCAGGTAAATCCACATTGCTAAATACCCTCGTAGGGGAAGAAAAAGCTTTGGTAAGTGAGATACCTGGTACTACGTTAGACTATAATCTATGAGATATAATCTATGATTGAAAGAAGTACGCTGTATATGACACCGCTGGTATTAGGAAAAAATGAAAAATACATGGTTTGGAAAAGATTGCCTATGAAAAAACATTGTCTATGCTTCGTTATGTAAAGCCATTGGTTGTTTTCTTGGTAGATGGTGATCATGGTATGACTCATAGAGACACTACTTTGCTTTGAGAGATTCTAGAGTTATGTTTACCTGTCGTGGTTTGTGTAAACAAAGTAGATCTTTTGGATTCAGGACTAATAAAAGAAAAACTGAAACAGACACATGTGTTTTTGCAGTTTGCCAAGTATATACCTGTACTATGAATTTCATGACTGGATAAAATCGGTTTAGATTCTCTGTTTGAGACTATATGAAAGGTTTGGGATGAATACACAAAATCTATCTCGACTCCTGAACTTAACAAAATAGTGAAGCAGGCTTATCTAACAAGGCCTCCAAGATTCCCTAAAAACAAGGAATGTAAGATTTCTTACGTGACTCAAATAGATGTGAAATGTCCTACTTTCATTGTTTTTGTTAATAATACGAAAAGAGCAAACTTTTCTTTCAAGAGATGGTTTGAAAATACTTTAAGATTTTCATATGGTTTTATCGGTGTTCCTTTGCGTGTATTGTGGAGAAACAAATGAAAAAACCCGTTTACCACTGACTCAACTCACAAGTAGGATACAAGAAATTTCATAGTAATTTTCCGTTTGTGCAGAGTCTTAGTTCTGGTTGGCAAGGTTCATCTTTTGTTCATGTAGGAAAGTAGTAAGACTTTGTGAACTGTCCTGGTTTGATCAATTCTCATCGTGGACTAATGCAGTACTTTTGTAGTATATAAGACTGTTGTGATTCTTTCGTGATAGGAACCTGTATGTCTGGTATTTGAATAGGTGGTAATTGTTTAGTAATACGTTTTCAATCAGTGTCGAATAGTGCGTTTTTGTATGGTGTTGGTCAAGGTTGTATAAGTGGGTTTACTTGTTGATCTTTATAGTCCGGATCGAAAGGTATCACTGTGACTTGGTCATCTAGTAGTGGATAACAATATGGTTGTTCGTTTGATCAAACAAGAATCCCATCTTCACAGAGCCTGATTTCTATGTCACAAACAGAAGGGCTATCTTTTCTATTTTTGTATGCGAAAACGTAGAAGTTGTCTGGTAGAAGTCATCATCGTGGTAGTTCGCAAGACATACCAATTATTGGTATCGGAGGTGGTTCATCGTATCCTGTATTATTGTCACCAGTTTGGACAGGTGGGGGGCTGGGATCAAATATATCATCAAATCGATCTATGATGTTGTTCACAATTCCACTTTTGAATAACCAAGTAACTAAGAAGAGGCCAACCAAAATAGCAAACAATCGAGATAAGATCGAGGCTAATATTCATGTTAGATTCTTCACTAGCCGTATTAATATTCCTATTGCAGCTAATCAGCCTAATACTAGTCCTATTGTTGATCGTGGTATGTTTGGAATCCATCAAAATACATCTTTGACTAGTCGTATCAAGAGTCATAATGCGACTAGTGGTAATATTACATTTAGAAATAATTTTATGCTACGCAAAACTAGTGATATCAATAATCACAATAAAAGTATTGCTGCTACGATTATGAATGCTTGTATCGCCAATGGCATGAGCTTTTATTTTGAAAAAAATATTTCCTTTTTAATTATAGTTTTTGTTTAGCTTGAGAGCAAACTTTGGTCTATGATTCAGGATCATATAACTTCATCTTGATCATAAGCTACTACAAATTGTCCAGGAGTCACTGCCCATATTGGAGTGTTTGTTTCTATTTGAAACTTTCCGTCTATATCTTTGATAATAGCTGGGATAGCGTCCGTTTGTCTATATCTGATTTTTACCTCGCAGTTGTGAGGTAGTTTTTTTTCGTTTATTCGATGCCAATTGCTCGTGTAGATTGTATTCGAATAGAGTCTACTATCTTCTTTGTTGTCTGTGACTGTGATGATGTTTTGAGATATATCTATGTTTGTGATATATGCTTTGAAATTGGTTGTGAAACCATGTCTTTGTCAAATAGTATAGAAATATGCGCCATTGTGTTTTCATACTATATTTCATTTTATGTCTACTACATCTCATGTTTGAGGTTTTATCTCTTTCTCTAGAAAGTCCTTTATCGGGATGTCACCTATGAAGCACAGTCATTGGCTATCTGGACGATTTGCATTGGGCAATCCTATCTCGCTAGCTATTCTTCTAACCTCTTCCTTTGTTATTTCTCCTACTGGGAACATGCTGTAATTTATCTGTTCTTGAGATAGCTGTGCTAGAAAATAGCTTTGATCCTTAGTCTGGTCCAAACCTGTCAGTAATGATGCTTGTGATCAAGCTTTTTTCGTGCGAGCATAGTGACCTGTGGCTATAGCATCACATCAGAGTTGTTTTGCTTTTTCTGCAAACAGCTCGAATTTGATCAATGAATTGCATAGAACGTCTGGGTTTGGTGTGATACCTTTTTTGTATTCACTATAAATATAGTCTATGATACGCTCCCTATATTGTTGACGAAAATCGAATATAATGAAAGTGTCGATATCCAAAAATTGAGCTACCTTTAGAGCCATGTTTCTATCTTCTCTTGTGTGACAATTGGGATTGGTTGGTTCTGTATAGTTTTTCATGAAACCTGCAATGACTTGGTATCATTTTTTTTGTAGCAAGTATGCTGCAACAGCAGAATCTACACCTCAAGATAGTCATACCAATACTTTTTCTTTTTTCATTTTAATCTTTTGAATTGATGATTTTACTATATTTTTTTTTGTTCAAAAAGAAAGTTCATACAGTAATATGAACCTTCTAAATTGTTTTTTAGAGAAAATTACTATTCAGCCTTAGCTTCGAATACTAGATCCTTTAGTGTTAGTTCCATGTATTTGCTAACAGCTGGTAATCAACCATTGATATCTCGCATTGTTCTATCCAAAGCGAATTGAGCATTTATAGTTGCCTTTCAATCTTCTAGACCGATTGTCGTTGGAAATGATATAGTTTTTGTGATTCCATTTAGAGAGAAATTTGCCGTTACTATCTCTTCCTTTCATTCTTCTGTGATGTCTTTTATGTCTAGTGTTGCTGTTGGGTTTGCTTCTGTATTGAAATATTCATCATTTTTTAGATGGTTCTCTAGTCCTTCATTGTCTATATCGGTAGCTTTGATTGATGTCATATCAAATGTGATTTCTCATCCTACTATTTTTCCATCTTTTTCCAGAACTGTACCATCTGAGATTTTAACATATCCATTATGTTGACCACCAACTTTTTTCCCCAACCAAAATAGTTTTGAGTTTTCTTGAATTTCAAAACTGTTTGCTCATTCAATACTTTTGTTTTCTTCTGCTATTGTATTTTCTTCTGCTACTGGTAGTTCTGTTCATACTTCTTCTGTGTTTTCTTCTGGTTCTTCATTAGTCTCTTTTTCTGTGTTTTCGTCTTCTTGTGTATCTACTGTATCTGTATTTTCAACCACAGCAACGTTTTCTGGTGCTTCTTGTGTTTTTAGTCATAGTACGATTAGTACTACTGCAATTACTACGATGATTATTCCAATAATTTTTTTCATGATTTTTTAACTAACAAAAAAATAAAGTCATGAGTAGAGAAGTAGCCAAATTATGATTGAATACAAATAATAATATTCTTTTTATGTTGACTTATATTCTTTCTAGTAGTCTGGTTTCTATTTTTCTTAGTCAATATCTAGGATTGTCAAACCTGACTATGGCAGCATTGTTTCGGATTTCTACTGCTTCTCATCTCCCAAAAAGTTTGTGTGATACAATATCTCATGTTTCTAAGTTTTGTTTTACCTCTCTTCATGAATAACTTCAGGTTAGATCGTAGTTCTTGACCAATGCTTCTGGGAGTTCTTGTATAAATCTAGATGGGGGATTGTAAGTAATGTTTCACCATTGTCTTCTGCTCTGCGTATATGATACAAAAAGATGATCTTTGGCTCTGGTAATGGCGACATACATCAATCTCCTTTCTTCTTCCAATTGTTTGGTGTCTAGTGTAGATCTACTGAGTGGAAATATGTTTTCTTCGCATCATACTATGAATACAGCTGGGAACTCTAATCCTTTGCTACTATGAATTGTCATCAGTTTCACCGCGTCTACATCTCCTGATGAATTTTCTGAAATATCTGTCATCAGTGATATTTCATCCATGAATTTCTCTAGTCATGCTGTTCATGTTTCTTCTATTTTTTCAGCCATATTGATTAATTGACCAATATTGTCAAATTTTTCGTCTGCTTGGTTTATATCTCATTCTTCTTTGATGAGATATTCTCTATATTTTATGTCATTAACTATTTTTTGTATCAACTGTCATGGTCTCAGGTTTGGAAAGCCTTCTGACCAAAATTGTATTTGTGTAACAAATTGTTTGATCTTGGTTCTAGTTCAATTGTTTATCTCTACTGGAATTGTTTCTATATGCTGCATCAACTGAAATATAGATATATTTTCCTTGTTTGATGCTGTCTGTATCTTGTCTACTGTTGTCTTCCCGATCTTTCTGGATGGAGTATTTATGATTCTTTTCAGAGCTATGTTGTCCTGCTTGTTTAGCATGAATTTTAGATAACTAACAACATCTCTTATTTCCCTTCTTTCGAAAAACTTGAATCATCATCGTATCTTGTATGGAATGCTTTCTGTAACAAATATTTGTTCGAAATTTTGTGACTGTGAGTTTGTCCTGTATAGAATAGCCATATCTCATCGCTTTGCGTTCTTGCTGTTTTTGAGTTTCTTAATCATGTCCACTATATTGATCGCTTCTTGTGTTTCATCGCCATGATTCAACACTATGATGTGATCGTCACCTTCTCTATGTGCCTTTATGTTTTTTTCGTATTGTTCAGTGTTCTTTTTTATGATGTGAGATCATGCAGCCACGATGTGAGGGCGTGAACGATAGTTTATCTGTAGTTTGTGAATGATTATATCGGATCGATATTTTTTTACGTTTAGAAAGTTTTCCATCACAGCTCACCTTCGACCATATATAGATTGATAATCATCTCCAATAAGTGTTATGTTTTTGCAATTGTCTCCAAGCATTTTAACTAAATCAAACTGTATCTGATTCGTATCTTGAGCTTCGTCTACTAGAATGTAGTCGAATTTCTTTTGCCATTTACTCAACGTATCTTTGTGCTTGCTAAACAACTGATGTGTTAGGAACAAAAGATCATCAAAATCTAGTGCATTGTGTTTTAATAGTTCTTTCTGATATATGTCATATATTTCTCATACCTTCTCATCGAAATCAGAAACTGCAGCTAGCAATACTTCCTTTGGTATGTGTCAGGCATTTTTACTCTTACTGATAATGCTTTTAGCTTCTTTGGGCTTAATATCTTCTTCTCGTTTTTTGTTTTTGATGATTGTTTTTATCAGAGATAGTGATTCGCTGGAGTCATATATGGAAAAATTCTTTTTATAACCAATGCCCAAAGTTTCTATTTCTTCTTTGAGTATCTTTAGAAATATTCCATGAAAGGTTCAAACCCATTTTAGATCTGTGATTGTAAGTTCTTTTGATTTTGTTTTTTCTGCCAAACCGCCTATGAAACTCTCGAAACTTTCATCCTTTCTGCTATTTTGAGGTACTTCTAGTTGATTAATCTCTTTTGTCAGTTGGATCAACCTTTCTTTCATCTCACTTGCAGCTTTGTTTGTGAAAGTAACTGCTAATATTCTTTGTGGTTTGATATTGTGTCCAAATATTAGATATGATATTTTGTAGGTAAGAGTCCTTGTTTTCCCGCTACCAGCTCACGCTAATATAAGGGAAGAGCTATCTATATGTGTTGCAGCATTGTACTGTTCTTCATTTAGCTTTGATTTTAAGTGTTGCTTGATCGATTCTAGCATTTGGGCTTTTTATATACAAAAAAAAAGGAATGTCAGACTGCTAACAAATCATGTATAGGAAATATTGGTTACTTTGCAATGCTCGGGATATACTTTTTTTGTACTATATCTAGTATTTCTTTGATAAACATATGTGATTAGAAAATCTTAAAAAAGAAATAGATTCTACTATTAGTAGAGCTGAGGTTCGTAAGCTAGATACATTTTTGGATTGAATAAAATCTGATTCAGAAATGTTGCAAAACTTTATTGATTTTGTCTCTGAATTTTTGGATGATCCAGCCAGTGATATTGATGCTAGAAATGATGCTAGGCGTGATAAAATTAAAACTTTGTTGAACTCTATTATCACGAAGGCACAGAACCATATTTCTGGAAATGAAAAACAAAGGCTCGAACCTCTTAATAGATTTTTAAGTGTGGATTTGAATAATCCTGCAGAATTAGCTATCATGTGAACTGAATTGGTAGTACAAGATGAGATAGCATTTGATCTTTTTTGTGACGAACTTAGAGATAACCCAAGTTTGATAGATAAGAAAGATGGTATTTACTATCTTCTGTTGTACAATTATACAGGTAGTATCATAAATGACCTGGCTACTCCTGATCAAGTTGCGTTTCTTGTTGGAACTGGAAAAGATATCAACAGTTCAGATCCTGCATTGGACCAAAGATGGATAGATTGAGAAGATAATCTAATTCGAATTGATAGACCGAGTTGAACTGGCGAATATATGTTTTTTGGTCCTGATGATGCTGCAGATTGAGCTCATGCAGAGGGCTTATGATATCTGGTGACTTCTGGAAAAACTCAGTTCAAAGACTATTATCTTAATGTTACTAAACTCATGGATCATGAGAAATTTTGAGGTAGTATGGGATTATCTGAGTTGGTTCAATCTGATCCACAATTTTCTTTGGAAGACTATGTAATCTTTTTGGAAGATTTACATAATTCTAGCCCAGATCGGTATGATGAGTATAGTAAATCATTTTTGGAATGATTGGTTGCCAAATCTGATGTGTCTCAGGTAGTTGGTTTTATGAAATTACTTTCTGAAGAATGAAATAATAATTATTGGCTGTTGGGTACGGAAAAGGATTCTATTCTAAGCAATTGGAATGTACTTAGCACATACTGCACCGATAATAAATCTAATATTGATACTGAAACACCAGAATGAAAACTTTATGGTGAACTCTGGTCTGAAGCGGCTAAGGTTTCCAGATTGTTGAAGCTTGACTTTGATGTTTGATGATTAGCAAATAACTTTGCTAAGTATATAGAGAACAACAAATGAATGGCAGCGATGGTTTATGATGTGTTTAGAAATCTTTTTGGACAACAATGATGAGAGCTTTTCCAAAGTATTGCTCAATTGTTGTGATTGTGAAATCCTGATGAACTTATTGCTGGTTTCAGTTTGGATGGCGAACAGCAAGCATCACTAAATATTGTGTTGACTGACTATGAATCCCAATTAGCCATAGATAAAACTTCTTCTTACTGAATATTTGGTGATTTTTTGGATAAATCTACACCCCAATCTTCATTGTTCAATATAGACTTTTTGAAAAGTTCTATGGTGGACCAAATACATTTGTTTGATACGTGAATAGTTGCTCGTGTTTTGCCATGAATCTTGAAGTTGCCAGAATTTTCTAATCTGCGCAGATCTTCTTTTTTGGATCAAAGGAATCAAATCATCGATAATCGATCGGATAACTTTGATACAGAAGATCAAAAGATGGCTTTTTTGGATGCGATTTTTGCAAAATGATGAATCATATGACCGATAAAAAAATATATAAATAGGCGAGACTGAGATAATAAAGAAAACACATACAAACTTGTGAATTGACGTGAGATGGCTGCTTTGATAGTATCATCATGTATGAATCCATTGGTTCCTGTTTATGCTGCAGATAATGGTGGTATAAATGCTTATTTTTCATGACTAAATCCACTTGTTAACACTTGATCAGAACGCCAACAATGAATAGATGTCGGATGACAAATTGCATATGGAAACTTTGACTCTGTGGAATGATTTGAGTGAGTTCTATCTTTTTCTGAATGATCGGATGGTAGTAATATCTTGCGTGTAGATGGACAAAACGATAAGACTATAACTTTATGAGAAGATGCTTCGCTCAGTGATGATATATTGTATGTTTTTTCTGAAGATGGATATGATATTTACAATATAGAGGCTGCTGTAGATCCTTCTTCTAATATTCCATTTTCTATCGAAAAAACTGATCCAATTGCATTTGATGTTGATACTGACATTCCGTTTTCTGATCTTTATGGAAACAGTCAAAGGGTGAGCTATCAAGATTTATTGGAAAGGAGTAGCTGATTTTATGGTTTGACGTTTGATTATATCTTGGAAGGATCTTCTGCAGGTGTGAAACCAGATAATTTTGATGATCATATTGACCAAATTCAAAATGTTCTTTTGCCTGAATATCTAATGTCCCAACCTAATTCTTCTAGCGATTTTTCAAGTTTTATTGACCCCAATACTGGTGGGTTTCTTGATGAAATAGAAGTTTGACTTTCCGTAGATGATACAGACTCGGATAACCCAGTCAAAAAATTTGTAGTTAGTTGAGATAATCTTGATCAAAATATAGAAGTAAGTTTTGATACAGTTAAACTAGTAGACAAAGAAACTAGCTAATTTTTTTTCAAATTCGTGTTAGTATCTTTTTTTCTATAGTAATGATTGTGTTAATGATTTTTTTTACTGTTTTGAAATTATAAACCAGTACTGCAGTGAGTATTCATACTATAAAACCCGCAATAATATCTGTTGGTCGATGCACAGCTATCATGACTCTTCCTATTCACATACTAAGTGCGAATAACCGAAATGGAATAGATAGTCGAATGTAGCTTTTTTTGTTGTTTTTGATCCCTCGATATAGTAAACCAGTGGCTATAGTAGCGCTAACTGCTGCATGATCTGATGGGAATGTATCGTTGGGTATTTCTTTTAGAAATAATTCTTCTTGAGGTGTGTCCAAGGATAGTTCAATATATGGTCTAGGTTTGTTTACGAAAAGCTTTATCAAACAATTGAATACAAAAACTGATACTGATGATAAAAACAAGTATAGGGCTAATTTCTTCGGTTGGTCATTTTTTTTAAATATTCAGAATATATATAATCAAGTAAGTAGCAGTGGATATGAAAAAACTCGTACGTCTGCAAAAATTGGAGTCCAATAGAGGAGTGTTTCATTTTGGTTCATTCGGTGATTTAGGTGGAGTAGTATATCTACGCTCCATTTGGGATCTTTCATTTCTTTATTTTGATTTAAACTTTCTTGATCTTGTTTTTATAATAAAAACAAAAATCTTTGAAAGGACACTCTGTACACATTGGTTTTCTTGCTTTGCAGTGATATCTTCCAAATAGTATCAATCCGTGATGTGCTTTTTGCATATATTCTTTTGGTACTGTTGTTTCCAGTTTTTTTGAAGTTTGTATTGGTGTTTTTGTTTTTACTAGTCATATTCTGTTAGTAACCCTGTGTACGTGGGTATCAACTGCTATGACAGGAAGATCATATAATACATGAGCAACAACTTTTGCTGTCTTTTCTCAGACGCCATTTAGATCTTGTAGATCTTTGAGTTTGTTTGGAATTATGTATCAACATTCTTTTTTTTGCTTTTTAAGTTTTTCGCTAGAGTCTTCTTGAATCATTTTTTTCTGATAATATTCGTCTGCTAATAGTAGGCTTGTTTTGTATATGTTGTTTGCTTTAGACTTGTATAGTCAGATGCTTTTGATTTCTTCTTGGAACCCGTCTAGTCACATGTCTACTGTGTCTTGTGGTGTCTTGATTTTGTTGAATAAGCTACTTGTGACTTTGTTTACTTGCTTATCTGTGGTTTGTGCGCTAAGAATTACAGAGATGAGTAGTTGATATGGCGTTTCTCGAACGAGCTCTGTGTTCGCATCTGGATATTTTTTTTCCAGTGTTTCGAAAAAGAATTCTAAGTTTCCTTTTTTCATTGCTTATTCTTCAATGTGAAAATCTTTTCATTCTAAGAATCGGCCTCCATTGTAGTTGTCCTTTTGTATTTTTCATATGAGATTCATTCTCATGTTGATGCTAATGTCCTCCGCAATTCATCCCTTTCTTCGAAATAATGTATTTATAGATTCTTCTCCGTGTTTTACCTTTAACTTTAGATGTTGAACTTTCTTTTTTCATACTGTGTCTATCTTTTCTACTTCGATGTTTTCTAACAAGAATGTTGGTTCTTCATTTCCAATGCCGAATGGTTCTAGCTTTTGGATCATTTCTATTTCTTTGTTTTGACAATCATGGCTATGTAATTTGGTATCTACTGATTTAACTTTGTTTAACTGATGATCCTCTATGTGCTTTTCACAATATTCTTCTAGAACTTTGATCAGTTTATCTAGGTTTTTTAATGATACGGTCAATCATCATGCTTGTTTGTGTCATCAATATCTGTCAAGAAGCGCTGAGACTTCGGCTGTTTGTAGCATTTTTATGATGTTGAAATATTGTGGTGCTCTCAAACTACTTACTGCGATATTTTGCTCTTCATTTATGTACATGATGGCTGAAGGTTTGTGATATTCTTCTGTTATTCTTCAGGCCACAATACCCACTACTCACTCATGATAGTCTGTGCTATAGGCAGTTAGTATCTTTTTGTCTGTTTGTACTTTTTTCTTTGCGTCTTTGTGGGCTTCGTCTTGTAGTTTTTTTCTTTCGGTATTTATTTCTTCTATTTTTTCTAAGTAGCTAGTTTGTTTTTCTCAATCATAAAGTAGAGTATATAGGCTGTCATATGGTGTTTCTATTCTTCATCATGCATTGATCCTTGGACCGATGAGGAAACCTATGTGGAATGTGTTTATGTCTCATTTTATATTCAAATATTTGATAAAACCTTTGAGTGAACTGGGCATATTTCATTGGTTTATCAACTTTAATCCTTTTTTGACAAAAGCTCTATTTTCATCAACAAGAGGTACACAATCAGCAACAGTTGCTATTGCGACTATTGGTAGAAAATGATTGAATACCCTAGTTTTCAGCTCTTTTTCACTTTGTTTTTTCTCTAGAATAGCGTTGATGTACTTGAAAACTACTCATGCTCAACATAGTCACTTAAACTTGTAGTCTGATGATGTATGAGGATTTACCACCGCGTTAGCATCTGGTATTGTTTCTAGATTTTTGTGATGATCTGTGATGATCATGTCTATGTTTTTCTCTCTAGCATAGAGCGTTTCTCCTATGGATGTTATTCCGTTGTCTACTGTGATGATTAGATTTATTTTTTTTTCATACATCATATCTATGTGTTTGTTTTTGATCCCATATCCATCATGGCGTCTATGCGGATACATTATGCTTATCTTTTTGTAGTTGAGGAATTTCGTGATAAATGAATATAACATGTAACTTGATGTCACTCAATCAACGTCGTAATCCCCAAAGATCATGATCTTTTCGTTTCTGTCTATAGCTGTAAGTATTCTATCTACTGCCTGATTCATATCCGATAACAGAAAAGGATCTTTTCGGAAATGCTGAATGTTTGGATTTAGAAAATGTTCTAGCGGAGTTTCTATGTTTCTAATTTCCATCAACCTTTCTAGTAATGACTGATTTGGGTCATCGTGCAATACTTTATAATTCATTTTTCGGTTCTCTTTAAATTTTACTTTCTATAGCAAGTTACGTTTTGATCTGTTTGATGCAAATAGAGTTTTTATCTCTCTGTGTGCAGTTTTCTTTTTTTTTATATAGTTTTAGAAAAAAGAGCCTCTTAATGAGGACTCTTTTATTTTCAAAAGTTCAGGTTAGATATTCTCCTTAAGCCTTTGGTACTGTAGATATGACTTTGTCTATGATTCAATACTCTACTGCTTCTTCTGGAGACATCCATTTGTCCCTATCCATGTCGTTTTCTACTATATCATATTTTTGACCAGTTCTATCTGCCATCAACTGTGTAAGCATCTTTTTCAACTTTAGACCTTCTTCTACAGCTATTTGGGTGTCAGATATTTTTCCTTGTGCTCCGTGTGATGGTTGGTGTATCATCACTCTACTATGAGGTAGTGCAAATCTTTTTCATTTTGTTCCTCATGCTAAGAATATTGATCACATGGATGCAGCCAAACCAACACATACTGTAGATATATCACATTTAACGTATTGCATTGTGTCGAATATTGCCATACCTGTGTACACCTCTCCACCTGGTGAGTTGATGTATACTGTGATATCTTTGTCTGGATCTTTCTTTTCCAAATAGAGGAGTTGTGCCACAATAGAATTTACCATGTGTGTCTCTACTCATCCACCGATGAATATAATTCTATCTTCGAGGAGTCTAGAATATATGTCATAGGCTCTTTCGTATTTGTGGTTTTTTTCTATGACAGTTGGTAAGAATACCATGGAGTGTAAGTGTATGTACTAAAAGGTTGTCTTAAATAAGACTTTAAGGAGGATATTTCTTTTGTCTATCATTGCTAGTATTGCTTTTCGTTTTTTCGTGACAAATACAAATTTGTTGATATTTTTCGTACTTGTCATCCCAAAATATCTTTGATATCTTGCAATTGCTCTATGTAACTCTATTTGGTTAGTTTAATGTTTTTTAGTTTAGTGCTTAATTTTTTTCTCATGATGAAAAGAGGTTTTGCGTTGCTCGCTATGATGGTATTTTTTGTTGATAGCGTAATGGCAACAGGAGTTTGAGCAACTAGTGATATTAGTGTTGATGATTTGGTAGAGAAGCTACAAACTATCAAAGTTTCCCTTTTTGATAAGTTAGATGGTCATGTCGATCAAGTTAGTACTAGTCTTGAATCAACATATGATGATTTGGAAACAAGTACCAACTATAGCAATCTAGTTTGTATGTGAGTAGTTGATTTCGATACTGATGTGGATGATGTGAATGATTGAGCTGATCTTCTCAAATCAAAAATATTGAGAACATACAATACGATCGTCAGTGATATACAATACAACAAAGATTCTTTCGACAATGGATTGGTTTCTGAACAAACTTATGAACTTTCTTTGGAATCTAATCAGGCTGATGTAAATGATTTTCAAACTAATTTTTCTAGTTTCGTAACAGACTTTTATGATAGCCAGCTTAGTTCTATCAGTTGAAAGTTTTCTTATATGGATAGCTATCTAGTAGCTAATAAAAGTTTGGTAGAATCTTTGGACTGAAGAAGATCTTACGTTGACACTATTGTTGATGGTTATGCTTGATTGATGGACAAAAGAGCAATCTATCTACAGCACTTTTGAACTGTCTTGTGACTTGATGAAATACACGACAACCTACTTGTAAAAATAAAAGCTGATGTAGAAGAATATTTCCTAGCAAAGAGAAAAATCTATCTGGAGAAACATTCAAATTTCTTCTGATTGAATTCTAAGTTGGCTGAAGAAGAAAAGATACTTCATGATCTAGTAGAGGTAGAACTTCGCCGTTATATGGATGATATGGTTCGTTATTATGATGGAGACCAATATGAAGTACTAGATGAATATATGAACACCATCAAATGATTGTACTATAGTGAAGCAGACAAATTACTCTGTAACAACATACTATGATATCGAGATGAGCCAATGATAGAAACTATTATAGCTCTTATAGATGATCTAGATATGGCTTTGGAGTGATGATTTGATCACTTTGATATTGTCGATGGTACGACATCTAGTGAAGACTTCTTTGGTGAAAAACTAAACGAAGAATATCAAAGAATCGTTAGTATGGTAGTAGATTTGTATGATGAGCGTTCAGAAGAACTTTTGGATACCATGATTACACAGTGGAAAGAATATCGTTCTAACTTCAAAGATCTTCTGCGTATGAAGGCTTTGGATTTCGATAAGGCTAGTGCATCTAAAAGAGAGTCGATAAGAAAGGACCTGATTTCTAAATGAAAAGCTTTGGCAGAAAAAGTAAATTGAGAGAGATTGGCATATGATGTTCAATTCTTGTTGTACACTATTGGTGAGCCAGTTTTCTTGTGAGCATATGAATATCTATGAATGGTAAGTATGTCTGATGTTAGTTATCTAGAATTCCTATATCAGGATTACCTATCTGATGAATGACTCAGTTCATCTCTAGTTTTGGCAACAGGATTTGTACCACAGGCTACATATACAGTCCAAGAAGTACAAGCTAAGCTTATGTTGTTTAGAGAAGCAACTAGCGATGTTGAAGCGTTTGATGAAAAACTTAAAAATGCAATAATAAAAGCAAATGAACTATTGAAAGAACCTTCTGTTCCTTTGACTCAAAAGGTATTGATCAAAGTGGTAAGGGATGCTATGAGAAACGTTTTGTACTAGAATACTACATTAGATAGCTTGAGAACAGGGAAAGGATCATTACATAGTAGTGGTCTTTTTTATGTTTGTGAAAAACTATGAGTACTGGAAATATTTCTGAAAGAGATGTAAGAATCAAAAAAGTTGAGCAATTGAAAAAACTTGGAATAGTTCCTTATGCACAACGTTTTGATAAACAAAATATGATAGGTGATATAGTGAGTAAATATGGGCAAACGTTGTCATGAGACACGCCTTTTCGTGATAGTGAAGATATCATAAAATGACCTGAAAGATCCGCTAAAACTGCTGGTCGTATAACCTTGTCTAGAATGCATGGTAAGCTATGATTTGCTAAACTTCTGGATGAAACTGGAGAAATTCAACTAATGTTTCACAAGTGAAGTTATGCAGTGGCGCGTACTGAAAGTTGAAGTGTAATTGAAGAGCTCTCCAACTTGAAAGATGAATCATGACAGGAGATGTCTTCTCATAAGTTTGTGGAGAAGATGGTGGATGTTGGTGATTGGATTGGTGTTGAAGGGGAGTTGTTTTATACCCATAAAGGCGAACTAACTGTTTTTGTTAGTCTGGTTTATTTTTTGTCTAAAGCTATCAGGCCTCTTGGCGATAAATTTCATGGTATAGCTGGTCAAGAAGCTTCATACAGACAGAGATATTTGGATATGATTCACAATAGTGAAACTTTGGATAGGATGAAATTGAGATCAAAGTTTGTGAAGACTTTGAGAGAGTTTTATTGGAAAGAGGGCTTTGTAGAAATAGAGACCCCTGTTTTGGGAACTGCTGCATCTGGTGCTGCTGCTAGACCATTTGTCACTCATCATGAGGACTTCGGTATGGATATGTATTTGCATATCGCACCAGAGATTGGTCTGAAAAAAGCTACCGTTTGATGACTAGAGAAAGTTTTTGAGTTTTCTAGGAATTTTCGTAATGAATGAAGTTCCCCTATTCATGTTCAAGAATTTACAGCAGTAGAGCACTATGCTGTATATCGAAATTATGAAGATAATATGATATTCACAGAGAAAATGTTTGACCATTTGTTCGACTCAGTTCCTCAGTTGTCTCGTGTGGTGAAAGTTGAGGATAAAAAATGAGTTGTTAGTGATGTTGATTTTAGCACACCATGGGCAAGATTGGATTATGTGAAGCAAATCAAGAAAGATAGTGGAATAGATGTGAGTAAATATGGTCCTGAAGATGAAGATGCTTTGAGAAATGATATCAAAGCCAAGTGACATGACTGGTCATGATTGGATATACAAGCTACTGCTACTATGATTGATTACTTATTCAAAAAAGTCACAAGACCAAAAATTGTCTGACCTGCCTTCATCTATAATTATCCCAAAACAATGCAACCGCTTGCACGTGTAAGTGATTTGGATGATAATATCGTTGAGCAATTTCAATTGGTAGTGAATGGATGGGAAGTACTGAAAGCATATGGAGAATTGGTGAACCCTTTGACTCAGCAAGATAATTTTGAAGCTCAATGAGATGCATTGGAGCGTGGTGATGAAGAAGCAACGTCTGGTGATGATGACTATGTAGAGGCTATGGAGTATGGAATGCCACCTCAATCATGATGGGGTATGGGAGTTGATAGAATACTAGCACTGTTGACTGAACAAAAAAACACTCGTGATGTGATCTTGTTTCCATTGATGAAACCTAATACTCAAGTTGAGCAGAAGGTTTCTGAGAAGATCAATATTTCAGACAATATACATCAAGTTTCAGCTAACCGCAGCGATGATGTGTCTAATGAAGATCAACCAAGTTTGGACGATGCTGAAGGTCTAGCTAAAAAATATTTGTCGGATACTCATAGGCATTGCCAAGAAGTTGGAGATGTCATGAAATGGTTTGCTAAAAGACTAGGTAAGACAGAAGAAGAGCAAGATAGACGATATATAACATGACTTCTTCACGATGTTGATTGGGATCATATAGATAAAGATATGCATAGTCATCTTGGAGACAGTTTTTTGAATATGATGGGAGAAATATCCGCTCCCAATAGTTTGATATTAGATATTCGTAGTCACTATGTAGAGAAATGATATGCTCCAGTGGATTCTGAATTGAGAAAATATTTGGTGGCTGTAGATGAGCTGTCATGATTTTTGTATGCCTATAGCTTGATGAGGCCAGAGGGTTATCAAAGCATGAAGTGGAAATCTATCAATAAAAAACTGAAAGACAAAAAGTTTGCAGCATGAGTTGATAGAGAGCATGTGAGATACTGTGAAGAATATCTGGGTATTCCTTTGAATGAATTTTCATTGTTGGTTGCTGAGGCATTGTTTGAAACTCATCAAAAATAAGACACTTTGAAAGTTGAATTCTATGATCAAGAGATATTAGCTGCTATTTGATATAGTTTGCTCTTGCTATCATGATTTGAAAGATTAATTATGTGGTTACCGTGTATGTACAAATTTCAAATTTCTGATAAGTAATTGTTCTCTTATGAAGCTAAGTACCAAACCACCTAAAGGCACTAGCGATCGAATGCCGAATGAGTTTCTTGTCCGTCAATACATCTTCGAAACTTGGAGAAAGGTATGCCAATCTTTCTGATATGAAGAGTACTTGACACCACTTGTAGAGAATGCAGATATCTACAGAGCTAAATCTGGTGAAGATGTTTGAGGTACCGAATTGACCTTGATAAACGACAGATGAGGTAGGGACATTGCTGTAAGACCTGAAATGACACCGAGTGTAACTCGTATGGTAGCTGGTAGCTATGCACAATTGCAAAAACCAGTTAGATATTTTTCTATAGCGAATTTTTATCGTAATGAAAAGCCTCAAAGAGGTAGAAACAGAGAGTTTTGGCAGTTGAATGTTGACTGTTTTGGAGAAGACTCTATCTATGCTGATGTAGAAATACTGAAGATCGGTTTGGAAATGATGAAAACCTTTGACTCCCCTGAAGATAGCTATGTATTGAATTTGAATCATCGTGTTTTGATTGATGACTTTCTTGAAAAGGAATGTTCTATAGAGTTGAATCAAAAACAATCTGTGGTTAGACTTTTGGACAAACGATCAAAGATATGATCAGATGATATGATCAAACTACTTTCTGATGTTGGTTGTGATGATGTTCAAATAAAAAAGCTTTTTACCTGTATGAAGTTGGACAGCTTGGATGAATTTATCTCAGCATTCCCTTCTCTAATAGAAAGCACTGGTATCAAAGAACTTCAAGTAATATATAAGCAACTGGACACTCTGTGATATTGATGATTGTATTCTTTCTCTCCTGCGTTGATGAGAGGATTTGACTATTATGATGGTATGATTTTTGAGATGTTTGATAAACATCCTGACAATAATCGTGCTATGTTTGGTGGTGGACGTTACAATGGATTAGCTTGATTGTTTGGAAAAGATAATTTCCCAGCTGTAGGTTTTGCTCCTGGAGATGAAACTACTAGATTGTTTTTAGAGTCTTGGGGGTTGATTGATAACGTACGTCAATCAATGAAAAGCGAAGTGTACTATATTCCACTACTTTCTGATGACACTTACTGATATATTCAACAGATTGCTTGATCTCTTAGAGATGCATCTAAGAACGTAGATGTGTGACTTTCTACAAAAAAACTAGGTAAAGCTCTTCAATATGCAGATAAAAAGAGTTATGATTTTGTGGTGATCGCTTGAGAAGAAGAGATAGCCAACAAGACCTATAAACTAAAAAATATGAAGACAGGTGATGAAACTGTAACTGACTTTCAATAGTGTACTTTCGTTATTATTATTTTTCGGACTTTCTTTTGTGTCTGATTTGTCTATTTTCTTCTTGCTTATTTGTTTTCTGGAAAAGAATAGTTTATGGTCAGTATTGAAGATATTAAATTGCCACCTAATCACACAGAGGCTGAAAAGTCTGTGCTTTGAGGTGTCTTGTTGGATAATGAAATCATGTATATGCTTGAGTCTATGGCTTTGAAGCAAGAAGATTTTTATAAACGTGAACATGGCTATCTGTACCAAGCGATGATAGATCTTTGGGATAGGCGTGGTACAATAGATGCTGTAACTCTTTCTAATCAACTCCAAAAGAACTGAGTCCTGGATGATATCTGAGGAATGGATTACATATACGAATTGAGTACTTTTTTGATGAGTACTGCTGGATGTGCTGAGTATGCTCAGATAGTAAAAGAAAAATCTACGCTAAGAAGAATATTGAAGGTATCTCAATGAATAATTGGAGATGTCTATGATCAAAAAGAAACATTGACGATACTTGAAGCTATAGAAAAGAAAATTTTTGATCTGACACAAGTGAACGTTGGTGATCGTGTTCATCACATCAAAGAAATACTTTCTTCTAGAGTGGAGGAGTATATGGCCATTGTTGATAATCCAGATAAAGCTGATGAGAAAAAAACATTTTCTGGATACAAAAAAATAGATGATATGCTTGGTGGATTTAAGCCAGGTGAACTGATCGTATTGGCAGCAAGGCCATCTATGGGAAAAACAGCTTTTTCCCTTAATGTTTTGGTCAATGCGGCATTGGATCAAAAGAAGACGATTGCTTTTTTTTCTCTAGAAATGAGCTCTGAACAGATAGTAGATAGAATCCTTTCTACTATTGCTAATGTCCCTATGTACAAGATAGCTAAATGAGATATGCAAGCTGATGATTTTGATAGAATAGGAAGAGCTACTGAACAACTTTCACAAACAAACATCTATCTAGATGATAAATGATCATCAACAATATCTGCATTGAAATCAAAACTTAGAAGACTTAAGGTTGAAAGAGGTACCCTGGATTTAATCGTGATTGATTATCTTCAGTTGATGAGTGGTGAATGAATGAAGTTTGCTGGAAATAGAGTTTTGGAAGTGTCAGAATTATCTAGATCGCTGAAGGAACTTGCTAAGGAGTTGACAGTACCAATAGTAGTTCTTTCTCAACTTTCACGTAATGTGGAGTCACGTATAGACAAACAACCACAGCTTTCTGATTTGAGAGATAGTGGAGCAATAGAGCAAGATGCTGATGCTGTGTTGATGCTCTATAGAGAAGAATATTATGATCCAGATACTGATAGAAAATGAGCAACAGATATATTGATCAGAAAGAATAGAAATGGACCTGTATGAGAAGCTGAGTTGTTTTTTGAGAAACAAACAATGAAATTTGTTGAACTGGATATGAATCCAGACAAGACAGATGGTAGTTTCTAGCGGCAATAATTGTATCACATACTTTAAATAAGTCATTCTTCTAGGTGTTTAGAGGTCTGATTTTTTCTTTTTTTTGCACTTTGTACTATAATTATTGTGCTTAGTTTTGTGAATATCGCTATCATGTCATTTAGAGACTATTTTGAAAGAAACAAGATCGTCAAAGGAAAAATGGATCCTGTGTTCAATACTGAACAAATGATGCCAATTTCTGAGGTGAAATGAGATACTATCCTGCTAAAAGATGGTGGAATGAGAGCTATCTTGAAAGTGGATGGTTTGAACTTGGATCTAAAAAACTATGATGAGCAACAACTTGTACTCAAGCAGTACAAAAAGTTTTTGAATGCTCTAAATTTTCCAATTCAGATATTGATACGTAATACGTACTTGGATTTGTCTGATTATATATCTTATGTAAAAGGACAAGTTTCATGAATCGATAATAAGGTACTTCAATCTTCTGGACAAGAGTATGCTAGCTTCTTGGAAGATATAGACGTAAGGACTGGATTGATCTTCGTGAAGGAGTTTTATATCGTCATACCATACTATACTGGTGGTGATGAAAATAATCTGGTGAAAAAAGTATGGCGGTCAAAACTTTTGGATGTCTTGAATATGAAGGATAGTATCGAAAAGATTGTTGGTAGATATAGAAGTTTTTTGAAAAATGAAAAATTCTTAAACACAAGATGCAATGTGGTAAGTGACGGATTGAGAGGTATGTGAATGTGAATCAAAAGACTGGGAATTTCAGAAATAATCTCACTATTGTTTAGAGTGTATAATCCAACTGTCCATAGTTCAATGGGTGAGTATGAAGATAAACCCTACTAAATAACTGTGGTTCTTTGTTTGACTGATGTTTAAATCGCCTTGTTGCGATTGCTTTTTTTTTGTTTTGTGATATATTGTTGTGACTTTAGGTATTAGTATTCTTCGATGAGAGAAAAAGAAAAAAATGTTTTGGGTATAGATTGGTGAAAAAAATATATATGACTAGCATATAAACAGGGGAGTACTGGGATGGTTTTTCCTATAGGTTATATTATGAATGACAAATCAACAATGTATCAGCTTAGTGATATTTTGGTGCAATATAATATCTTTTCTGTGGCGGTTTGACGGCCAAAGAGACAAGAAAACATCCAAAAAGAAATAGAAAAGTTTGTTTGATTGTTGAGATCTATCGTAGGAAAAGATACGAGTATTGAATATGTGGATGAGGATTATAGTACAGTGCAAGCGAATGCTAAGCTAGATAATTTTCAAAAGAATGTAGGTACAGATACTTTGGCAGCTATGGAAATACTGGAAAGAATGTAGTTTCAAGAAATAAAAAAAAGACAGAAGGGAAGTATACTTCCAAAATATTTTCTCCTGTCATTTGTACTATTTGTGTTTTTTTCTGTGCCTTCCACAGATACAAATTTTGGGTTGCCCTTGCTTAGGTATAAAGCGAGAGCACTTTTTGTAAGATGAGGAGTGACCAGAAGGCTTATTGTCCCTTACTACCTCTTTTTTTATTACTTTCCCATCTTCCCCAAAAAAGATTTTGGCGATCCAACTCATACTTGTTTTTTTTTTAGAAAACTGCTATTAAGAAAAAACCCCTACTAAAGCAGGAGTTTTTTATTTGATAGCAATTGATCTTTTTTTAGTTTCCTTCGTGCCATACAAAATGCTCCTGCGCTGTTGCCAGTTTTCTAATTATAAATGCGTGGAGATAAGAGTTTTTGTGTAGCATGTGTTGGTTTGTTTTGTAATTATTTCGTGCAAAGTACATGGTATATATGTAGAGTATTGAAATCAAGTAATTTATGTTAGGATAACTTAGATATGCTATTGTTGGGAGATATACACATAAATGCGCGTATGAAGCATCAAATCTTGGAAAAAATGAGAGATATAGTTATTAAACATGAAGATGAAGACCATATAGTATTTTTGTGAGATTATGTATATCACTTTGCATATGACAGAAAATCATTGTTAGCTCTTTTTCAGTTTTTCGTAGAATTGTACAAACAATGAAAGCATGTGTATGTTTTGGCTGGTAATCATGATCGAGTAGCGGAACATTTCGTATACGAAGAAGCAAGACAAGCTTTTGATCTTGTGTTTGAAGGATTGTCTTCTGAGAAATGATTTTTGAAGTTCATCACCAAGCCTGAGTGGTTCGATATAGAAGGAGAATCTATTCTTTTTCTTCCATACAATACCGGTCTTAGTTTTGATGAAAGTATCTTAAACGTAATGCATGATGATCCACATATGCAACATATATCGTTGTTGAGTAAAGAACTACTCACTAGTGACAATAAACGTAAAAAGCAATCTGGAGCGATAAATGCTATTTTGCTTGAAGAACTTTCTAAAAAAGATCTTAGAGAACAAAATATTGTTGTACTTCACCACTACTATGTAGAATGAGTGCAATTCCCTGGTCAACGTGGACGTTTTGGTTTCAAGGATGTTTCTTTAGCCAGACAGCGGCTTGATGTTACGCACATATCTATGATGTCATGACACTTACATCAACCATTTGTTTATAAGAATTATACCTGTTTGGGTAGTCTTTGGTCTACATCACCATTGGAGATTAATCATTTGAAAGTATATGCTGCGAAAAAAGGAAATGTGCTTTCTATTTTGCCTTGTCATATAAATTACTATTTTCGTATAGAATCTACTGATGAAACAATTAAAGAATGATTATTGAGTAGTCACTTTGATTTTTTGATACAGCAACTTCGCGATACAGTAGCATCAAACGAATTTTTTTCTGTGTCGTTTGATTGAGATTTTCGTCCGCCTTTGTGACTTGTTAGCTTACAATTGATTGTTGACGAGATGGACTATTGACAAATGAATAACTACATAGATAAGGCGGTGCTAGACAAACTTGATACCGTACGTTTGAAAAAGCAACAACAATGATTGAGTAATTTGATGCAAAAGTTAGATGTATCAGGTAAAAATTTAGAATCCTGATTTCAAGATCGAAAGATTATTTTGCAGGATTATATTGCAATCAAGTACGAAGATGAACAAGATGTTTATGAAAATTTGCTGCGTGATATGCGTGTTTTGTCTTAGTGATTGATTATGATACTTTGAATTGATCCTGGTATTAGGAAGCTTGGATATGCTTTGATACAAAAAAACAAAACTATCGTATTGGCTGATGTGATAGTGCTTGATCAAAAAAATGTACAAAGAACTGATCATTGGGATCGTATGGATAAAATTTATGGTTTTTTTGAGAAACTATTGATTGATTATCCTGATATAACGTGTTTGAGTATGGAAAAACTCTATTTCACTGCCCGCAACCAAAACAACGCTGAGTTTGTGTACGGGATTAGATGAGCTTTGATGATGCTATTTCGTCGTCATAATGTTAAATTGGTTGAATATACTCCCATACAACTGAAAAAATATATTACGGGTAACAGCAAAGCTTCTAAAGAACTAGTGATGAGTGTTGTGAAAAGAATATTCTGACTTGAAGCTATGCCAAAGTATCATGATGTTGCAGATGCTCTATGATTAGCGTATCTAGCGAGTATGCAGTGATTTTAATCTTATGGAGAATGTGATGCGTATATATGTCTGACATAGTAGCTCTTTTGATTTTCAAAATGAATTGTATATACCTCTTCGTGAATTTGCTTTGGACAGAGATATAGATTTTATATTTCCTCATGAACAATCTAGCGAACAGTATGATAGTAAAAAGATTTTTGCCAAGAAAAATGTAGATTTATTTTTGGCTGAAATCTCCTATCCTAGTTTGTGATTGTGAATGGAACTTGGTTGGGCAGATCTTTATAATATTCCGGTATTGGCTGTGTATAAAAAAGGACAAAAATACTCATCTTCAATATTTGCTCTAGTAGATATGGTATATGATTATACAAATATAGTAGAAACCTTGACTGAACTATCTGGTAAAAAGTGATATCTATAATTTTATTTTTGTTTTGAATTGATGAAGCCTACACTTTTGATCTTAGCTGCTGGTATTTGAAGCCGCTATGGATGACTAAAACAAATTGACTGTTTTTGACCAAATGGAGAATCTTTGATAGATTATTCTGTATATGATGCTAAAAAAGCATGATTTGGCAAAGTCGTATATATTATTAGAAAAGAGTTTGAAAAAGAATTTAGAGAGAAATTTGCACACATAGAAGATGTGATGGAAGTGGAATACGTCTTTCAAGATTTGGATCCAGATGTTCCATGAGTTTCTGGAATAGTCGAACGTGAAAAACCATGGTGAACTGCTCATGCTATGATGTCTGCCAGAGGAGTTGTGAATGAACCATTTGCTGTTATTTCTGCTGATGATTATTATGGACCAGAAGCATTTATATTGCTATATGATTTCTTGTCCTCTGATGCTAATACAGATGAATCTTTGGTGGTATGTTACAAGCTTGGAAACACATTATCTTCTCATGGTACTGTAAATAGATGAGTGTGTTACGAAAAAGAATGATACCTGACTTCTACTGATGAGATTTTGAAAATATGATTAGAAGGAAACAAGATTCTTTATCCTCATGAGGATGGTTCTCGCGAGTTATGAAGAGACACTTTGGTGGCTATGTTGATGTATGGCCTTCAACCCTCTTGTTTGGACTATATATACAATACCTTCCCTTCTTTTGTGGAAAAAAACAAAAAAGATCCTAGGTCTGAATTTTTGTTTCCTAAAGTTTTGGGTGAAATGATCGAACATGATAACCATAAGTGCAGAGTCTTATGTAGTAATGATACTCGATATGGAGTAACAAACAAAAATGATAAAGATAGAGTTTCTAAGGCTTTTTTAGCTCTCCATGACGAAAATTGTTATCCTGAAAAGCTTTGGCAATAGTGATTGGATAGATAACTAATCGATCGTCAAGCTATTGACCATATATGTATTGAAGAGTTTCGCTGGGAAACTCTTTTTTGTTATCATAGGATTATCTTTGTTTGATTAGTTTTTTCTCTATGGATCGTTTTGATCGTGTTTCTGAGTCACAAGAACATAGTGGTGATGAAAAAAAAGATATTGTGGAATATCATCCTGCGGATGGATTTGAAAATGTAGATACAGCTTGAGATGAAGCTGATGTTGTGCTAGATAATTCTTTGGCAGATTTAAATGATCTTGAAAGAGTTTTGTGAAAATGACCTGAATCATTGACCTTATGAGAACTAATATTGAATAAAGAAGAATTGATAACTTTAACTAAGTACTGAATAAACAAAATAGACTTGGAAAAAGCTGAATTAGGTGATACTGAAGCAAAAAAGAATGTTGTAAAGAACGCTACTCTTGGTATTAAGTGACATGCATATGTTGCTTCTTGACCTGCTGTTACGAACTATTTTTATGATCCTAGTTTGGATTTGAGTGTTCGTGATTCTGAGAAAGATAATAGTATGTTGCGAGACTTGAAAGAAAGATATACGACTGTTTAATTGTGCGCATTTTTGATGCTTCGAGCTGTAGTACAAACATTTTTGTCAGGAACTAGCACTGTCTTTTGGAAGAAGGCAATGTCACTTTCTGCTGATAGCAAACATGTGTGGTATATTTTTGCTGTATTTTGAATGTTGGGTGCTGTTGGAGTTAGTTTATATTATCTCTTGTCTGGTGCAGTTAGCTGGAATGAATTATTGATATCAAATAAATACTTGTTGCTGATTCTTTTGATCATGATTGTGACAATTTCCTTCAGACCCCTGAATCAAAGCATCTATGAAAAGGAAAGGATATCTGTGATAATGCCTTTCACTAACTTGAATAAAATTTTTGTTCTTATATTTTCTTTTTTTGTATATAAGGATGTTTCTCTAGCATCATTTTTGATTACATTGTCCGTGATTGCTTTGATCATAGGTTTTTCCATAGATTTCAAAAATTTCAAAATACCGAAAGTGTTTTGGTCTGTACTAGCTGTGCAGGTCTTGTTTACGATTCGTTATTTATTGATGTGATATATTGTGTTGAGCCTTTCTGATAAGGTTTTCTATATCTATGATTCTGTCATATACTTCCTTTTGTTGGTCGTGATGATAGCCTTTAATGGTACTGTCTCTCAATTGAAAACATTTTCACCAAAGTTTTATGCAAATAGAATGTGAGCCTCTGTGTTTGGCGCATTTTGAACAATAATATGATTGTATTTGATCGCAGAACTTGGTATGAGTCTGACTATCTTGCTTTCATTTTTGCAGATAGCCGTGACACTAGCCTTCTCATATTTCTACTTGAAAGATATCCCAGCTAAAAAAGATATAATACTAACAATTCTAGTTGTTTGACTGGTTGGTCTCTGATTCTTACTGAAATAATAGATACAGGATATATCCGAAAAACTTGCAATATATAAAAAATTGCGTATATATAGACTGCTTTAGTTGCAACTAAGCGCCCATGGGTAGAAGAAAAAAATGTAGAACTATAGACTTGGATATGTGATCCATTTGTTATTCGTTTGGTCCATTGTCATATAATGATGAGGAAAGAAAAAAGTTGCCATGTATTTTGATGGAAGCTGATGAATTACAAACGCTTAAACTAAAAGACTGAGAAGGTCTAACTATGGTTGAATGAGCGAAAAGGATGTGAATATCTAAATCCGTTTTTTGAGAGATATACAAAAGAGCTCGCGAAAAACTGGTTGATATGGTAGTAAATACCAAACAGTTAATGATAAGATGTCCTTATGAAAGTGATGACGGTACATATAATCTAGAATAAATTTTTTAGTAATCAAATTTTCAATATGTCTTTGTATGAATCTGTCCAAGAACAAATAAGACAAGCTTTCTCCCATCTAAAAAATGAATTTGATCTATCCCTTTTGGAAAAAGTATTATACCCAAATCAAATAATAGAAGTATCTATCCCGGTTCTTATGGATGATGGGACAACCAAAGTTTATATCTGATATAGATCTCAACATAACAATGTAAAGTGACCTTATAAATGAGGTATCAGATATCACCAAGATGTTTCTAAGGATGAAGTCATGAGTCTCTCTGCTTGGATGTCGCTAAAAACTTCTGTTGTGTGAATACCCTTGTGATGATGAAAATGATGAATCATCGTAGATCCCAAGACTTTGTCTACATGAGAGTTGGAACGCCTAACTAGATGATTTGTCCAAAAAATAGCAAAACATATTTGACCAATGACGGATGTTCCTGCTCCTGATGTAAATACCACACCGCAAATTATGTGATGGATTGTCGATGAGTATGCAAAGGTTGTATGAAAATGGACACCTTGAGTGGTAACAGGAAAACCATTGTCTCTTTGAGGAAGTGCGTGAAGATCTAGAGCAACAGGTACTTGAGCTTACTATAGTTTGTTGCGTTATTTTGATTCTACAAACGAAACTATCAAGAATAAAACAATTGCTGTTCAATGATCATGAAATGCAGGTCTTGTTTTTGCTCAGTTAGCTAGCCAAGCTTGAGCAGATATAGTATCTATGAGTGATTCACGTGGTGCTATATATGATCCTCAATGATTAGATATTGAAAAAATTTCTCAACTAAAGTCACAAAGAAAATCAGTCAGCGAGTTGGGGGTTGGTTCTGTGATGTCAAATGAAGAACTACTATTATTAGATGTTGATGTGTTGGCTCCTGCTGCGTTAGAAAACCAAGTACATAAATGAAATGCAGCTGAAGTTAGAGCTAAACTAATCTTGGAAATTGCCAATGGTCCAACAACAAAGGATGCATCAGATCTTCTCTACAAAAAATGAATACCTGTTTTACCAGACGTATTAGTCAATGCTGGAGGAGTAACTGTTAGCTATTTTGAACAAGTGCAAAACAATACAAACTTTTATTGGAGTGAAGAAGAAGTTGACGAAAAGTTGAAAAAGATTATGAATGATGCCACTGATGATGTTTTGTCAGCTAAAGAGAAATACAATGTTTCTTATAGACAAGCAGCTTATATAATAAGTTTGAGAAAGATACTTCAGGCCTTGAAAGATAGGTGATAATGTTATTTATTCTTTGTATATAAAAGTAATGACTGAAACAAACGACCACAAGGCGATACATTTAGAAGATTCTAGTAAATTTCCTGAGATCATATCAAAGGGAGTTGTTCTTGTTGATTTTTATGCAGACTGGTGTGGTCCATGTAAAATGTTGTCTCCTCAACTTGAAGAGTTGGCAGTAGATTTTGATTGAAAAGCAACCGTTTTGAAAGTAGATGTGGATGCTCACGGTGAAATTTCATGAGAATATGAAGTTTCTTCTATTCCTACTGTGATCATTTTCAATAATGGAGATGTTGTATGAGAAGCTATAGTGTGAGCTTACCCGAAAGAACATTACGAAACAATCATAAATGATTTGATTGGTAGTAATGACGCTACTGAATAGTGGTTCTATATGAAATTATTGTTTGATAGAAGTGGATGTTGTTATCCACTTTTTTTTAGTTGTTGATGATATTATTCATGCGCTTACCTTCATAGACAATTTTTATCAGCTCTGTCTTGCTTCGAAAATCTGATGGGTATAGTTTCTTTTCTTTCAGTACCTTGTTTAGTGTGTATCTAGTTTGTGGTCAAAAAATACCACACCAAGTTGATCATTTGCTAAGAACTTTTTGATCAACTTGAAATTTGCAGATAGCATGTTTAGTGATTGGTCAAAAATAGCCAGTATGTCGTTTGGGATTTAGATAACCTAGTTTAATAAGATACTTTTGTAAAGTTAGAACGAAGACATCTTTTCTACCTTCCTCTAGTTGTATCATAGAAAAGGCCATATCGAAGAAATGTTTGAAGTTTGGTACTTTTGATCGATTCATTCCCACCGCCTCTTCTGGCATGAGGATTCCTTTGGGGCAATGATATGCTTCTATGTCTTGTTTTCCTCGAGTTATAGCTCTAATCAACCCTTCATTTCCATATCACATTCGGAAATCTAGCCTATCATGTTTATTGTTTCTCTCTCCTGCTTCTACTATAGCTCATCACCTATCTGAAATTTTTCAAACTCATAGTTTTGTGACTATATAATCTCAGAATTGATAATTTGATGGAGCTGCAATCATACCAGGAAAAACAGGTTCTCCTGATGCACCATGAGTACCCTGTCAGTTTAGAATTTTTTCATCTATAATATTTCACTTTGCATAAGCAATTTGGTTTGGCTTTGGAGAATAGTATGCTGTAGTGGTAAATGTTTTTTTTATACATTTATCTAAAGATACTTCTATTTTTTCTGCATATGTTTGACTTCATACTGTTATTAACAATGCTAGTCACATGCATATACTTGTTTTTTTTAGTAGATTTTGTAGAGTCATTTTTAATAAAGTCTAAAGCATGCTAATCATATTGTGGTTTTCTGTGTTGGACAAGAAAGAACTCTTGAAATCTTTTATATTCTGTTGTTTTTTTTGTTAATGTGGTATGGTATTTTACAGTTATTGATATTATTACTTACTTTCTATCTGATTGCTTTTGTTTGTGACTTCTATTTTGTTCCATCATTGGAAAAAATATCAAAAAAATTGCGTCTTTCTTCTGAATTTGCAGGAGCAACATTGATGGCTGTAGGAAGTAGTGCTCCCGAACTATTCACTTCACTTTTTGCTGTTTTGAATCCAGCGTTGGAACCAAGTGTTGGAGCTGGAACTATAGTTTGATCTGCTATTTTCAATATATTGGTGATCATAGGTGCTGCGGCTATGGTTCGTAAAGCTACTATTTCTCGGCAACCAGTAGTGAGAGATCTCATATTCTATGCTGTTTCTATTCTGTTGTTGTTGACTGTTTTCCGAGATGGCCAAGTTCAGTTCTTTGAAATGTTGGTGTTTTTGATTCTCTATATAGTCTATGTTTGGGTAGCAAAAAACCGATCTCGTTGGTTAGGATATGGAGAACCAAAATTTGCTGAAGAAGATCATGAAGAAGAAGTTACTTGAGTTAGCTCTTATGTGAAATGTGTTTTTGATCGTATCATTCCATCTTATGATCGTTATTATCGACGAACTTTTTTTGTTAGTATTTTGCTCATAGGTCTTATTACTCATTTTATGGTAGAAGCTTGAGTGCACTTTGCTCATCATATTGGGATACCATCAGCTATTATCTGACTTACTGTTTTGGCTGCAGGAACATCAGTACCGGACTTGTTTTCTTCTTTAGCAGTAGCTAGAAAGTGAAAGTGAGATATGGCTATTACGAATGCAGTATGATCTAATATTTTTGATATTCTTTTTGGTCTTTCATTCCCGTATATGTTGTACTTTCTTATTCACGGATTGAACACAACTATAGTTGTTGATAACAATAACTTGCTCGCTAGTATCATGTTGTTGTTCGCAACAGTTATTGCTGTGGCTTTTTTGTTGGTTATGAGAAAACGAAAACTTGGTAATAAATCTGGTTTGTTTTTGATCGCATTGTATGTCTGATATCTTGTTTATACTATAGTACAAGTTGTTTCTTAGTGATCATTCTTTTGTCAACCATTGTTTAGCACTAAAAACTACTTTTCCTTGTCTTTTTCTTTTCGTATTTTTATAATATAGCACGTAAGTCCGAGTAGGTGCTATTTTATTCTCAGCTATTTTAGGATCGTATGAAACAATATCGTATACAGTATACAAAAGAAGCAAAGAAAGTTATGGAATTAGCCCAATTGATAACTATAGCAGATAAAAAAAGATATATTTCTCATAGTTCACTATTTTGGTGAGTGTTTGTTTTTTTGAGAAATACACCATATCACAAACTTTTTTGGAAATTGATGGGAGTCAAAGTCCCAAATATGTTGGAAAACTATTTTGATGAACACTATTCTAGTGTTGATTTTTCTCATCAACCAAATCGTTTTATGGTAGTTAAGCATCTTCTGGAACAAATGCACAATGAAGACCAAGAACAAATGGTTGACTTTGTGTGATTGTTGTATGCTAGTTTGACAGAATGAAATCGTGATACACAAAAGCTTTTTCAGCGTTTGTGATTAGATGCAGACGTAATAAAACAGAATTGTCAGTATATTATGGACCATCCAGCCATATTACAGATCGGAATCATTGCCTTCTTTGAATTGTTGTCTAAACTTGTAAAGAAGCTTTCTTTAGATCTAAATAATATACAATTGATGCACATTGATCTTCTACAACATATGCCTGAGGCTAATGCTGGGAACCCTTGAACAGCTCAAAAAGACCCAAATAAGAGTGATATTAAAACCAATGAACAAAATCTTCAGGAAGAAAAAAAACTGACTGTAGAATATTTTGGTACTGATTTGACGAAAGAGTATGAAGATGGTTTTTTGGATCCTATTATCGGTAGAGACAAAGAGATAAATCAAATGATCTATACTTTGTTGAGAAAGAGCAAAAACAACCCTCTTTTGATAGGAGAAGCTGGAGTAGGTAAAACAGCTATTGTAGAGTGACTTGCTCAGAGAATCTCACTATGAAATGTTCCAGATAAGCTTAAAAACAAGAGGATTTTCATGTTAGACATGGGGAGTCTTGTTGCTGGAACAAAATACAGAGGTGAATTTGAAGCTAGAATGAAAGCAATATTAGATGAAGCACAAGATGTATCGAATAATATCATACTGTTTATCGATGAACTACATACTATCATAGGTGCTGGTGGTCAAGAAAATACAGATGCTGCTCAGATGATAAAACCTTTGTTGGCTAGATGAAAAATCAAACTAATTGGTGCTACTACATATGATGAGTACCAAAAGTATATTGAAAAAGACGCTGCGTTGAAAAGAAGGTTTCAAGAAATACATGTTGATGAACCTGATGCAGAGACAACTAAAGCAATCATGATGTGATTGAAAGAAACTTATGAGAACTTTCATGGTGTAGTGATCACTGAAGAAGCTATAGAAGCCTCTATTGCTCTAAGTAGGAGATATATCATGAATAGATATCTTCCTGACAAGGCATTGGATATTATCGATGAAGCAAGCGCTAGGAAATCAACCATTACTAAAAAGTTAGAGAAAGATGATGGTTATCAAAAATATGAAAAACAACTAAAGAAAACAGATAAACAAATAGAAGTAGCTATAGAATCCCAAGATTATTTTTGAGCTGCAGAACTGAAACAAAAACAAGAAAAAATAAAACAGAAAATGCAGCAAGTAAGACAAGAAAAGCTCTTGCCTAAACATTTGAGACAATCTATAGAAAGAAATGATATCGGTCTTGTGTTGTCAGATAAGATTTGAATCCCTGCAACTATTGTTAGTGAGTCAGAGATCGAAAAACTTAGAAGACTAAGAGATGAATTGGATGGTGATGTTCTTTGACAAGATGAAGCTGTAGATGCAGTAGTAAAATCAGTCACGAGAAATAGACTATCTGTGATAGAAAGAGATAAACCTATTGGTTCGTTTCTTTTTCTATGACCATCAGGTACTTGAAAGACTCACTTAGCTAAAACTATCGCTAAACATTATTTTGGCGATGAGAAAGCTATGATTAGAGTCGATATGTCAGAATTTATGGAAAAATATTCTATATCTAAACTGATTGGTTCTGCACCTGGTTATGTTGGTCATGAAGAATGAGGACTATTGACTGAACAGGTCAGAAGAAGACCATACAGTGTTGTTTTGCTTGATGAAGTAGAGAAGTCATCTAGAGATGTATTGAATATACTTCTTCAAATATTGGATGAAGGTCACCTGAAAGATAGCAAATGAAGAATGATTGATTTCAAGAGCACTATCATTGTGATGACTTCAAATCTTGGGTCCGAGGAATTTTCAAAAAAGCTAGCCAACATTTGATTTGCTGATAGTAGTGGAAGTGAGCAAGAATTGAATAAAGCGGAATTTGAAAAGAGAAAATGAAGAGTTATGGAACGTGTAAAAGAATTTTTGTCTCCAGAATTGATAAATAGACTTGATCATATTATCACGTTTAGACCTCTTCCTAAAAAGATTTTGAAGTCTATCTTGAAGAAGCAATTGGATGAATTCTTGTTTGCTCGACAAGTGAATAAATCACTTAGATTACCTCGTTTCACTAGCAAAAAATTAGATTCTATCATCGATGAAGTTTATGATCCATTGTTAGGTGCTAGACCTTTGGAAAAATATATCCATCAGAAAGTTGAACCAGCTCTAATAGAGCAAATCATGGAAGCTTAATCTCTAATTGAAGTATTAAAAAAGAGGAACGTCACACTACACTGTGACTTGTTCCTCTTTTTTGTTATGTGATTTTCTATTTGATTAGATTGTTGATTCTTTTTATGAAATCCTGTATGTTTTCTATTTTTGCTCATTGTTGGAGGAGTGCTTGTTGGTATAGGTAGATTGCTGTTTCCTTCAACTCTTCACTTTTAGGATCTTTTTTGTGAGATTTGATCATCTTTTGTAGTAGCGGGTGTGTAGCATTTATTTGCAAATCTCTTTTTGTTTGTTGTACGGTGTGTCACATTGCTTGCATGTACTTTTCCATCTGCATAGATGCTTGTCATTCTTTGTCTATGAGTACTGCAGCAGCATCGTTTAACTTGTGAGAGAAATCTATATTATCTATTTGATCAGACCCAATAGCTGTTTTTAGATATGCTAAAAAGTCTTTGTTTTCTTTTGCTACCTTTTCTACCTGTTTTTTCTTTTCTTCGTTCTCTTTACTTTTGTTTTCTATATTTGCATGTTGTGCGTTTGTGATTTTGTGTTTCTTGAATTCTTGTAGGCTTTGAATTACTCGTTCATCTATAGGTTCATGTAATAATATGACATCAAAGTCTGTGTTGTTGAACTGTTCTAAGTATGGGCTGTTTTTTAGCTCTTCTATAGACGATCAAGTCAGGTAGTATATTTCTTTTTTGTCGTTTTTTTGTTCTGTAATATAATCATTTAGACTTATATTTTTTTCCTGTTTTCGTGAATGAAAAACACATAGATCTGCTATCTTTTCTTTGTTTGATCGATCGAAATGTATTCATTCTTTGATTATCCTTCAGAAATCTTGGAAGAAAACTTGGTATTTGTCGTTTGCTTCTTTTTGTTGATAGCTCAATGATTCTAAAACTTTTTTGACCAGGGTTGCTTTGATCTTTTCTAGTATAGAATTGTTTTGGAGTATTTCTCTAGATACATTGAGTGGTAGATCTGGTGTTTCTACGACTCATCTAACAAATCTTAGCCACTGTGGTAATAATTCTTTGCTATGTTCCATGATCAGTACATTTTGTACGTACAATTGTGGTCCATAGTCTTGTTCGGGCGTTAGATTAGTGAATGGATTAGTCTTTGATGGTATGTATAGTAATGCTTTGAAATTGATGTTACCTTCTATGTGTAAGTGAATATAATCCAAAGGTTTTTCTGTATCGAAACTTAACGACTTGTAGAAATCCAAATATTGTTCATCTGTTACTTCTCTTTTTTGTTTTGTTCGAATTGACTGTGCTTTGTTGATTTGTTCGTACTCTCTTTTTTTATCTTTTTTTTCTTCGTCTATCTTTTCCATCATCATGATAGGAAATGGTATGTAGTTACTATGCTTTTTGATTAGAGATTTTACACGATACTCGTTGGCAAAATCTTTTGATTCATCATTCAAATATATTTTGATGGTAGTTCATCTTTTTTCTTTTTTTGAATCTTCTATTTGATAGCTTCATTTCCCATCTGAACTTCGAAGAACCGGACTTTCTTTGTTTGTTTTTGTTTCTAGTTCTATTTTTTTTGCAACCATAAAGGCACTGTAGAAACCAATACCAAATTTTCAAATTAGATCTGTTTCTTTTTCTTTTTTTAGTCCTTCTATAAACTTTTTTGTACCAGATTTAGCTATCGTTCCGATATTTTCTATCACATCTTTTTCATTCATTCAAATACCATTGTCATGGATTGTTATTATTTGTTTTTCTTCATCTACATCTACTGTGATCTGCAGCTCATGATCATCTCATAGATAGTTTGTATCTGTAAGTGATTTGATTTTGGCCTTGGATAATGCATCACTGGCATTTGATATAATTTCCCTCAAAAATATTTCTTTGTCAGAGTATATAGAATGTGTTACCAATTCTATAAGTTGATTTACATCTGCATTGAACTCATGTTTTGACATTTTTTGAATCTTTTTATAAATATGAAAATTATTTCATAGATTTTATCTCTAATTTCAATGGCACTTATGTTCTTTGCGTGCTATTTGTCTTGTTTGAAAAAGATACGTGCATGAGTACTGAATACTATTAGAAAGAGTAGTCCTCGTGTAAATCACCCAATGATACTTTCTTTACTTTCATAAGATCTTTTTGCTAACATCTTTCCCTTTTCTCTGGTTAGGCACTCTTCTCTATCTTCTGGATTTTCCACTACAGCTTCTTCTGTCTTTATTGTTGGTTGATCGCATTGATAAGCATAGTAATCATTTCCGCTTATGTACTCTTCATCGCTGATGATGTTGATCATGATGAGTTGGTGAATAGCTATAGATAGAGCTATCACAGTTCCACATAGTCCAAAGAGAGTTGCTAAGAGGAAGTAGGTCTTTTTTAGTGAATGGATTTTCATGGTTTTTGAATGTAGAAAATAAATTATTTGTATAGTTTACATAGATTGTAGCATAACTCGCAAAGCAAGTATAACTGATGTTTAGGTACTGCTGTATATAGAGGAGTTCCTGGTTTTAGTTTCTCGAAATGAATACTAATATCAAGTCAGTAGGTCTTACTACCAGTCCATTCTTTTATATAATCAGCATAGTTGAAAACTAGGTGAATGTTTTTTACACCGTGTTCATGTAGGTATGACCTTTGTTGTACAAAATCTTCTTTTTTGATGATGATTTGAGGATCTATAGCATGATTAAGTATGTTTCTTCCAAACCTTATGACTTGCTCGAAAGGGAAAAATTGCTTGTCTAAATAGCTACGCAAATGCTTGTTGAATGTATCGCTGTTGTCTATCAACTCTTTCATCACACTTAGTACTCATTTGATAGCGTTTGTTTCTACCATATATCAGAGAACATTTTCTTTGTCAGGATTTTTGTGTATCTGGGTTAGAAGACTGTGTATCTTGTCTCCTTGTAGTACAAATTGTGAGCTTTCTCAAGTTTGGATGGGCATATCTTTTGCGTACTTGGAAAGATCTCTTTTTTTGACAGTCTGTTCTAAGAACATTCATAGATAGAGAAAGTGATAGTGTCATTGGAGTAGCGCGATATGGTCTTTGAGAGAGGAGCGTGCCATTATCTTTTTAGCATTTGGATAAAAATATCTTGGGGAACATTTACCTTACCTATAGCTTTCATTTTCTTTTTTCATTCTTTTTGTTTGGCTAGTAGTTTACGTTTACGAGTGACATCTCAGCCATAACATTTAGCGATAACATCTTTTTTGATAGCAGATATAGTCTCTCTGGCGATCATACGTGATCATATTCCTGCTTGTATAGGTATTGTGAACAAGTGTTTCGGTATCAATTCTTTTAATCTTTTTACAATACTTTTTCAGAGGAAATAGGCATTATCCTTATGAGAAATCATACTGAGAGATTCAACTCTATCGTTGTTTACGAATATATCTATTCTGACTAAATCTTCTGCTTGGTAATGAGAAAATTCATAGTTCATGGTAGCGTATCACTTGGTTGATGACTTTAGTTTGTCATAAAAGTCTATGATCATTTCTCCCATCGGCATTTGGTATTTTCGTACTACCCTTTGTTGATCTAAATATTCCATTCATTTCAACATTCCTCTGTACTCCTGGCATAGTTGCATAATGTTACCAGCGTATTCTTCTGGTCAAACTATCTCTATGTTTCCTATTGGTTCACGTATCTCTTCTATCATTCAGTTTTCTGGCATGTCTCATCCTGACGTGATGACGAGTCGGGGTTTTAATTCTTTTCAAAATGCTTCTATGAATGTTTCATCACTATATTGTGATGGATCTATTTTTTGATCTTTAAGAATATGCTTGTACAATCATGATTTGAAAAAATCTTTGATATTACGTCATGATTGAATGGCACTAATAGATTTGAATTGTTTGATTTTGACAAGGTAAGTTACTGTAGGTAACGTGAATATAGTGTCTACTTTGAATTCTCTAACTAAACGCTCACTAACAATATCCATATGTAATGTACCTAAGAATCAACATCTGAATCATTGTCCTAGTGCGTTTGATTTTTCGTGCTCATAGCTAATAGCGCTGTCGTTGATTGTGAGTTTCTCTATCGCTTCTTGTAGTTTGTTGTAGTCGCTCGTGTTTAGTGGATATACTCAAGCAAAAATGAATGGTGTTGCTATTTTGAAGCCAGGGATGGCATATGGTTTTAGATCCATATCTTTTGTTTTTCTGATTCATCACAGCATAGTGTCTCATATTTTGGCATCTCTAACTGTTTTTTGACCTGTGACAACATAACCAATTTGTCCTGTTGATAATTTCTTATCAGTGACGTAAGATGGAGAAAAATATCCGACTTCAGTTGGGTTAACTATCTTGTCTGAATGTATGAGGTGAATGTCTTTCCCAGCTTGTAGTTCTCCGTGTTTTACTTTGATATATGTTACAACCCCCTTGTATGGGTCGTATATAGAGTCGAAAATTAATGCTCTAGTTAGTCATGTGTTTTGCTCTTCTACCTTTTCAGACGGTGAAGGTAGGCGTTCTATGACAGCATCTAGTACTTGTTCTACGTTGAGTCCTGTTTTAGCTGATACTGCTATGATTTCTTCCTTATCAATACCTATAAGTTTTTCTATTTCTTCAGCCCTTCTTTCTGGGTCCGCTGCTGGTAAATCTATTTTATTCAGAACTGGTATGATTGTAAGATCATGCTCAATAGCCATGTATAGTGTTGATAGTGTCTGTGCCTGTATGCCTTGAGACGCATCAATTAATAATATTACGCCTTCAACTGCTGCTAATGATCTGGATACTTCATATTGAAAGTCCACGTGTCCAGGTGTGTCTATAAGGTTTAGTTCATGTTGTTTTCGTTGCATACGAACTGGTGTAAGTTTGATAGTAATACCACGTTCTTGTTCTAAATCCATCGTATCAAGAGTTTGTTGGTTTGGTAGTTTTTTGATTGTTCAGGTGATTTCTAACATGCGATCTGCAAGTGTCGATTTTCAATGATCTATATGAGCTATGATACAAAAGTTTTTAATATTCATATGCTTTGAGGGATGTTATTTTTAAATATTCTTTTTATCCTACGCTTCCTTCCATTTCCATTTCTATTAGTTTGTTTAATTCTCATGCATATTCCAACGGTAATCTTTTGACTATTGGTGATATGAATCAATTGACTATCATACCCATGGCTTTTTCTTCTTCAAGTCCACGAGACATCATGTAGAACAACTCTTGATCATCTACTTTTCAAGCACTGGCCTCATGAGCTATGACTTGAGATCCATGTCCTGTTTGGATGTGTGGTATCGTCGTGCTTATTGACTGATCATCCATAAGTAGAGCATCACATTCGGTACTATTGACTGCTGATTTTGCAGTTTTTTTCATATCTACTATACCTCTGTATGTGGCGATACCTCAGTCTTTAGAAATTGATTTGGATACTATTGTTGATGAAGTGTTTTTCCCTATGTGGATAATCTTTGTTCAAGTATCTTGATTTTGCCCTTTTCCTGCTACAGCTACACCTATGCTTTCTGCTTTGCTATGGTCTCCTTTTAGTATGGCACATGGATAGAGCATAGTAACACAAGAACCTAAGTTTCCATTGATTCGTTCCATGTATCAATGATCTTCTACTATTGCTCTTTTTGTATTTAGATTGTATGTGTTGGTAGATCGATTTTCAACAGAGGAGTAACGCATATGCGAATTTTTTCCTACAAATATTTCTACCAATCCAGCGTGAAGCGATTTTTTATCAAATTTTGGAGCTGAACATCATTCTATATAGTCACCTCTTGCATCGTCATCTATGATGATGAGTGTATGTTCAAACTGACCTCACTCATAAGTGTTCATTCTGAAATATGCCTGTAATGGTTCTGTGACTTGTATTCACTTGGGAATGTATATAAATGTTCAACCTGATCGAACAGCTCCGTGTAGTGCTGCAAATTTATGATCAGTTGGTGGTACTAATTTCATGAAGTATTTTTTCACTAGTTTTGGGTGTTTGACTATAGCTTCTTTCATGTCTTCGAAAATAACACCTTTTTTTGCTCGTTTTTCTTTGATACTATGATAGACGTTTTCACTATCGAATTGTCAACCGACTCATGCTAGATATTTTTTTTCGGCTTCTGGAATTCATAGTCTATCAAATTTTGCTTTGATTTCTGGTGATACATCAGATCGATCTTTTGCATATCCAACATGTGCACTTTCTGCTCTAGCATAATAGACTATGCTATCAAAATCTAATTCAGATAGATCTGGTCATCGCTTTGGCATAGTCATTTCTTGAAAGATTTTTAGACTTTTCAATCTATGTTCTAGCATTCGACTAGGTTCGTTTTGTTCTTTAGAAATTTGTCTGACTGTTTCCTGAGTAAGTCATTTTAGATGAACAAGATATTTGATTTTGTCTGCAGTTTGAATCGCTTCTTGTAGTTTTGTATCTGTTGTCATATTTTTCTTAACTATTTGTTTCTAAATATATTTTTATTTCCAGTTTGGAGGTATCACATTGCAATTTCTAAATTTGTAACTGAATGGATTTGGAGTGTTATCAAAATCTACTCGAGTACCATCATTACATTTTCTTACCTGACGAGGGCATTCATCTATCCCATCTTCTGCCTCACCGAATACTTCGTTGTATTGGTATAGAGTTACGACTGCATCATGAGCCATAGGTGTTCAATCAGATAATATGCATCATTTGGGTTTTTCTTTTTTGCACTCTGTGTGTTTGTATGATCATGCTAGAACACCGTTGGTGCATAGTCTAGTTTGGCTTGTAGCTTCACAATTTTCGCTATGTTGGTATGATGACTTTTGATAAGCTTTGGTAGATTGTCCATCTATGATTTCTGTTCATCGTGGAGTAGAACAACTATCTCCTTTTTCTGTAGAACAGGTGTTGTGTTCGAAGGATCATCATAATGTTCCATTGTTACAAACTCTTTTTTCTGATACACTTTCACATGACTTTCAATATGCCACAGATATTTGGCTATAAGCGATGATAGATTTTCCATGTTCTATAGGGCCTCATCCATTGGGATTTCAACATCTAGCTTTGCCTGCTATTCACAAGCTGCAAAAATTTAGGTTGTAGCTATCATCTCATCATAAGATACCGTTGTCACAACTTCTTTGTGTTGAAGGACAGTTGTATGTGCCGTTTGATTGTATCGTTCCTTTTTTGTAAGTAGTGATAGTATCTCTATGTTCTATTTCTTTCCCTTGTAGGCTACATTTTCTTCATTCTCAGCTGTTGCAATATGGATGTTCGTATAGTTGTCATCATATGAAGATCCCATCGTTACATTCTACGATAGAAAATGTACATTCTTCTTCGAATGGTACCCTATCTTGTTTGAATGTATATGCTTTTTGACCGTGCTTTATCTCTTCTCATCGTGGAAGCTTACATGCTGTTGGATTCGAGAGTTGATTGTCTGCTTGTAGATATTGTTGTTCTATTTCTCCTTTTTGTTGATCTATGATTCGAGGTTTGTTCGTGATATACTCTTTGGAGTATGAGTTTGTAAACTGGCATGATTCTGCTGTGAAATTTTGTTTGTTTTTGAGTTCTCATTTTTGGCAAATAGTCTCTACAAATTCGCAGACATTATCTTTGCTGACTATTTTTTCTTTAAATAGTATCGTGTGGTGTCCTTCTGGTACTATACTTCAATCTTCTAATTCACAATTTTGATCTTTATTTATTTCTGGAAGACATTTTGATAGTATGTAGTCACTATTTCATTGTATGGTTCCGTTTTTACATATTCTTTTTGCTGATTTGCAAGATTTGTCTCCTGGTTTGTATCACAAATAATATTCTCATTCTTTGAGTACTTCTCCATCAGGAGTTATACAATCCGTATTTAGTATCTCAGCAGTCATACACATAGTTGTATTGCTGTACTTATCCCATACAGGTCTAGATCAGTTGGAACATTCTATAGTGTTGGCTTCTTCTATCACACCAACTGGTTTGGTAGCTAATGCCGGTTTCCATCATTTTTCTATAAGTACATTGGTTTCTATATATTGGATATCAGGAGCGCTTGTATGTACTGATCCTGACAAACTTTCTTCTACTTTTTTGTTTTGTTCCTCTAAGACTAGTACAACTGGTTCTTGAGTTGGAAAAAAAATGGCTTTCCCTGTTTGTAGAACAAGCTGGGTAAATGTCATAATCACGATGATAAAGAACCGCTTTTCGTGTTTTGTTAATTGCCTTTTTTTGGGCATCGTGAGCCTTTATCTATTTAAATACATTCTCTTTTATTTATCTAGCATGAAATTGCGACTAGAAACTAGTCATTTGCAAAGCCTTGTTCTTTGATTTTTTGTACAAGATTTTGATCTCCAGTTTCTTTCAGTTCACCGCTTTCTAACACGAAAACTTGGTTCACCGGTATGTAATCCAAGATAGTGAAGTAATGAGTGATGATGATGAAACTGTTTTCTTCTGTGTTCGCTTGTTGCATGAGTTCTGCAACAGCTTTGAATGCATCTATGTCTAGTCAACTGTCCACTTCGTCTAGAAGTATGTATGATGGTTTGAGTAGATTTAGCTGTAATATTTCTATTTTTCTCCTTTCACCACCACTGAATCATACGTTTAGATCTCTTCGTAAAAATTCTTTGTCTATATCTAACCTTTCTAGATATGGTAATATGATCTTTTTGAATGTTACGAAGCTTTCATTGCTGTCATACTTCGCATTGTATATGGTTCTGAGGAATTCAAATAGCTTTACTCCTTTGATCTCCGGTATGTTTTGAAAGGCTAGGAATATACCCTTTTCTGCTCTTTTATTTGGTTCCATATCTTTTATAGATACTCATTCTATCGTGATGTCTCCCTGTGTTATCTCATATGAAGGATGTCACATGATGGTAAGTGCTAGAGATGATTTTCAAGAACCATTTTTACCCAAAATGCAGTAATTTTCTCCTTTTTTGAACTTTAAACTAATATTTTTTAATACTTTTTTTTCCTCTATGGATACTGAAATTTTTTGTATATCGAGCATTTTCCTATTTCGCTAAAAAAGCACCTAGACGTGCGAGTCATATATAGCAAAAAAATGCCTGTATGTAAAGTGATTCTCTGTTTGTTATTTGTAGTTTGGGGTCAGGAAAACTATAATTGTTTTATTATTCTTTTTTCTATAGATATTCATGTCTTTGTGGGTTTCAATAATAGTATTAGGACTCTCTTTCATCGTGATGAGTGAGACTATTGATAGGCTTTTTATGCCTGCACTGAATCGTCTGGCTAAACAATTTAAGCTATCGGACAATATTGCTGGTGCTACATTGTTAGCTATCGGTACTAGCGTACCTGAAATATCTACTGCTATGGTGGCACTTTTCGCTTCTGCTACAGCTCCTATCGTAGGAGTGGGTACAATAGTAGGTTCTGCTATTTTTCAAATATTGATAGTGATAGGATTTATTGGGCTGATACATCGTACTAAACTCCAGAAAAAAGCCGTACTGAGAGATAGTCTGGTCTATCTTTTTTCTGTTGTGCTATTGCTGCTATTTCTTCGAGATGGAAGTTTTGTGCTTCGAGAAGCATGACTATTGATCTTTTTCTATCTAGTTTATCTTGTCTTTTTACGATGGTGGAATCGTAATGTAGATGGTAAATACGAAGAGAAAAAATCTGAATTTCAAGAATATTTGGCTCAACCTGGAAGTTCTTTTGTTTCTAAAAAACGTCTTTGGACACGTGTTCGAGATAAGATATTTTCTATTTTCCCTGATATAGAGAAAAAACCAAATCTTATGATTTATATATTTGCTCTTTCTCTATTTGTGATTGGACTTTGTACTTATTGGTTAGTAGTAGCCGCGGAATCTACAGCTATTTCCCTATGAGTGCCTCCTGTGGTGATTGCGTTGACTATCTTGGCTGGTGGTAGTTCTATACCAGAACTATTGTCTGCGTTGATCGTAGCAAAAGAATGAAAATGAGATATGGCTGTTGCGGACGCTTTGGGTAGCAATATTTTCGATATATTGATGAGTCTTTGACTTCCTTTGTTTGGGTATATACTTTGGCATGGGCCAGTAACGTGACTTCAAGTATGAGATCTGATGGATAGTATGATATTGCTTTTTTCTACAGTCTTACTGTTTTTGGTATGACTATGGGTAAGACAATTTGTTTTGGGGAAATGGTTGGGATATGTGTTGGTTTGAACTTATATACTCTATGTTCTTTTCGTGGTGATTTTCTAGCTCTTGTTTTTTTTTGAAGAACAACTATTGTGATCAGAAGGTTTTAGCTCTTAGTTTTTCTATACTATGTTGCAACGTATTTGGGAGAGTCTTTCTTTGTTGGAGATCATCTCTTTGGCTATCAATATTGTTTTGATTGTTTCTTTTTTTGTTCTTTTCAAGCTTGGTAAGTTTTCAAAAGAATTTGTGGAAGCTAGAACTATCGAAAACAGTAAAATACATTATAGAATAGAGACTTATAAAACTAAGATGAATAATCGAGTATACAAAGTAATAGACATGGATAATGATAAAAAAATATATACTAGTACTGTTTTTCAAAGTAAACTAAACCTAGATAGAGAGGTTTTGAGAAAATATGAAAACTTGGATGAAGTGGTAGGTAATAAGACTGCGAATTCTGTAGAAGATATTCTTAGCTAGCATCTAACCGAGTAAGTTTTTTTTCTCTTTTTTTTGGAGATTGGCCTGATGCACTTTGCACCAATCTTTGACCATACTTTTTGTTGATCGATTGTACTACCAGAGAGATCTCTTTGTGATCTTGAGAATGTTCTTCTTGGCGAAAGATACTAGGACAATGATGATACTGTGGTTGTATGTTTCCAAATCATATCGCTGTAGTCCTGTATGAAATATTGGATTGGTAACATTGTTCGAATAATTTTTTGGCTGTTTGTATGATTGTTTTTTTGTTGTTTGTTGCTTGAGCTAGTTTTGCTCTTTTTTTGTGTTTTTCAAATCACCTGGTTTTTAGTGATACTTTGATTAATTGAGCTTTGCAATTGTTCTCTACCAATTCTTCATAAGCTTTCTCTATATTGTTTATCAACCTAGACCGTAACAATTCTTTGTCCTTCATGAAATATGGATGGAAAGATTTGCGTCTGCTAATGCTCTGGGGATATGTTCTTTTTTGGAAACGAGTGCAACTGACTTGATGTAGTTCTTGTCGAAGTTTTAGTCCATGCATACCCATCACTTTCTGAATCGTGGCTTGTTTTGTTTCCATGAAATCGACGATAGTCTTGCACCATGGGAGTTTTTTTGCTCGTTTTTTTCATAGAAAGGGAATCTTCGTGATGGCTAATTTTTCCAAACTTTTGTATATTTCTTCTGTGCTTAATGCTGTGTGAATACCATAAGGCTTGTCTAATGATGCGAATATCTTCGCAAGCAACTTGGTAGGAGCAACGCCAAATGAAACTGGTATTTTTGTGTGTTTATATATCTGTTGTTGAATGTATTGTGTGTATATCTCGTATGATATACTATCTTTCGGTAACTCAGAACTTGTGATATCTAAAAACGCTTCGTCTATACTGAACTGTTGTAATGTTTGTGTGTGGCTTGCTAATAATCAGAAAACTTTTTTGGATATTTTTGCGTATAGGCTGAAGTTCGGAGGAACAAATATGGCTTGTGATCATAGTATCCTCTCTGCTTCTCGGGCTGGTGTTCATGTACTTACTCACAACCTTTTGGCTTGATAGCTGGCTGCTAGTATGATATCTCATTTTCTTCATACGCAAACCGCTTTGCCTTCTAGTTTGGGATTTTTAGCGATCTCACAACTAGCGAAGAAACTATCACAATCAGCTAATGCTCGTACCTTTTCTGATATAGGATATTGATACATAGCCTACCATACTGAAGATATATTTTTTCTATTGTGCTTGTGTGCAGACTGATGCAATTGGAACCACATATAACCTACTGCGCATCATCCAACAAAGAACAATAGTATTGGTATGTTGATGATGAGTAGGAGGATAATCCCTGCTATTGTAGCTTTTTTGATGAGTCTAGTCTGGTTAAGTTTTTTCATGAGGAAAAGATGTGACATATTAAATGTTGGAGGTTGATTTGGGACTTATAACTTATTTTTTAGTCTAGTAGTACTTTCTAACGACACTGGTGACTACTCAAAAAATGTGTAGTTCGTTGGTGGCGTATATATCTGGATATGACTTTTCTCTATTGGCAGGTTGTAGATACCTTTTGCCTTCTTTGTTCTTCATTAGGAACTTGATAGTATACTCTCCGTCTACAACACCTATGACTATATCTCAGATGATAGGTTGTTTGGCTGTATTGACTATGACGATGTCATTTTCTGTGATACCAGCGTCTTCCATGCTGTCTCCTTTGACCTTGATCAATACTGATGTGTTTGGCTTTTCTACGATGTAGTTTTGTAGGTTGATAGTGAACTTGTCTTCGTCTCTGGCTGGTGAAGGGAAACCTGCTTGTACTGACTCGTAGACTGGTGTGCCTATGAACTTGTTGGTCGGCTTGTAGGTGTTGTTTTCGTTTGTGAAATAGCCGTGTTCGATGAGTTTTTGGAAGAAGTTATATATCGTGTTTTTGGATGAGACACCGAGTACTTCTGCTAGTTCACTAAACGATGGAATAGTGTAGTTTTGGAAATAATAGTTTTTGAGTTTTTCGAAGTGTTCTCGGAATTTTGATTGTCTTCACATAGTGTATCATCCTGAAGATAAAAAGAACGTTCGTTCATTAAAATACAAAAATGATAGGGTGATGCAAGGGGAGTTGTGAAAAAAGTGTAATGCCTTTTCTGTGCAGGCTTTGGGAAACTATATACTCAACCAAGAAGAAATTTGTTTTACTCAGTCTTTGAATGCTTTGACTCAGTCTTGAGCAATTTCGAGACTAGCTCCTACTCATACAGCTGCGTATCCATAGCTAGTGGTAGCAAGAGCATTGAGTGTAATACCTACTTTTTCAACTGAAGAATAATTGCTTTGGGTTCGTGCTCAAAGAACCTGTTTGGTTTGTTCTTCTCTGACTCTATGAGCACTATCTATATCTGTGTCGTATCCATCGATTATGATTTGTTTGGTAATCTCTCCTGCTTGGAATTTTTCTGTTTGTTCTGCTCGTTTGTCCTGACCGCTGAGTTTCAAAATCCCTGTAACCGCTCACATGGTCATATCTATCGGATTGGCTCAAAGAATGTTTTTTCCGATGCTAGTGGCTGTCGTAGCCACAAGTGTTTTGTCCGCGTCTCATTTAAATTTTTTGTTGAAGTCCTTGTAGTCTAAGTATGCATCCATCGTACTACCTAGTGCTCAAATACCCTTCATAGTAGTATTGAATTTACCTTGTGGTTGGGTGTCCTTCAATCGTGATCCAAATCATTTTTGGCTTTGTCATTCGAGATGAGTTACTTTTTTGGCTAGATCTTCTACTATATCATCGACTTTCAATCCGTTTTTTCCTAGTAGGTTGTCTATTTTTCATTTTGTCTGATCTATGTTTTCTGATATGATTTTTTGGTCTCGTTTGAAATCTTGAAAATCAGCTATGGTATTTATAGATGTTAGTGTTCCGTTGGTGATATCTACGAAGGCTTTTTGGTCGTCTACTATTTCTTTGTATATATCTTTAGAGTCGTCTTTTGCTGGTTTTTTTTCAGTTGGTTTCTCTTGTTCTGTATCTTCTTGTTTTTCTTCATCTATTACTACGTATTCTTCTTCTGGCTGATCTTGAGTGTCTTCATAACTTTCTTCTTCTTCTTGTGTATCACTATCTATTGGATCTTCTTCGTTTCCACTATCTGTCTGTTCCTCTATATTTTCTTCAGTTGTTTCTACACCTTCCTGTGTGTCTGATTGATCTGGATCTGGTGTATCTTCCACTGTGTTTGTCGGAGATGTGGGAGCTATGTTCATCCATTTGTCTCGTAGCGATTGTGTTTGTTGGGTCAATGAATTGATGGCTTGCTCGTTGCAGGCGCTTATCTGACAGTCGATCCATTTGTTAGCCAGATTCTCGAAATCTCTTCTAAATTCTGGATTGGCTAGATGTTTGAAAAACAATATAGATTCTGCTGGTACTCCTTGGCATTGAGATGCGTTGAAAGGATCTTGTGCACAGGATTGGTAACGTAGTATATCTTGTTGTAGATCTCCTATGTTTTGTGCTACGACTGATGGCGTGATTTGGTAGCTACTGGTCAATATCAGTAGTGTCGCTATGATAGCAGTCTGTGATACTTTTTTTCTAGTGGAAGAATTTAGGAAAAAGACTAATCAGACTAACAAAATCAGCGTAAGTAAGATGACGTATTGTTGTGATTTGTAATCTAAGATCTCTCGATCGTCTATGATTTGATCTTCGTCCTTGTCATAATGAATAATATCAGTCTTTCCGTCCTTGTTGCTATCGTATTTGATCGTATCGAATATTTGGTTTCCGTTGGTATCCAGCAATGCTTGGTCGTATACTCAACTTTCGTAAGTGTCGTATAAAATGATGTCTTCTTGAAGTTGTACTTTTTCTTGGCTAGGTAATCGTCCGCTATCTAGTAGATCAGCTTTGGCAAAAACACCTATGATGACAAAATAAGCTAACAATACCAATCGTCGTAGGCGGCCTTTCTGGTGTGGTTTGGGTTTTGTTTTTCTAGATGAGGAAAGTGATCGAACAATCTGTGGTGCGTACCTGGATATGTAGTAGAGTAGTATGGATCATATTAGGATGAGATTGTAGTTCTGTAGAGGATTGGTCAATAGTGTGAAAGTCGTGATCAGTTGTAATACAAGGATCACATATCGTAGTTTGAAAAACCGATTTAGTCGTCTTCGTCTGAAAATTTTACTCAAGAGAAAAACTACGATTAATCATATGACCAAAGCTAGGAGAGATTCTCCTATTTGATCGAAAAAAAAGTAATTTAGCATGGGGTATGAAAAAATGAAATTTTCTTGGTCATAACATAAGGATAGTTTTCTCTTTTCAAAGCTAGGTTGTTTCTTTTGGGTTGTAATTCTTACTGTTGGTATTGACATAATGTATGATTTTTGTATGTTCTGATGGTAATTCTCATCTGATGGCTCACCAGAACTGTTCTAAGTTCGGCACACGAGTGTTTCAGTTTGGGGTTATACAGGGGCCTCGTCGGATTATTTCCGGCGGGGTTTTTTTCTTTTTAAGAAAAAATGGGATAATGATTTTCATCAAATTATCCCATTCTATATATGTGTATATTGGACTATTGCCAGTAACCTCTGCTAGATACAGAAACTTTGGATTTTTGGTAATAGTTTTTACGTGTGTATTGATTGATCTTGTTGTAAGCCTGTCTGTTGTAATAGCTAGATGAACCGTAGTAATGTTTCTGATTCGTCTTTTTTCGTGTATATTTCTTTGTGTATTTGTTGTTTCTTGTATATCTACTCTTGGTATAGAAAACATTGTTGTTGATCTCTCCGTTTTGGATAGAAGTGTTTCTCAAGATGATAGTATGTAGTGTTTGTTGGTTTATGAACTGGATTCGTCTTTGATCCAATCTGTTTTCGTATCGATCCTTGTCTCCATCTCTAAGTCTAGTGAATTGATCTTTGATTATATGGTAGAATGTTTCTCCTAGTACAGATCTTCCGTATGGTTTTTCTGAAAGACCAGCTACTCGTAGATCTATGTTGTCTACATCACCGTAGAGTTGTTTTAGCTTAGATTTGGTTTGACTATCTGATTTCATTTGGTCGATGTTATATAGTGATCTAAGTCATAGTGATTTTCTCACTGTATTGTATGATGCTAGTCCGTGATCTCTTCCTCTCTGTATATTGAGAGCAGCTAGATCAAATCATCCAGCACCTGGTGCTCCGAAAAGCATGTTTCTGACATCTTGGATCACCTTGTTGTCTATGGTTTCAGATTTTTGTGTATTTAATCATCTGATGATGCTATCTACACCATATTTGGCTACGTGTTGTGGTTGGAAAAAAGCTTCTCTTAGTTTTAGATGTCATTCGCTAGCTTCTTTGCCATGGGCATCAACTCTTTGTATAGTAGAGGGGAGTTGTGTATGACCAAATCTGAATGCTGCTGTTGCGAATTCATTGGATATGGCAGGATTTATATGTGATTGGTATCCTTTGTATCTTGGTAGTGATTGTCCTAGCACTATAGGTAGGTATTCACGGTAAGTAATGGCTTGTATCTCTGCGACAACAATTTCTCTCGCTATGTAGTATACCTTGTCGCCTGATAGGTCAGGTATCGCTTTTTTGATCTTGTGTGCTCGTTGGTTGTGTTCTCTAAGGAATAATGTATGCATCGCTGTCAATCCTGGTTGTTCGCTAGCTCTTTCGTCTCCAGCATGAAACATAGTACCTTGTTTTGGTAATACTACTTCACCATTAGATGCTTTGGATGTTTTCATCTGACCGCTACCGTCGTTTTTTCTCAGCTGTTTGGCTTCGTATGTAGATGATCCATATACCATAGATGCATCGATGACAGCAGTGATGCTGTTTGTTTGTTCACGGACTGAGTTTTTGTATGCATAATTGGATCTAGTCAGGTCCATTTTTTTGTTGCCTGCATGTTGTGGATCAAAGTATGTATCTCATTTTGGTATAGCTATAGGTAGGTGTTCGTTGGTCTTATCATTTTTGGTAAGTGCGATATCATGATCGACAAATTGACCCCACTGTCGAAAGTAACTAGAAAGGTTTTGGCTGTTTGGCATCGACTTTGGTTGGTCGAAGATAGCGTTACTAATAGCTCTAGCAGAAGGTCTATCTGATCATGATGGTTTTGATTTTCCGTCTGCGTAGTCGTTGGGAGCTATTCTGATATAGCTATCGTAATGTTGGTAACCTCTAGGTGTTAGTTGGAAAAGTGTTTTGAAGTTTTTTTCTCTAGTATCATAGTGATCAGTGTTTGCTTGGTAGCGAACTTGTTTGTTTGTGTTTTTGACAGATGCTTTGCGATACTGATTGTAGTAGTTTCTAGAACTTGTGGATTGTTGGTAGGTGTATGACTGTTTCGCTTTTTGTCTGTATTGATCGTAGTAACTATAGGAATACACTGCATTGGCAGTGAAGAATACTCCTAGTACAATAGCAGAAATAACCTTGATTGGTTTTGTAAACATAGCTAAATGTCAATATAAAGTTAGCTAATGTTTATATATTATGCTATTGACTTCAACTCTTTTTGTGATAAACTGTGATTAGCTCTCCTGTAGGCAGGGGGGTGTATAAAAAAAAGAAAATGATTACGCGAGACGAAAAGTTGTCGTTCTTTGCTCAGAAAAAAGTAGATGAATTGGCGGGAAACGCTGGAGGTGAAGTTCCTGAGTATTATCTAAGCTTTGGTAATGATAGTGAAGGGACGGAATTTCATGGTTTCTTCGAGCTTGTAGACCAATCTACTGGAATTACCGTTCTAACGGGAATTGTTGATTATCTTCAAGAACAAAAGCCGGTGGTTTTGACAGAAGTTATGCAAATAGATGATGGTTTGCATGATCTTTGGTCTGCCTTTTTGAGAGCAAGGATGAAGTGATTGTTTATTTGGCACGCCCCGTACAAAGGGCGAGCCTTTTTTTGTTGACTTTTTTTGTAATAGATATATCTTCTGTTTCTTCTCTACTGTGGTTAAGTAGAGGAGTATAAGCGCCTCTTTCTGGTACAAATTATTTTATATGAAACCAGAAGATGTGTTAAAAAAGTGGGAAGAAGCAATTGCTAACCATTTAGAAACTCAAGAAATTGATTTGGGTATATATACCATTTCATGGGATGGTGCTAGCTTTACCATAAGCTCCCTATTGGGAAGTTATGATGGTATGATACTCACTGATGGTCAAACTGGAGATGTTTCTATTGGAGCTTTTTCCAAAATTTAATGTTGCAAGCAGTCCGGCATTGTCGGGCTGTGGTTTTTTTTATAACAAAAAAAGCTACTGGAATTCTACATATTCGAACTGCGCAGTAGCGTTGGTTAATAAATTGATTTCGACTTATCGGTGTGGCCATTTATTGCTTCCTAAGGCCATTCCGATTTCATGTAATAACTTTTGGCATCTTGCCCGAAAGCTTTTCCAATTAAATTTCATGTATAAAAACTTTGTTAGTAGATAGTACACGGTATACCGTGAGTGTGTTAGAATATGCATTTACAAAATATTGTCAATAAGCTATCAGGACTATTTGGGTCGGGGAGTTGTGATCAGTGTCAAAAACTTTTTCAAACAGATATACTTTTGTATAAGGTCAGATATTTATTGTTTTCTATACAAATATCATGAAAAACTTTATGGATAAGGTAGTGACTTGATTTCATCACTTTAGCTTCAAAGACTATGCTGTATATGAGTTTTGTGTATTCTTTTGGGGATTAGCAATAGCTAAGATCTTTCCAGGGATACTCTGATTGAGCGTATGGTTCTATATCATCTTAGCATTGGCTGCTACTGCGTATGTTTTCTATCGTATGGGACAAGAGGTTAAGTAATTGGTATTATATAGTATGCTTGGAATAGCTTTCTGTTGGGAAATTCCGTTACTCTACAAACTGGACGGTGATGTTTTTGTGCATTCAATTTGTACAGAATTTTGAAGCCTATCTTCTATACTTATTCCACATGTTTTTTTGTTCAAGCTGTCTAATATATGATTTTCGCTTTTACATGAAGTTATTGAATATTCTTTGTGGCAGTATATCCGCATTACATCAGCGGGTGAATTGAAAGATGTGTATACTCGACCTGAAGATGGTAAATAACCATGTTCGTCTAAATAATATACGTTATTCTCTGTTATACGAGAACCTGGACCGCCAATTTGTAGTATATTTGCTCCATAATTTTCGATTTGGATAGTTTGTACATTAGTGTTTATTTTGTCTGATTTTTTGTAGTGTTTCCAATTAAAAAATAGTGATATTGTTAGTATTACTAGTAGAGAAAAAATAATGATTAGACCTTTATGTTTCATTTTATATGTTGTTTTGTTTTAAAAAGAAAAAAGATGTTACTATTTAATTTATTTTTTTTATTATCGTCATTTATCGTACATACGATATAGTAGCATCCTAGCTATCTGCCTAATGTTTTCGTTCTTGTTTGTAATTGACTGTATGTCTAAATTATATGATATATTACTAGAGTTACTTTCATTTATTAGTGGCTCAATAAGCTTTCGTAGTTTTGTAAATAATTGTTTTTGTTGGTCTGTTGACCTCAGGTGTAAGCCTAGAAAGCTTTCGCATTCCTTGCCTGATCGGTTGTGATGATAGCCATTTGAACATATACATTCAGATCAGTTCCATTCTGAATTTCCTCATAAATCTGTTTCACAAATTTGACTATTTATTGACAATTGTCATCTTATTAGATCCTTTTCTCATAGGCAGTTTTCAAAAATTGTCTGATCTAATTTTAACTGTTTTTCAGCAATTTCTAATGAATTATCTTTTATTATTTCTTCCCATGTCTTCCTATCTTTCTGACACTCCCTGATGTCTTCTTCTGTTATGTATTCGTATTCTGTTGATGGATGGTAATGATATCATTCGTATTTATATCATCGTTCTTCACAACTAGTCATACATGTATGTCATCAATGACTGTCTGTTCCTCATGGATGTGAATTAGAAAATCATATAAAAGATAGTAGTAGTGTTATCATAAATAAGATTGAATTTTTCATTTTAGGTTTGAATATAAATCTTTTTATCATACAGACATTACAAATAATTATCAATAGATATGAGATAATCTCTACCCACGAGCGAAGCGAATCTCTCCCAATCAACATGATATGTCAATGACTAGAACAAAAGCATCTGAAAGTAGGGTAGTATAGGGATGCTTTGCACGATCGGTCGTTGTGCAACAGCTAGGGTAAGTTGGAGGTTTAGTTTCGCATACAAGCAAAAAAAAAGTATGGCGTAAGCCATAGGGGAGAATAATAAGAGATCAAATCGAGGAGTGCAATCAAAACAAAGTTGTGTATAAGAAAAACACCACATTTAACCTATACACAATTTTGTGATGCCTACACGAGTCAAAAACTTCTGAGATAAACCAATATGTTTCCCATGTTTCAAAAATTGATCTTATGATAGACATTCAGTATCACCGTGAGAAGTTGTGGAAACAAAAACGCCTGACCTTACAGAGTGTATATGCTATTTGTGTGTCAAAGAAGTAGACAAACCAGTTAAATGGTACATGAATCAATGGTCTATAGCTATGTGAAGTGCAATTATATGAGGTATTGCTTGATGAATAGTTGGATACTTACTTGCATGTAAATAGAAAATATACTGTTAGAAATCATGATATAGCACCGCATATTGAGCACAAAGCAATATATCACAAGATTTTTAATGCAATAGTAGAGTAGTGCCCTCCTCTTTGCTCCCCCTGCAACACTGAACAAGTGTTAGCACTTTGAGTTACTTGCTTAGATGCTAGTTTCTCTTTGTTTGGAGTCTGTTCTTGGGTGGCTGTCATACAACTTTGCACAATGTATGTTGTGCACACTTGAAGCTGGAGTAGTATTACTCCACTGGATCGTTGAAATTATCTTGTTGTAAGGTCTCTACGTATATTATCTTTCCACCCACCAGGGCTTCGGCCACCTTTTTGACAGCAGAGTTGTATATATTGGCAAATGTAGACTTCGAAACGCCCATGTGGTAGGCTCATTCGGTTACTTTCATGCCGTTTAGAGATTTAAGCTTCATTGCCTCGAGCTCATCGTGTGTGAGGACCACAAGGTCAGTGTTTTGATCTGGTTTGATCGGCTGATATATGTTTTGAGCAGGAGTAGTGGATACTAGTCTGATTTTCTTTTTTCTTCATAATCTTTTTGAAGGTGGTTGGTATATCTGCATATATTTTTTGCACATAAATTTTGGAATATTCCAATAATGTATAATATCCACTCCTACCACTCTTACAAGCAAATTTCCGGATATAGAAGAAAACATATAGCACAAGGCCATATGTTTTTTACAATTTGTTTACACTTTTGTTTTGGTGATCCACTCCTCTCACGACACTATGATAGTGGTTTTGTTTTTCTATAAAAAAAACACCCGACTACTGGGTGCTTTATGTTTGACAAATAAGTTTTTGTTTATGATGTTTGTGAAGAGAAGATCAAGAAAAGAATGATCACAAGTATCATAACCCCTATAAATAGCGAGTTTCTGCTTCTTTCTTTCTTGAATCCGTATTTTAGTTCGTTGATTTTCGTTTCTAGTTTTTGCTTCTCTATGATAGCTCATTGTTTCTCTTTGTTGTAATCTGGTAGTGCTATCATGTTTTGTAATTTAGCCTCCAGTTCTCCTGTTCTTTGTTGTAACATGAAGATGACTTTGTTTTTGTCCTCTAACATTTTGTCCTTTTCGTTGAAGATTGAAAAGAACTTATCGAGCTTTTTGTCTATGACGTTTTCTAGTCATGTAGTATCGCTCACTGCTGTTGGTTTTGGGTTAGGCCTATTGTTGATGATTTCTGTGTTTACTTCTTGGTGTAGTTCTGAAAATTCTTTTTGTAGTTCTGTGACTTCATCGTATGACAAACGTACTTTGTTTGCTATTTTTTTGTATGATAATCTTCAAGACCTAATATATCTGTCTATACTTCTGGTAGAGACATTGAGCATCTGTGCAGCTTGTTTTCTGCTTAGGTTAAACTTCTTTTCCATCTTTGCTTTTGAGGTTATGTATTATAAATCAAGTCATCCATTATCGATCTTGTCTTGTACATCACGTAGTATGCTTTGGACAAATAGTGTGATACAAACACCTTCTGCTATACCGAACATGATAAGTACTGGGTATATAGAAGTAAGGCTTTTGTATTTTCCAAGGAACATAAGCTGTATTCATCGTGCAGCGTTTTCGAAGTATACGATGGTTGCTAGTACGAAAAAAATAACAGCACCTGCTAGGTAGAACTTTTTCATGGTTAGAGAATGTTTTTAACAAGTAAATTGATCACTGATAGTATGATACTAAGTATGATGGTTTGTACTATAGTGCCTAACTGTATACTTACACTGCTGTCTACATAGTTGACCAAAAATGTGAATACATATAGTAGTATCAGATTGATCAGTATGTTTCCTAGACCGAAGGTCAGTATGGTAATGGGTGTAGCTGCAACGCTGACAATGCTTTTTATGAATCTGAATGTCACTCGAAATACAGCACCTAGTATTAGTAATATGATTGGGTATGAAAAATCGCTTTGGTTGATGATGTTGAATCACAACTCTGGAAAACTTGTATTGATGACATGGAATACTACGGCATATAATATGATGCTTAGCAGTAATTTTGTGATAAGTTTCATCCTGACATACTAGCAAGAATAAAAGCTTTTTGCTTGCTTTTCGTCACTATAGGAATGTGTCTACTTATGTCAAACTCAATCCTCATAGGTCGCTTGTCACTCTTGTTTTTAGGTGTCGAACACATCTTCAAAAGTTAGTTTTTGGTTTGTTTTTTTGTATTGATGAATCGCGTTGATACTTGCCAACAGGGCTATTACTGCTGCTCTTTTTCTCCTAGGAGATACTTTGAAGCCTGCTTCTTGTATGATATTGTAGTTTCGTGTCAGTATAGCATCTATTTTTTCACCAATGATCAAATCAGCAAAAAAGCTTGCTGCTGCGGTAGTGATCATAGATGTATTGCCTATGAAGCTATAGTCAGAAACTTGATTGTTTTCGATTTTGAGAAAAACTGTGATATCATCACCACAAATACTGTTTCACTCGTGTTGTTTGATGGTATAGTCGTCTAGTGGATAGTTGTTTTGTGGATTTTGGTAGTAATGTTTGATGAGTGCTTGTGTTTCTGGATCGAGCATCTGTTGGGTTTTAGTGATGAGAGAACTTTTACTCCATACTGACCTTTGCACTTACTATCTCTGAAACTTCTTGAGTAATAGCAGCTTGACGTGCTTTGTTGAAAGTTAGTGTGAGTGATTTGATCAAACTAGTTGAATTGTCTGTTGCGTTTTTCATAGCTATCATACGTGATGCGAATTCTCCTGCTTTGTTTTGGAGAATAGCTCCATATACGATATGTTGTATGATCATCGTTTGTAGGTTTGTTTTTAGCTCTTCTGTGCTTGGTTCACATGCTATTTCTCTAGTTTCATCCTTTGTTTCTGGGATGTCAGCTTCTACTTCTTTCATGAAATCTTCGAAAGAATCTTTGTTGAACGGGAAAACATTGAATGTGACTGGTATTTGGGTCATTGCATTTTTGAAATGATTGTATGCTATGATGACTGATTTGTATTCTTGTTTTTTTAGAGCTTTTTTGATGACTTCACTCACTGGTATCAGATCATCTTCTTCGAAGGTATCTTTGATATGTGTTTCTCAAATGATATTGTATCCTTCTCTCTTGAATGTTTCTTTGGCTTTTTTACCTAGACAGAACATGTCTATGTTTTCTATCTGATCTTTGTATGTTAGGTTTATTTTCTTGAATAACTTGCTGTTTAGACCTCCACAGAGTCCCTTTTCTGATGATATAGTGATGATCAGAGTCTTATTTGTCTGAGCTTTGTATTCACTCATGTTGAATATATCTACTTTTTCATCGATGTTGTAGATGGTTTCTAGTAGATTGTCTAGGAATGCTCTATAGCTATCTGTAGCGCTTTTTACCTTTTTTAGCTTTACTGTAGAGACTATCTCTAGTGCTTTTGTGATTTGTCTAATGTTTTTTACCGAACCGATCTTGGTTTTGATGGCTTTCATGTTTGGCATTTTTTTGTTTTTACAAAAAAAAATAAATGTCCTGAGCTAGGTTAGCAAAACTGTGTGTTTTTGCAATAGATCAGAACAATATTGGTGATGATTTAAGCTTATCTGTCTAGTCTGCAGAAGAAATGTTGAGTGATTTGTCTGAGTAGTGCTACTGTTTTTTGTGTTAGTTCCATGAATGATTTGATAGCAACGATTTCGAATGCTTCTATTTTTCCTGCGAATTCTCTTACTTTTATAAGAAATTTGTTAGAGCTGATTTCTAGTACAACGTCAAAGCATGCTTTTTTGATTTCTGTGAAGACTGCCTTTACAGAATTAGTCTCTATACGTTGGTTGAAGTGGTTGGCTTCAAAGAGCTGTAATTGTTGCATGATGGCTATTTGACGGATAAAGGCGTTTGGTTGATTAAGTGATAGTGTTTTCTATGGACGATACAATGGTAAAACCATTTTTATTGTTTGGGTAGTTTCGTGTTGATTTTTTGGGTATAAGTATTATTTTTCTTTTGCTCGTTTGGGCTATTTGTTCAATTTTTCCTTATGTCACTCCTCTCTCAGTTGCAAAACAAACTCTCTAGACACAAATGAAAATTGATAGAGATGTCTAAAATAAAGCAGTACGTAGCGGATTTTGTAGATAACTACTCCGACCAAAAAGCCTATAAGGCCATCTACACGCTGAAGAATAGAGGTTTTTTGATATGACTAAAAAAAGATCTTTTCTTCGTAAAAGACCCTGATAGCAGTATTAGTGAAGAAGAAATAGTCGATAAATTTTATCGATCTGTGCTGAAGAAACACTGCTCTACTTACATATCAGGAAGACGATATGTAGCTTGATTAAAGGCTCTGGAGCTGCATATAATGAATTTTTCCCCTCCAGAAGATATAACTATAGTAACTGATCATAAGCAGTCTACTGAGGTAGCTCTCTTCGATAAGAAGATAATGTGTAAGAAATATACAAATAGATGAGAAAATCTTTTTTCTCAGTTCTATCGTCATACACAAAAAATAAAAATAGGTACGCATAGTTTTCATATTGCTTCTATAGAGTTGGCAATCCTGGAAAGCCTTTATAGCCCTGGGGTTTTGTCTTGGTGATATACAAACGATATCATCAAAAAAGTACTTAGGAAGTATAGAAAAAGATTCGACTTAGGTGTCGTAGAAGCCGTTTTGCGTATATGAAAACATCATACAAGTGTGAATAGACTATATGATATAGCCAAATCTGTAAACAAAGATTTTGCTGAGGATATTTTTGAACTAATGAAGAAATATAGTTACCTAATAGGTACTTAGACGGTATATATGAATATTTTTTCTTTGCCTTGCTTGGTTTTGACCACTCCTCTGCTGTCTCGATTGGGGAATGGGAATGTGTTGGCTATGATAACTGTACCTGGTTTTGCTTTTCTTCTTAGATGGAATTCTAGTTTTTCCATCATGTGTGGAAACAGATAGAGATATATGTGACTGTATTGTTCTAGATCTACTGAGAAGAGGTCTTTGTTTTCTAGTTTTATGTGTTTTTGTTTTTTCAGTTTGTTCATCCGTATGCCTCGTCTGATGGCGAAGTTGTTGATATCATATCAGTCTACGTTTTCTATCTGATAATGTTTGCTAATAGTTCTTAGTCGTTTTCCATCTCAGCATCAAAGATCACAAAGTTTGTCTTTGGGATCTAGTTCTATGTTGTTTATGAATAATTGGATGTCTTTCTTGAATGTGTTTACGTAAGGAGTTTTGTATTTTTTTCGTGATGTATAACTGACTATGAAGTAGTTTGTGATGATGTATAATAGCACCAGTAATACTACTATCGCGGCTATAGCTAGTATGATCCATAGCGTATTTTTCATTGTTTTTGAGAATTACATAATTAGTATGTGGGCTGTCAACATCGGAGAGTTATCATAGGTGCTGATGACGACTTTAGCAGCGGGCCACTGCAGTCTCATAAGGACTCCTCTGCCCGTGTAGAAACTGCTCGACTTTTGGTCGAGCAGCTTTCTTTTGATTATTTTTTGATAACAGTTTGTCCTCCCATATATGGTATCAGAACCTCCGGTATTTTTATAGATCCATCTGCTTGTTGGTAGTTTTCCATGATAGCAATCAGAATCCTACCTAGTGCAAAGGCTGTTGCATCGTTCATATGAGCTATTTCTTTTTCTCAGTCTTTTTTCTCTATTTTTATATTTAGTCTACGTGCTTGATAATCTGTCATATAATCTGACGTGTGAGTTTCTCTATATGTAGCCTGTCATGGCATGTATGAGTTGATATCCATTTGTCTGTAGTCTATAGATCACATGTCTCAAGTACATATGCCTATGATCTGGTAAGCAATACCCAATGATTCTACTAAGTGTGATTGAATAGCTACTATGAAATCTTGTTCGTCTCTTCACTGTTCACTGGTGGTGAATGATTCCATTTCGATCTTGTCGAATTGGTGTGTTCTTAGTATCCCTCTAGTGTCTCTACCATAACTACCAGCCTCTCTTCTAAACGCTGGTGTACAGGCAACATATCTAAGTGGTGTATTTTCTTCTTTGATAATATCGTCCATATGTAATGGTCCTAGACTGTGCTCTGCACTACCTATCAGCATAAATTGATCTTGATCAAGACAGTATCTGTCATCCATAGGATGTAGTCTTCCCATTTTTTCTGCTGTCTTGTAATGTATCATCAATGGTGGAATGACAATGGTGAAAGGCTTGGCTTCGACATTCAATCCATTTTTATCAATGATGGCTTGTAACTTTTCTTCATTTGTGAGTATGTCAAATGTATAGTTGACCACTGCGTATTGGAGTCTTGCTAGATCTCCTTTCATATAGAAAAATCTTGCACCGGTAACCTCAGTTGCTTTTTTCTTGTCTAGCATACCTAGATCTTCACCTAGAGTTTGGTGGTCTTTTACTTCGAAATCGAATGTTGGTATTTCGCCAACTTGTTTGATGATGATGTTTTCTGATTCATCCTTTCCTACTGGTACTTCAGGATCTATGAAGTTTGGCATATTTGATAATTGTTTTTTTAGTTCTGTTTTGGTCTCGTTGTATGTCTCTTCTAATTGTTTGATCTCTGTTTTTAGTGCTTTGGCTGTCGGGATGTCTTTTTCTTTAGCTGCTTGTTTTTGTTGATGCTTGAGAGTATCTACCTTGTGTTGTAGTTCTTTTCTTTGGTCATCTAGATCTATGACTTCTTGTACGTTTATTTTTTTGTGTTTTAGATCGCAGGCTCTTTGGAGCTCGTCTTTGCGAGTACGTATATCGTTTATATCTAACATGTTTTGAAAATATTGTAAAAAATGTAATCGTGTATCCTATATAGATTTCGACGAAGTATCTCGATATCGGTGTCGGTGTCTGATTCGTTTTTTGTGGTACATATTGTAACTGTGTGAATAGATAGCTATGATTGTCCCTATAATTGGTTTTTTAGCCTGTTTTTCAATGAAATGTCTAGTTTGCTGGAACAAAATCTTGGATATATAATTTTAGGGGTTTTTGTGTGACTAGCACTTGGGTATTTGGTAGCTAAAATATATTTTTTGAAAGACATAAGGAAAGCTCGTCAACATGCTGTTCGTCAGTCTAAATCTGTTGTTATGTGACATGTAAGTGAAACAATGGCACCAATATTGCCTGGTTTTCCTTACCACTTCAAGGATGTAATGTTTTTGTGAAAAGGAGTGGATTATGTCGTGTTTGATGGACTTTCTAGTGGTGATCTGAGGCAGGTGGTTTTTCTAGAAATCAAAACAGGGCAATCAAGATTGAACAAAAATGAAAGAATGATCAGAGATTGTATCCGTGATGGATATGTTAGCTATGAAATGCTGAGACTATAATTTCTAGTTTTTTTTCTTTTTGATCTCAGTGCTTGTTTCTTTGAGCTCTCGATTGAGAAAGTAGCCAATGATGATCCTGATGATGACTAATGCTCCTAGATGTAGGAGATGTTCTGTATCTGGTTTGATGATAGCAGCGATGATATCTGATGCTACCATGAACTCTAATCCTAACAAAAAATAGGAGGCCAGACTGCATCTGACATTGTTTAGTGATCTATGATGGCGTTTTTTTTGTAGAATGTCTTTTTCGACTTGTAGAAACATGATGGCTCATTTGGCTACTCATCGAACTATCACGACGATCCCTACAAGATCGATGATGTTTACTAATATGTTGATGATCTGTGTTTTGTACATGAAGTGGCTTAGAATATAGTAGTTTATTTATATTCTTTGCTATCTTTTATGTCAATTTTTGCTCTTCTATCAGTTTTTGGATCTGATCTTTGCATTGTTCTTTTTTTTCTTTTATAGTGATGATGAAGAGTTCCTGAGCTGTTCCACCTTTTTTGATGATATACTTTCGTCAAGTCTCCGTAGCATAAGACAGTGTCATCTTGGTATGACTACTCCCTTTTTGTTTTCTACTAATTCTTCCTGGAATGATTTTTTTTATCGAGTCTAGGTCTGCTATTTGGTTGAGTATTTTGTGAAACTCTGAAAGTATATGGTGTTCTGTTTTGATCTTTTTGTGCATGAATATTTCATTTTTGAAATTTGTTCTTTTTTCTGTCTTTGTGTATACTTTATTTAATGCATTTATCATCACAAACTGTTATGAGTACTGTCTTCCAAACAAATTGAGTTGCTGATTTTTTAAGCGATGAATCTTTCAATATGAGAGATTGATATGATTCTCTTATTTGAACCTCAGTTTTATCTACAGCTAAACTAAAATTTATCTTAGATGATGAAAACAACTTTGATCTTGAATCTTCTTCCTTAGTTGATTTGCAAAACATGCTAGTGAAACTTAGAAATTGTGCTGTCCGAGCTGATGATGTTCGTAACTCTATAACCAAAATTGTGAGTATGTGTTTTAAAAAGGTATCTGATACTTTAGGTGTTGATCCTAGTACAAAATTTAATTGATCTCGTATCGAATATCTTGTTTCGAAAATTACTGATTTTTCTGATCCTCAAAAAAAACTATACAATTGGTTACTGGATTTGAATGCAAAAATGAGCCAGTCTGATGAGAAACTGTTTGATTTTAAAAGTATGTTTGCTGAAGATCTGATGTTGCTTTCTGAAATGGACGTAGAAGCTATAGTTACAAGTTAATCTTGTACCTGTTCTACGAAATGTAGAAATACTCATTCGTATTTTTTTACATCTACTATTTTTCGCTTTTCCCCATCTTCGAAGATAGCGTTTCCTGTATCTCCTGTTTGTCCTCCTCATTCTGCATAGAATGGAGTTTTGTCAAAGATAACTATGTGTTGGTCGTTGATAGTGAACTGCTTGAGGATGGTTGGGTTTTCTGATGAAAGTGAGTCATAACCGATGAACTGTGTTGGTTGGATGCCTTCTAGATATCTTGCTCGATCTACGTCTTTTGTGAATTTTTTGGATGCGCTTTGTTTAGCTCTTTCTTTAGCTTTTTTCATGCTTTTTTCGAATCCTTTTTCGTCCACTTGAAAACCGTTTTCGGTAGCCAATTCTAGTGTTAGATCTAGTGGAAATCAGAATGTATCATATAGCAAGAATGCTTCATTTCCATCTATGTTCTTTTCTGTTTTGTTGGACATGATTTCTTCTAGCTTTTTTTGTCAGTGATTTAGAGTTTTTTGGAACTGAGTAGTTTCTTCTGTGAGTATGTGAATGATTGTTTCTAGGCTTGGTTGTAGTTCTGGATAGAAGTTTTGGTATTTGTTGATGATAGTAGTAACCAATTCTTTGGAAAAGGTTTTCGTGTCTGTTTGCTTACTAAGTTTTGTATAGTGAAAGTAAGCTCTTCTTATTAGTCTTCTGAGTACGTAACCTCTTGCTTCGTTGCTAGGTACGACATTGTCTCATACAAGAAAAACTGCTGCTCTCATGTGGTCTGTTATGACTCTATATGATTTTGTAGTTTTGGCTTCTTTTTCGTTTAGTTCTCGTTCTGCTTTGTAGTAAGGTGGGTATGTTGTTTGTGTCAATGATTCTACGTTTTGTATGACCTCAAGAAAGATGTCTGTTTCGAATATTGTATCCTTTTCTTGTAGAACCATAACCAATCTTTCTAGTCACATCCCTGTATCTACGTTTTGTTGTGATAGTTTTGAAAGATTTTTGTCTTCATCTTGATAGTATTCCATGAATACGTTGTTTCGTATCTCTATGAATCTATCGTTTTCTCATATATCTCGATCGTTTGCACCTCGCTTTGGTCCTCTATCGTAGTGAAACTCTGCACATGGTCCGCATGGTCATAGTTTTCCTGGAGGTCATCGAAAGTTGTCGCACTTTTCCCCCGCTTTCATCGGGATTGCCTTTATTCTTTCTTTTGCTATTCCAGCAGAGAGTAATGTTTGTTCTGCTTGCTTGTCATAGGGGATGATCTCTTTGCCGTTTTCATCTATAAATCAACCGAAGACACTACATCATAGTTTATCCTTTTCTAGACCAATTCGTTCTGTGAGGAATTCTATAGATCGTTCTAGGCTTTCTTTTTTGTAATAATCCCCTAGTGACCGATTTCACATCATCTCAAACATTGTGAGATGTCTTTCATCTCAAACTTCATCTATGTCTATGGTTCTAAGACATTTTTGTATGTTGTGTAATTTTTTCCCTAGAGGGTGAGGTTTTCCAGACAAGTATGGTACAAATTGTTGCATACCCGAGTTGTTGAAAAGAACTGTTTTGTCCTGAGATGGTGCTACTAATGAAACGGGTTTTGCTTCTTTGTGAGTTTTGCTATGTCGGAATTCGTCTCGCTTTTTTCTGATGTCTTCTGAAGATAGCATATTCGTGTCATATTAAACTGAAGGACTTGATGTTTCGTCGTTGATTACTTCTTGTATGAATTCGTATAGTTTGATTTTGTATAGTCAAAGATCTGTCAAAATGTATAGGTTGGATTGGTTTCCATCGCTTTCGTTTACTGACATATCTATGATGGTTTCACCATTGAGAGCAAACTTGAATTGCATGATGTATTGTAGAGAAAACGTGCTTGTGTTTGCATCATTTGTCTTCAAGCCAGTACTATCAAATATGGTCAGTGTTTGGTTATCTTTGTCAAATACATGTACGTATCTTGTGTTTATGTTGCTCAATATTTTTATGTTTTCCGATCGAGCTTGTTGTGCTTGATCACCTCCAATGATTTCGATGTTACGAGAATTGAATGTAAGTGTTGCTCATTCTCTCCACCATTGTTGTATAGTTTTCTTAGCTGGAAGTCGTACTAGGAATGTTCCATCGATGGCGAAGCTTGTAACTGATGGATAACTAGAACCACTAGCTACTGGTACTATATAGTCTGTAGCTGCTTGGAATTGTGTTTGTGATCCAATAGTGTTGCGGTATCTAGATATATAGATTCATTCTTGGTTTAGATAAGATGCGTTGTTGAGTACATAGAAATTGGTTTTTCCAAACACATCTAGTCCTAGTATGTTTCCAGGGAATCAACCAGGGCTTTCTGTACTGACACTAGTGACACCTGCTTTGGTGAGCATTTGTACGTTTCAGTTTTCTGTGTAACAGTACATTCCATCTCTTAGAATATTTGCTCAGCATCATAGAAACATTTCTTCTTCATCTGTTTGGTTGATCAATGCTCCTCTGATATCTTCGTTGACCACTCCTATGATACCACCATTGGAAGCTCCTACTGATATAGTGTTACTTACAATCAGACTATGTGGAGTTCACACCGTACTGAGTTCTGATTCATTGAATGCTATGATTTGTGCTCTTGTACCGTTGAGTTCATCATCGAAATTTTGTAGAGCTGTTTCGTATATAATATTGAAACCCTTGTTATAATGCTTTTCAAGAATTCTTCTTCGGTTATCTATATCTTCTGGTCGATATCATTGTGATTGTATGAAATCTAATTTTTCTACGATAGATCTATACATATGACTTTTTTCATCAGACGATGGATCTAGTTTTTGGAAGTATGCGATATCTTTTTTGATCTTTTCTGGTGTGACTGTGATTTGGTTTCCATATTCATCTGTGTATTCAGGATAACTTACTATTGAAGAACCTTTGATGACATTGATGATGAGTACAATGATGATGAAAGCCAAAAAGCTTATACTAACGATGAATTTATTCTTTTTTAGATAGTTTTTGACTTGGAGTTTGTCTTTCTCTGTCTTAGTTCCTTTTTCTGAATCTTTGTTTAGTTGCGATCCTAGTGTATCGTAGCTACTTTTGATGATGAATCATATACTTTCTTTCTCTATCCTCATGCTCATTGTTTCTTCTAGAAACCCTGAAACATCTTCACCTTGGCTGATGAATACATCGTTGAATCTTTTGATTTCTTTTTTATCAAACACTGTGTATATGTCATTTCCTATAGTGAGAATTTCATCTTCTGTTTGTATCTCTCCTTCTACAAATTCTGAGAAGAAATCTATTTTGGATGATGGTTGATAGTCATTGTTGATAGCGTAGAAAAGTTTGTTTTCTCTGAATATCATCAAACTTACATTACCTATAAGTGATGCCATCAATGTTTTGTTGATGATGATTTTGATTGCTCACTTGATAGCGAAGTACTCTACTTTATCTATCTTGGTCGCAAATATGGATAGCTTGCTATTGAGTTCTTGTAGTGTTGATTCGAATACTTTCTTTACGTTTTTTTCTGTAGGTTTAGATAACTGTCTGACTTTGTCTGTCAGGTATGCAAAGTACTCGTTGAAAATATCTTTTTGAAATTCAATAAGCTCATCTGACTGTAGTGCTATGTCCATGTCTATATGTATATCGTCATGTGTCTGCTCACTATTTTGCAGTATATGCTGGTTTTTGTTGTAGAAATGTTGTATTTGATCGATTTTCATTGTTGCAATGAGAAAATTAGCGAAGTAAAGGACTTTAGTTATAGGTATCCAAACTTAGCCCTTTTTCAATATGATTTTCCTCAATTTTGTCGGTATGAGTAGTCTGATGACGCCAAACATCGCCAAAAACTTTTTCATATTTTTTTTTGGATTGGTGATGATTCTGTAGAGAGTCTCCCCTACTCTGATCTTCACTAATCGCTCTGGTGCCCTCTTTTCGTATCCTGATATGAAATCTATTCGTCCTCCAGCATTGATAGCAAGTACTTGATTTTGGGCCAAAAATTGACGTTGTTCATCACAAATCTTTTCTTGTCTGGGAGTGCCGAGACAGAGTATCAAAATGTTGTTTTCTACCCCTTTTCCCTTTATTGATTTCTTGTATGCTTCCCGATCTATATCTTCTCACTTGTTTTGGTACAAAGTTTGTGCTACGTAATCTACATCTATGTTTAGTTTTGTTTTTATGTTCTTTACACCATTTAGTAGCTGTTCTTTGTCTTTGTTTATCTTTGGATCGTAGAATGACATGATGGCAAAATGAGTCTTGGATGAGTCAAATTTTTTGAGTATATGTGGAGTTAGATCTGTACCATTGAGATTGTGTAAGAAACTTCTTTCTAATCCTGCTGATCGAAGGCTTTTTCGTCGATAGTAGCATTGGAGTGCAATGCCATCTGGCAATAGAAAATCTCACTGCAAAAGCATTTCTTTGTAAGCCTTTTGTTCTTGAGTGTTAGTTTCTTCAAATAGTCTGAACTGTATGGCATTTGCGAAATAGAGAAATTGTATGATGAGAGATCACTTGGTTTTGTATTCTCTATGGATTGATTCACAAACCTTGGTTTGTCCTTCTTTGTATAGCTTATGAAGTATTGGATTTGGGGTCTGATGCATCTTTTTTATGTTTTATGATTTTATAAGAAGCTATAAGGATAACGACAGAAGCTAGTAGTGCTAAGAATGGAATCGTAATGAAACCAAAGTAATCTACGATAGACGCGCTACAAGGATTTGCGCGAGTACAGAATGTCGATGTTTGTATTGGAAATTTTTGTAGTACATAATGATATGTTTCTAACAAGACTGCTAAACCACTGAGTCGTGCTATGTACGAAATGGCTGTGTATTGTTTTTTTAGCAAAGCTAGTCCTGATATTAGGGTGATCGGGTATATCAGTATCCTAGCATATCGGCATAGTTGGCATGGACTGAATCAGTTTTCCATCAAGAAAAATTCGCCAGTTATGATATTTACAAAAGGATCTCAATACCATCCATAATATAGTGATCCGAGTGTAGCAATGAGTGCTTGTAAGAAAATGATTTTTAGCAATGTTTCTTTGTTCATTTTGAGAATTGTATTAGAAGAATATTTGTTGGAGTTCTATTCCTTGGTAGTAGTATTTGAGTATGCTTTTGTGATCTATTCATTGATTGGCCATGTGTGTGGCTCATTTTCATGATAATCAAACTCAATGTCATTGAAAGTCATTGCATGAGGCCTTTTGAAAATCGATAACAGTTTGTAGATAAGGTGTATCTGTTCGTCATCGTCTATGTTCTGCCGTTTTTGTGTATCAAATACTACAGCTGAAGTAGGGTAATAGAGGAAGGAAGTTTTCATATACTACGTAAGTGTTTTTGGTTGCTTCTACTGCATCTTTTCGCTTCTTGCTAGTATCTTCAAATCCTGCTCCTACATATTTTTGGAAACTACGTGGATCATCTATGGCGTGGTATGAGTTAGATTCATCTATGTTTGGATGCGTGTTGCCTGTGTGTAAGTAGAATATTAGATACTGCTTGGCTAATACTGCTAGAGTTTTGCTTTTCTCTATGGGTTCTTGGTCGTTGGATTCAGCTACCCCGTGAAGATAGTCGTTGATGTTCAATTGATTAATAAGAGAGAATTGTTCTCTTTGCTCTCCATCGGAAATATCTTGGATGATTTCTTTTTGTATTTCTATCTTTCCCTTGAAAACATTTCGTGGGACTCCAGCATATGATTTTCTATCATAGTTTGTGATTTGTACTACTCCACCAGTCTCTATGCTTTGGATGATGACTTTGCTGGTCAGATCTCAAGTGAATGTGTTGCCTATGAAAACATTGTTTTCGTCATATGGGTGTGCCGTGATATTGTTTCCAGTTCGGGTTCTTTCTGCTGTATTGATGATACAACTATTGGTGCATGAAAAATCCCGTTTTGTTTTTTCTGTAGAAAGTCCATATAGTAATACCCTTACATCCTTTCTTAGCAATTTTGCTAACTCTGTCTGTTTGATCTTGTGTTGGATCTTTTGGATCTTTTCTACTTTTGCCTCTTCTTTTTGAAGAACGATGGTGCGATTTTTTAGCAAATTCTCTATGTCATCTTTTCGCATGATCGTACTATAATATACAACTTTTTCGTTGTTTTCGTTTGTGACTGTGATGAGTTTCGTTCCATGAGTTGGTTTTCGGTTTTGTTTGATATGTAATTCTAAACCTTGATCGGTTTTTTCGCATTTTTTTATCTGTCGTCAGTGGTCGTCTACTATTTCACAATCTTTGGCTGTTTCGTGCTCGTAAGGAAGTGCTATCGCTGCGGTTTCTTTTTCTGCTAAGTGATATTTGTCCATGTAATATATCTTAGCAATAGTTCACTGTATCTTGTTCGCTAGTAGTTCTGTTTTTATACTCTCTCTAATATGGTCTAGCTTTTCATATAATTTATCTCATGGGCATGATGTGTTCCCAGCGTCCTGATGTCAGATGATGCTGGTATGTGTGTGCTGAGTGATGTATGGACTAGAATCTGATCGCTCATGGAATGTAACTTTTTGATCTGGGCTGATATTGTATTTGTTCGCTAATGCCGCACCTAGTCTGATAGTAGATTCTAACTGTTTAGTGCTTGGTTCTACCTCTTGGAAATTTCCTATCAATGATATCCCGATGGTATTCGGATTGTTTCGTTTTGTATGTGCTCCTATAACACTTGGTCCACCTGCTCTACCTTCATATATATTACCATCTTGATCTATAAGGAAATGATACCCAATGTCTCATCGTCCTCTAGTTTTTGTGTGAAACCTATATATGTTTTGGAGGTGAGATAGTATCCCATCTTTTTGTATCTTTTCTTGATTGCTGGCTGTGTGGTGTATGATGATAGCTTTTTTTGTGTGTCTGTATTCTTGCGGTCGAATAAATACACTACCCTCTTCTTCTTCTACGATTTGATCGACAGCAAGATCTTCTGGATAGTTTTTCCTGATGAATTCTTCTGCTATTTGGAATGGATTTACCGGTGTAGGTAATGTTGAATCATCAACATGTACATGTCCGTTGTTCTCTTCTTGGAACTCAGAATCTTCTTCGTCTATGTCTGATGTTCCTCCTTCCCGTATCCTCAGATTCTCGTCAGCTCATCGTTCTTCACGTGTGATGATGTCTATGCCAGGTAAGTTCCAATTTTCTGCATGAGTGGTCGGAATAGGGACAATATAAGTTATGATGCTTAGGCTAATCATATATGTTAGTGTTTTTTTCATAATGATAATATTTGATTGGTTAAGGACTGAAATCAAGGTATAGGAAATCATTTTTTCTATGCAAGCATGAGGAGCAAAATACCGATAACTTGTTGCAAGTTTCATGTGTAATCATACTATTCGTATGCTTATTTTAAGTGAAAATATATTATATGTATATACATCTTCATGGTCATAGTACCTACTCTCTTCTCGAAGCAATAGGTAATGTAAAAAAAATGATCGGACATATTTCTAAGTTGAAAATGCCAGCTGTAGGTATCACAGATTACAATTGATTGTATGGTGCTTTTGATCTATACAAAAATGCAAAGTGAGCTGGAATCAAACCGTTGATTGGTGTTGAGATGCCGTTTGTTCGTGATTTGTCTGTGGTTTTATGACGTCATTCTTTGGGATATCTCTGTTTTTTGGCGAAAGATTATACCGGATATCAGCAATTACTTGCTTTGGTGTCTGCTGCTCATGTTTCTAAAAAATGAGATACACCTTATATAGATATGGATATGATATTGGAACATTGTAGTGGTGATCATCTATATGTTTTCTTTTGAGGGAAGCGTAGTTTTGTCTGAAGTATGTTGACTGACTGAATGGACGAAAAAAAAATAAACGAACACATCGATATGCTGGTCCAGCACTTTGGAAAAGAAAATGTACGTGGTGAAATAGTCGCTCAAGACTATGAACTTGTATTGTGATTGGATCGTGTAAATGTTTTTGTTGAAAATGCCTGTAAAGAAAAAGATATACGTTTGTTTGTTTCAAATGATTTTCACTATATATCACCTGATGACAAAGAGGCTTATGAACTAGCTCTTTGTATAAAAGATGGAAAGAAAATTTATGATGAGGATAGGAGGAAAGTTTTGGGCGATTATCATATCTTTTCTGAAAAAGAGATTGTATCAATCATGACTAAGAACGGATATGACGAAGATGAGATAAGCTCTTTGATAGATGAAACGGAAAAAGTAGCTAACACTATAGATATTACTATCCCTATGTGAGAAACCCTTTTCCCAAACTATGAAAGTCCTTCTTATATCAAAGAAAAATACGATCAATGCAAAAATGCATTGGTGGATGCTAGTTAGTGCTTTGTACGATGAGTATATATCTACCTACTTTCTGCTTAGCTCTCTTGTAGAGTAGATTTTCGTCTGTGATTTCGACTGATGATGTTCTCAATTGTTCTATTGTGAGTTTTTTTGTGTTTTCAAAATCTGGTCCATAGTCTGGTATGCAAACAACTGCTGACCATTTTTGTTTTCACTTTAGTTGGTTCATATTATCGAAAAGGCTTTGGTACATCTTTGTTATGTGTTCGTATGTTTTTCTGACCTCTTTTTCTTGTGGTTTTCTTTTCATGACAGGTCATAGTCGTCATTCTGTGATGATGAGATCTACGTTTTTTATGAAAGGTTTGGTTAGTGGTTTTAGTACATCATGCCTAAAGATTGTTGTCGGATTGCTTTTAGCATAGATGCTTTCTTTTCGTCGTTTTATATTTGGTTTGGTCATCGTGATATTGATGTCTGACCCTATGCTGTTTAGTCACATTTGGTTGGCTATGAAACATGTTGTTCAGAATCAACAAAAAGGATCATAGATGGTCTTTGTGTTTGCAGAATACTGCAATCATATGTTTATCAATAACTGAGCTAGTTTAGATGGCATCATGCCAATTTGCATTCATCTACTTGGTTTTTCGAAATCTAATGATTCGTATAGTGCTATGTTTTGGTAGTGAGTAACTATTCATCGTAGGTTTTTTTCTATGATGATAATTTCTTTTCATCTTTCTTTTACGTCCTTGTCTGTCTTGGAAACTGGAACTAATTTGTATCTTTTTAGTTTGTGTTCTTTCTTGATTTGTAGTCATATTTGGTTGTCTGAAACTCAGAGTAAATCGCAGTCTGATAATTTTTCTGAAATTTCTTCTTTGTCGAAAATTTTACCAGTTTTGATGGTTCATGCTAGTATTGGCATTTGTTCTATCTCTACTTGAGTTTGGAAAGTGACAATGTTTTTTTTGTGATGTTGGAGGTTTTGCGGTTGCCAATATTCCAACTCTTTGAGTGCGAGTTCTTTTTGTCTTCAGAGAATAGCGAAATAGTAATTAGCCATCATTTTTTGAAATTTTTAGGAGTTTGATGTCTGCTTCTATTGTTTCTATTTTTTTGTTGGCCTCTTTGATTTTGTCTTTGTCTTCTGAAGATTCTCGTTCACCGATTTTGTCTTCGAGTTCTTTCTTTTTCTTTCTAAGCTCGTCTTCTGAATAGGTGCCAGGGTTTGCGTTGCTAGTGTTGACCATGATGGTGATTTGTTCTCAGTCTATGTATGCTACTCCTTCGCTAGTACTTAGAGTGATGTATTGTTCTTCGAAAACAAAAGTCTTTTCGTTGAAATCTTCTGGATTTTCTGGTTGGATTTTTATCAATCCAGGTCTAATACTAGTAACTAGTGGCATATGGTTTGGTAGGATTGTGATTTCTCCTATTTCTGTAGGTATGCTGACCTGTTTGATCTCTGCATCAAAAACTTGTTTATGTGGAGATTTGACTATAAGTTTCATTTTTCCGTTTTTATAAAAAAAGCTTCCTTTCTCTAGAAATTTAGAGTAGGAAAGCTTTCGAAAAAAGCAAGATTTCTTGTATGTCTAAGATAGTTTTTTTCTCATGAATGCAGGTGTGTCGATGTCTTCCTCTTCCTCTTGTGGTTGTACTACTTCTTCTTTTTGTAGATTCTTTACTCCCCTTGTGATGAAATCTTCTGATCTTGTTGCTTTCTTGGCTTTACCAGCAAAATTGGTGAAAGCTGTTTGTTGTGATTCATCGAAACCTGTAGCTATGATAGTTACTTTGATTTCGTCTTCATAGTTTTCATCGAATGTCATTCCCCAGATCAATTTTACTTCTTCGTCTAATATATCCTCTATTACATTTGCGGCTTCTTGTACTTCGATAGGTGTTAGATCTACTCCTCCAGTCACTGCGAATATTACATTCTTGGCTCCGTGTAGATCGTTTGAAAGTAGTGGGTTTTCGATAGCTTTTCTAGCTGCTTCTACAGCTCTCTTCTCTCCAGATCCATAACCTATTCCTAGTAGTGCTGTTCCTGATGTTTTGAGTATCCCTCTAATATCAGCAAAATCAATATTGATATCTCATGGTTTGACTATCAGATCTGATATTCATTGAACTCCTAGTAGAAGAATTCTATCTATCATACTGAAGGCTTGTTTGAATGTTGTTTTTTTGTCTATGACATTGAATATTCTGTCGTTTGGTATGATGATGAGTGTATCTACTGAATCTTTCATTTTCTTTATACCGTCTTGTGCGTTTTGAGATCTTTTTCTTCATTCAAAACTGAATGGTTCTGTCACTACACCTACAGTCAATATTCCCATTTGCAAAGCAATATCCCCTATCACTGGTGCTGCTCCTGTTCCAGTTCATCCTCCCATACCACATGTGATGAACACCATATCTGTGTCATGTAGCATTTCTTTTAGTTCATCAGAACTTTCTTCTGCGGCTTTTCTTCCTGTTTCTGGATCTGCTCCAGCTCAAAGTCCTCTAGTTAGATCAAGTCAGATGTTTACCTTTTTGTCTGCTAGATTTGTGGCTAGATCTTGTGCATCTGTATTGACTGCAACAAATTCAACCCCTTCTACGTTTTCCGTGATCATTCTGTTGAGCGTTTTACATCATGCTCAACCTACACCAATTACCTTGATCTTAGCTCCTGGTATAAGCTCTGGTTTAAAATCTTGTACTGTCATGGTTCCTATAAATAATGGGGGTAAAATGTATTAGAAGAGATTTTTTATAAAATCTCATATTTTTTTGAATAGGTCACTTTGTAATCCTATGTTGAAACTTGATTTTCTGTTTCATGAATACCTTTCTGACCAGCTATATAGTCAAAGAGTATTTAGGAATTGTATGTTTGTGTTTAGATCTTTTGTTGTTTTGTTTTTATCATTTCCATAGAAGCTAGCTACTTTGAATATTTCTTTGGCGATGGTGGTAAGATTTTCTATCTTTGAACCTCCTCCACTGAGTATTACTCCACCAGCTAGTCTACCATCTTTGTCTAACTCGATTAACTTTTTTTGTATCTTTTCGAATATCTCTTCGTATCTAGCTGTGATGATATTAGCTAAGAAGTGTGTATCTATGCTTTCGTTTTCTTCTATGAACACGTCTGGATGAACCAAACTTCCATAGTTTATTTTCAATGCTTCTGCTTCTTTGATATCTATCTGCATACCGATGGATATATCCCTGGTTATATTCTCTGCTCATATTGCTAGAATTCCATAGTATAGTGGGTAACCTTCTTCGTATATGATGTAACTGGTTTGGTTTTTCCCTATATCAATCGCTGTTGTTCACAAGTCTTTCATATCATAGTCTAACCCTGCTTCTGCTGTCGCTAGTACATTTGGTATGATATCTGTGACATATAAGCCTAATCTATCTATGATTTCAGCTAATGTATTGTAGAATGTTTTTGGTATCGCGAATACATCTGCTACTATATCTAGTTTTTTTGCACTAATGCCTATCGGGTCTTTCTCTCTTTTTTTCTCGTCAATTACTCGATACAGAGGTATGATCTTGAGTACTTCTAGAGAATCTTTTTGACTGATGTCTGCTATGACATTAGATAGATGTTGTACGTCGTCTTGGGAAATTTTTTCAGACATTACTCTTTTCTGTTCTTGTAGTCTTAGGATTGTTGTTTCTGGGTGTGAAATTCATATGACATATTCATCTACATAATCTCATCATAGTTTTGTCTGACAGGCTTCTACAATTCAGCCTAATTGTTCTGTGAGAGATTGCTTATCTAGTATTTTTCCTTTGCGCAAACCTTTGGTTGTCTTGATGTCTTTTCGTAAGAGAACTGTTTTGTCCTCGTCTTGTCATAGCACAATTGTTTTGATATATCAGTTTCCAATGTCAATTATTCATTTTATGTGCTGCATATCTTTGTTGGCTATTACACTAGATAAAATTTGCTTGTGCTCTGTATATAGAAAACGAAAAAAATAACACAATTCGCATGTTTCGAATGGTGATATACGTTGGTTATCTCTATTGTTTTTGGTTGCTAACTTTTGGTTTTGCGTTGGTGGAGTCGTTGGATTTTTTGTCTTCTGTCTGCGTGAAATTTTTGTATTTCGTTATTTACGATAATGTCTTCCTGTTGGGCTTTCGGGAGCTTTCATTTTTTTCGAAGAATGATTGGTAGTCGTACGTTTTTGATTATGCCTTCTGTGATATCTCATAGTTTTCATCCCAGTATGGTTTCTAGTACATTTTTGGTTTTAGAGTTTCATGTCGATAGTGATGTTCCTATATTTATTGTTTGTGTTCGAGGGTGGTTGGGTAAGAAGTTTTTTAACCGTGATTGGTTGGATTCCATCAAAATGTTTTTCTCTTTTAGATCCTTGCTATATATAGGTACAAGATGTGCTAATCGATATATTAGATATATGTCTGTGTCCGGTATACTGATGTTGTATAAGTTACTTGTTTTTTTTGTTAACCAAAAACTGAGACATCGTTTTTTTTCTACTGATTTTCCTCGTCTTTTTAATCAAAGAAGACCTGTGTATAGGAGTGCAAAAAATCTTGCTGTTCGCATCCTCCCCTTCTTCGTAACAATAGTGAAATCAATATCAGAGTTTTCATGTAGTGCATTAAATGTAATGGAATTGCATATGTATATATTGTTTACAAATGGAAATGATCTAAATAACCAATGATATTTTTCCAAATGATTTGTATAATCTTCTATCTTTGAGTTTTTTTCTTCTCGAGAAAACTCATCTAATGTATTGGTCTGAAGTTCTATTTTTTCTCAAAACCTAAAATATTCCTTTTTTTTAGGAATTGGATACTTCATGATTTCATAGAATTCTAGGCCGTCTTGTGGCATGTTGTTTTTATTTGAGTAGTGGTCTTGCTATATAAGTATATTGATCATCACTTGTGTCTTTGAACACGAGTGGTTTTTGTTGATCAACTATGTTTACTGATACTTCATCGCTACTAATGCTTCTTATGAACTCGTTGATATATTTTCAGTTTATTCAGATTGTTTGTTTTTCTCATGTGATGACAGCTGGTATACTAGTGTTCGCTGCTCATTTATCCGTTTCTCACGATGCTATGGATAAGCTATCGTCCTGCGTTTCTAACAAAACATAGTTGTTTATATCTCTAGTCATGATAAGTATTTTTTTCACAGCTTTTTCTAATGAGCTCTTGTCAGATAGTACTGTTGTTTGAAACTGTGTAGGCATGATACTTTCGTTGTTATAGTCTGGGAAATTTCATTGTATAAGTAGTGAAGTCATAAGGATTTCTGTTTGGTTATCTGTTTTACAATGGAATGATACCATATTTTCTGAGAAAGTGATAGATACCAAATCCCCTTCTTTACCTACATAGTATTGTAGTGATTTTTTGATATCTGTAATGTTGACTTTGGGTATGATGATACTCATGTCTGAGATGTCTGTTTTGATTGGTAGTTTGTACTCTGCTAACCTGAATGAATCAGATCAGACAAATATGATAAATTTTTGTTCATTTATAGTTGCTACTCTTATGTATACACCTGTGAGTACTGGTGAAAAGTTTTTTTCTGATACTGTATATTCGACTTTTTCGATTCACATGATAAGACTGGATGCGTCTATTTCTATTTTATTTTCGCTATGCACTTCTGGTAATGCTACGTATTCTGATGATGGTATTCCTTTGATCTCAAAGTTATCTTTTGTTGATTTGATGCTCATGGTTTCCCCTTCTACCAATAGCTGTAGTTGAGGGTCTTCGATGGCTTTTACTATATTTGTGAATGTTTTTGCGTTTATAGTAATTGTTCATTCTGCTTTTATCTGAGCAGGGATAGTCATTTCTATGTGTTTTTCCATGTCAGTCGCTTTTAGTATGAGCGAGTCAATAGTTGCCTTGATATATACATTTTCCAAGATAGGAAGTGTTGCATGTTTCGATACGTAACCTGAAACAAGGTCTAGTGATTCTTGTAGAATGCTGACATCTATAGTGATATTCATAACATTTTTTTCGTATTTAAAATACTGTCTTTTCGCGTGACAGTACTATATATTTTTGTTTGGAAGATATCAATACAAATTATTGACACTTTTGTATTAGAGGTCGATATACTTTTCCTGCAGGTAGTTTCTTGATCTAGAAAGTATCAGTGCAACTTTTTCGTTGTCAGCCAAATATTTTTTGTCTATCTTTAGTTTTACAGATAGTGGGTTTTTGTATTTGTTCTTTTTTAATTCTTTGAGCAATGTTGGTAGTTTTAGTATTCATTCTCCTGGAGTAATGTGATCTTCCCCCCTTTTCCCTTTGTCAGATATATATATGACAGCAATATGAGGTATGAAATTTTTCATCTTTTTGAGTAGATGAAATTCTAGTGTGTCTTCGTCTATGTTTGCTATATCTAACCCAATCTTGCTGTGATATTTCTTTACAATTTCAGCTATGTTTCTGAAACGAAATTTGGGTATGGGTAGAGCGAAAAGATTTGTGTCGTTTGGGTTGATGATGGCGAAATTTATTTTTACACCTTCGTGTTTGTAGTGTCTTAGATTCGCTATCAAAAAATTGTATGTTTTGAAATCGAGAGTTTTAGGTGCGTTGATAGTGAGTGTTTTTACTCATAGTTCTTCACATAACTCCAGTGCCTGTCTAAGTTCTTTGCTGTTTACCTTGTTAGATACCTGTACTACATATACTGGTAATGAATGCTTTTTTATTAGCTTTTTTACGTATGATATGTTTCGAGCATCAAAGTTTTTTCGAGTAGAGAGATCTATACCTTCAAATCCAGATTCTTTAGCTATTTGGAAAATATGATCTAGTCCATACCCACTAAGTGTATCTGTACTAAGTATTATCGGTGCTCTTGAATCTTTTGCCATGGGGAGATATATCACAGTAATTTGTATAATTATATATGCAGAGAACTATATTGCAATTTTTCCCTAGCTGCTCGTCTTGCTATTTTTAGATATCCATGTCTCGATTTTTTCCTGTATGATTGGGAATTGAGATTTTATGACTGTTTTTTCTCATAGACTGAAATTCTGGAGTACGTGTTTTACCACATCTTCTTTGTTTTTCGGTTTATCAATGCCTATCCTGATGCGTGGAAATTCTCTTGTTCAAAGTCTTGTGATCATATCTCTTATCCCATTGTTCCCTGCATGACTTCATCATTCTTTGAATTTGATTTTGCCAGTTGGAAAATCTATCTCATCGTGAATGGCTAGTATATCTTTAGATAGTATTTTGAAAAAAGTGGCTATGGAACTAACAGGTCAACCTGATTTGTTCATATAACTTTGAGGTTTTACTAGTATTATTTTGCATCACAGCCATTCTCCTTTTGATATATGTGCATGCCATTTTTGTTCATTTTTCCGTTCTGGAAATCATCGCATAGTACGAATTTCATCTATAGCGATGAATCCAGCATTGTGTCTGGTTTTTTCGTATTGTGGTCCTGGGTTTCCTAATCAAGCTATAAGATACATTGGAATCTATCAGATCAAATTTATAAACCTTGTTAGTAATACGAGTATTGTAACAACTGCTCCAAGAAATGGTAGTCGAATAGGCAATGTAAAATGTTTCGTAGTAATAGTCTGGTTTTTTCTCTCTCTTATCTTCAGGGTAATAAGCGCTACATGTACAGAAAAAAAGACACAAAGAATAAGCACACTAGTGGCTTTGGCTAGAGATGATATATCTCCTATGATTGATCAAACTAGTGTAATGATAATGATGAGTATAGTGGCAATTATTGGGGTTTGTGTCTTGGGATGTATGTAGGCAAGTTTAGATGGTAATCGATTTTGTTTGGCCATTCAATATGTTAATCTACTCGCCATAATAATCTGTACAAGAATACTAGAAGAAGCGGCTATGAGTATGGCAATCGTAATGGGTCGAGCTGACATATCCGTGAGTTCTGTGAATATGCTGGCTACAGGCGTTGGGTCTGATACAATATTTCCAACTTTATTATTTAACAAGATTGTTAGTACTACAACTGTATATAGTACTATGGTGGCTACTATCATAGCAATCAAAGCCAGTGGTATATTCTTTTTCGGATTTTTTATTTCTTCAGCATTGTTGACTACATCCTCAAATCATACAAAAACATAATATGCTAGAAAAGCGCCTGCAGTGATTGGTCATCGAGCAATCTTCTGCGTTTGCAATGAATCTATATAGCTTGCTAACTGAGTTCGTCCTTCGTATCACAGGTATGCTAATATTATGATTGTGATCGTGATGATGATGGCTGTGATTCATACAAATGTGCTTGATAATCTTATTCATCGACAGGCCATAGCACCCAATATTAATGTGACTAATATGATCGTGAGATTGTGATCTATTGAAATGATTGTTTGTAAATAATCTGCGAATCAGTTTGTCAAAACCCCTGCTGAAACCAATCATGATGCTACAATGAGAACTCAGATGATTATTCATCGTGTCTTACTTTTGAATGCTTTGTATATATATTTGGATGCTCAGGCTGCATCTGGATAGCGAGATACCATCTCTGCATAAGAAAGTCAACTGAGTAATGCTACTACTCCAGCTACAATAAATGATATTGGTGCTCGAGGTCAACTAATGCCTATTACTTTTCCAACTAATACAAAAATTCAGGCACCGACCATGGCGCCTATTCAGTATAGTATGGTGTTTCGTAGTGACATAGTACGCTTTAGCTTTTTTGCCATTTGCAAGATTCTAAGTTACATAAGGTATCTAATTATATCCCTATGTGTAAGAAGATGCAAAGACTAGGTAACTTCTTGCATTTGATAGAACTCGAGTATGTCTGATTCTTCTATTTTCTTAGATGTTTTTACCTTCATTCAACATTCATGTCCTTCTGGTACCTCTTTGACTGATTGTTTTTCTTTTTGTAATGAGCTGATTTGACCCTTTCCTATGATTTCTTCTCCCCTATGTATTCTAAATTCGATTCCGTTTATCGCTTTTCATTCTATGACTTTTCCTCATATAACCATTTCTTTTCCTTTGCGGAAGAATACTGCTAGGATATTTAGTCTTCATGTTGTGACTTCATGCATTTCTACTTCTATTAGTCACATGACTAGATCCTCTATGTATTCCGTTAGTTCGTATATGATATCATAAGTTTTGAGTGTGATTTTTTGTTGTTCTGCTTTTTTCTTGATGCTACTTGTAGTTTTGATATTGAATCAAATCAATAATGCTCCAGATGCCTCTGCTAAAGTGATATCTGAATCTGTAAACTGTCATATATCTGTATGAACTTTTTTGATTTGTACGTTTTCTGGTGGTATGATTGTATCTATAGCGTGTTCGAGTGCTTCTAGTGCTGTAGGACCATCGGCTTTCAGGATTAATTTAACTGTGGTTTTTTCTCCTTTTTCCATTTGTGATAGCAATGCCTGCAACGAGCTTGATGATTGTTTTAGCTCTTCTGATTCTTTGATGGCGGCTATCTTTTGTGATGCTTCTTTTTCGTTTTTTACTCATTCTGCTATTCTTCAAGGTTTGGGTGTATCATTGATTCCTAGTATCAATACTGGATCTCAACCTGATGCTTTCTTGATTGGTTTTCCAGTTCGATCTAACATTCTTTTCACTTTTCATGAAGTGTTATGGACTGCCAATACATCTCCTACTTTCAAGGTCCCTGTCATAATGATAAGTGATGTTTCTATACCTTGTTTCGCTGATTTTTTAGCGTCTATAACTACTGCTACTGCTTTTCTTTCTGGATTGTATTTGAGCTCCAGAACTTCTGCTTGTAGTGTGATGTGTTCCAATAGATCATCTATTCCTTCACCTGTCTTAGATGATACACCAATCACTGGTACGTCTCCTCCTCGATCTTCTGGTATCAATTCGTATTTTCCTAAATCTGCTTTTATTTGTTCTGATTTATCTGCTCATGGTTTGTCTATCTTAGTGATAGCTATGATGATAGGTACTCCTGACTCTTTGGCATGATTTATAGATTCTGCTGTTTGGGGCATGATTCCATCATCTGCCGCAACAACAACTACCACAATATCTGTAAGTTTGGCTCCTCTAGCTCTCATGGTTGTGAATAATTCATGACCAGGAGTATCTATAAATGACATCTGTTTGTCGTTATGTATGATTGTAGATGCTCCTATGGATTGTGTAATCCCACCGGCTTCTCAGTCAGCAATATTTGTTTTTCTGAAATAATCAAGTAATGAAGTTTTACCATGATCAACATGTCACATGATCGTGATGATTGGAGCTCTTGGTTTTGTGTTGGGAGCTTCTTTGTCTTGTTCTAATATAGCATTTAGATCTCATTCTAATAGATCTTCAACAGATACTGTATCTTGTTCCTTTAATACTTTCACCTCTAGCTCTTCTGCTATCAATGAAGCTGTATCGAAATCTAGCGCTGTGTTTATTCCTCATAGTATTTGATTTTGGATCATGAGGCTCATGATCTCTGGTAATGGTACTCCCATCTTTTCAGAGAACTCTTTCACTGTGATGAGACTTCCTATCGTGATACTTTCTTTCTTTTTCAAGTTTGATGAAACTGTCGCTTCTTTTTTGCGAATTACTTGGTTTGGTTCTATCTTCTGGATTGTTGGTGTTGTTCTAACTCTAGGTGGTCTTGGTCATCTTCATCTAGATCATCATCTGCCAGGTCCTCTACTTGGTCCTCTAGATGGTCCTCTGCTAGGTCATCTACTCGGTCATCTTCATCTGGCTGCTGGTGGTCTTGATGTTCATGCTTTGCTAGGTCATCTAGATGGTGAGGTGTTTGTATCACTTCTGACTACTCTAGCGTTGGCAAACTTTCAAGATGCTAGTGATGCGTTCAACAGATCCTCTGCTTTTATCTCTGATTTTTTTTCTTCTTTTTTTTCTGGTTCTGTTGGTTTTTTCTCTGTTTCTGTTTCTTTTTTCTTTGTCTTATTTTCAAATCATAGAGACGAAAAAAATCCGCTAGATCCTTTGAGTTCTTCTGATTTTAGTGCTTTTTTCTGATCACTCATATACGTAATATAGTTCCGCGTAAAAAAAATATTATCCTAAAATAGGATCGGTTAATTGTTTTGACGAGCCAAATGTTAGCTATCTCAATGGTAAAAAGCAAGTCTAAAACCGGCTTCCTTCTTTTGGTTAAGGGCTTTTGGTTTGCATTATGAGGCTAAAGATGTAGTATCGCATCCAACTTTAGTTTTTTTTCTAATTGATGAAATCTGATTTGCAAATTTGACCTGCTAGTAACTATGTTATCACTTTAGATGTTTCTAGTGAAGATAAGGATGTAGCTAAACAAAAAGTTTTGAGAGAGTTCCAAAAAGAGGTTAGTTTGTCTGGCTTTAGAAAAGGTCATGTTCCACTATCTCTTGTTGAAAAACAAGTTAAGCAAGAATACCTTTCAATGAGTATCTACGAGAATATTATATCGCGTTACTTACAAAATCTGGTAAAGGAAAATGAAGATAAAAAGTTTATCTGAGCTCCGTATGATATAAATTTTGATGAGAAGGATGGTTCTACTACTATTACACTAAGTTTGGATGTTTATCCAGAAGTAGTTGTAACTGATGACGCATGGAAGAAGCTTGATATGAAAAAAATAGCTTCAGTAGTTGCAGAAGAAGATAAAAATGCATCAATAGCACAATTCAAAAAACAATATGCTGACTATAAAGATGTTGAAGCTATCGATGATATGACAGTGACTAAGGTAACATATGTATTTGAAAACAAAGAAGGTAAAGAAGTTGGTAATAGTGTAATGTATGTGTGAGATGAAGAAGCAGCGCAACATCCTTGGTTGAAAGAAACTTTTCGAGGAAAGAAATGATGAGAAAAACTGGAGGTAGCTTATGATGAGAAAAAACTGCCTACAATCATTCATCAAAAAAAAGATAGCACTGAAAAAGCTATTAAAGTTATATTCACTCTATGAGATGTGAAAAAAATTGTATTGCCTACATTCGATGTTGAGACGATCAAAAAGCTATTTGGTGAAGAATCTAAGGTTAAAAATGAAAAAGAAGTTGAACAAATGATAGAAGAAACAATGAAGGAAGAAAAATTCTCTGCAGACTTGATGAAATCAATCGAACAAATCTTACAGAATCTAATGAAAAAAAGTCTAACTATTGCTATACCTAAAACTATGGTAGAAGAAGAACAAAAACAAAGAATAACCAATATGTACCAAAGATTTGGATGAAAAGAAAATTTTGAAAACTATGCTAAACAACTTTGAGATGAAAAATATCAAGCTATGCTCGGTGATGTGAAGAGAGCCGCTAAAGAAAGTTTGGAAAAGTTTATGGTATTCAGAAAACTAATAGAGCTTAACGAACTGGAAGTGAACTGGGAACAAGAACTGGATGCAGAACAAAAGCTATATGAAAAGATGACTTGAGAAAAACCTTTCCGTTCAACTTTTTTGGAAGAGATTAGTACTAGATAATGAATAGTTTTGATGAAATGATTGATGATGTTATCGCCCTTCTTCCTGAGGGCGATTCTACTGAAAATGAAAATATAGTCGAAAATAATGAAGAGTCTGGAAATGTAAGTGAATATAAGCAACTTTTGTTGTCTTTTTTGAACATAGAGGCGAATGTTGTTTCTTGATCTTTTCTTCCTAGTAGTGAAGTTTCTATAGATAATGTTAATTTTTCATACTGAAAAGAGCTTTTTTGAGTTCTAGAATGACCATATGGCTGACCTATTGAAAATATCGTTTCATATGGTATTTGGGATTTGGAGTGTTGTATGCAGTTGCACTGAACTTTGAGTCTTTCTGACTTAGTTAGTGGGCAAGACCTAACTGATGCTTCTATTTCACTTTCTTTGAACGCATATTCGTAGATGTTGGTTGAGTTTTCTTGAACAGTAACACATGGAAATAAACGTGGGCGTGAAATTGGTTTCCCTACTATCAATATTTCTGTGGATGATTTGGGTGTGGAAGATGGAGTATATGTTTTTTCTGTGAAAATTTGATGAGAAGTATATCGGGGTATCTCTACCTATATGATTAACCGTAAACTTTTTGAGTGATATATTTTTGATTTTTCAAAAAAGCTTTATGGAGAATCTTTAGAAGTTTCTTTGTGGAAAAAAATTAGGAATAACAAAAAATTCAACTCCTCTACTGATTTGGCAGAGCAACTGAATATGGACGAGCATGATGCAAAAAAGATTATTCTTCAGTTGAAAGCAGATCTATATCTTTAGCTATGCTTTGGGATGGAACGTTTTTTCTTAGCATCCAATCAAGAAGTCCTGGAAAGAATGTACTAAATGCCACAAATACTTTTGAACGTAGACCTATAACTTTTGAGTATCTTCTCTTTTGTATTAGTTTAGCTATTTGTTTTGCTATGAATTCAAGGTTCTGTGCTGGAGTTTCTGGTGCATCTATTTTTTTCTCCTCACTGCTATCTATAGATTTGTTTTCATGGCACTTTATATGATCAGAAAATACAACACCACAATGTATCTGATGTCTTTTTAGTTCTCATTGTATAGATTGGCGAAATGCTCTTAGTCACATTTTGGCTGCACAATAGGTAGAGAGGTTTGGTATGCCTCTGATTCAACCTAAACTAGATATGAAAACTATACTACCTTTGGTGGCTTTCAAATGTGGTATTGCGTACTTGCTACAATAAATAGCACTCATTAGGTTTGTGTTTATAGATGTTTCAATGATCTCTAAGTCCGAATCATCTAAAGATGATTGGGATGTGATTCACGCGTTGTTGATGACGCAGTCTAGTTTCTTGTAGGTTTTGACAACTGAACGAATTAGATCTTCACATTCATGTGCTTTTGTTACGTCTCATTGCATAGCGATTAACTCTATGTTTTCATCATCTATTTCATTGGTAACTTGATGGAGTGTCTTTTTGTCTCTACCGTTGATAACAACCTTTGCCCCTTTTTTGGCTAAGTATATAGCTGTCGCTTTACCAAGTCATTTGCTTGATCAAGTAACAAGTACTACTTTATCTTTTCGGAATGAATGAGACATAGTATGGATGATTTGGAACTAAAATTCCCAGATACAATTTATTGGTCATAGAACTGAACTTTCAACTATCATTTTTGCTCAGAATACGCCAGTTCTTATTTTTAGTCACGTTGTTCCTAGTTTTTTAACTAATGTATCGAATATTACTTCTGCTTCTTGATACGGAGCGCTATGTGTATAGTCAACACTAGATCCTTTCTTGTTTCTTCAATATAAGGTGAAATTTGAAATAAGCAAAATATCACCATTTATTTCTCCTAGGCTCTTGTTGATTTTTCAATCTTCTCATGATAGTATTTTGACTGTTTGTATTTTTTTTGTGAAATAATCCATTTTAGAAGCTTGTTCTAATTTGTCATCCTTGTGTATGCCTAGGTAAACTAAAACTCATTTGCTGATGCTTTGTTTTTGATCTAAATCTGGCATATGCACAGAAGCTTTTGCTACTTGCTGGATGATACATCTCATGTTTTCTTTGGGGATTTCTTTCTAAAAATGATGTATATGATGAGCAATGGCATTTGTAATATTTTTTTGATTTGAGGTTTGCTTCGAAGGTAGGCGGGATAATCTTTGAATAGAAATTGAAAAAGTTGGTTTAGCTTGTTTTGCTTGTTGTTGGTTTCAAATGGAAATTTGAAAAAATCTATTATGAAGCTGAACATATTTTTTTATTTGATCATTAATTTAATTGTTCTATCTTTTCCTTAATTATCTTTGAGTTTTCATGTATTTGTTTACTAATAGTGATCAACCAAAGATTAGCAATATACCGAGAGCTATATCTAATAGTAATATGAGCCCTATAATGATAGCTATACTACCAATGATAAGTGATGCATAATTTTTTCGATCTACTTGTTTTTTGTTTTTGTCTAATACTTTTGTTGGTTTGGTCATAATGTAGAATATGATTAAATAACTAGATAACTCAGTATATCTTGAATGGTTCTGACTTTGTGATTTTTGTTTTTATGAATTGTCATATATACTGGTTTGGGTTTTGGGTTATGGATTCAAAAATTTGTTGATTGCTATCTTGTTTTGGGATGATAACGTTTTTCATGTTGTCTGCGTATCCGGATATCTGTTCTTCACTAATCTTGTTTATAATGATCTCTCTTTCCAGTCATATTTCATGTTTGTTGCTATTTTCTGATATGTCTGTGAGTAATGCATTTAGACGTGCTCGACGTTCTTTTTTGATTTTCTTATCTACGTTGTCTTCATATTTTTTTGCTCAGAGTGTTCCTGGTCTTGGTGAATATATCCCAATATATACCATATCAAAATTTGCGTAAGACACTAAATCCAATGATTCTTGGAAATCTTCGTCGTTTTCATCACTAAACCCAACTATGACATCTGATGTAATACTGATTTTTCTTTTTAATGAACGTATATTGTCCACAAAACCTTTGTACTCTTCTACTGTGTAACCTCTAAACATTTTTTTCAAAACTTTGTTTGAACCAGACTGTAATGGCATATGTATATGTGGGCACATTTTTTCTTCGTTTTCGTGTAGAGCGAGTAGTTCTTCACTGAAATATGTGGGATATGGTGATGTATATCTCAACCATCTTAGTCATGGTATTTTTAGTACCTTTTTGCATATTTCTACAAATTGAGGATGCTTGTTGACTATCTGACCTAGTAGGACTATCTCTTCTACACCATTTTTTATATGATGTTTTGCTTCTCTGACGACATTTTCTACTTCGAGATTTTTTTCTAATCCTCTAGCATATGGAACAATACAGTATGCACAAAACTGGCTACATCATGTAGAAATAGGAACATATGCTGTTTTCGTATTCTCTTTGAATAATTGATTTGTATTGTGCGGGATGATGCCTGTGTATTCATTGATGATTTCTACATCTGGATCTATCTCGTAGTCCATTTTTTGCAAAATAATAGGAAGGAATCCTGTATCGTCTATTCTGAAAAATAGCTCAACATTGGAGAATGTTGAATTTAATCTGTAGAACATTGGATTGAAAGCATGGTTTATATACACGATATTATCTATTTCTGATCTTTGATTTTTCAATTTTTTGATTTCCTCATTTTTTCGTCAAACAATAGTAGGTTTGGTCGTTTTGATATTTCCTACGAAGTTTCCTTTTTTCATCAAAGGGCTTGTTGTTTTTTGTTTTAAGTTTTTTGAAACTTTACCGTTTCTTAAGTTGTGTTGGATCATACAACCTGTTATCCATACTTTCTTTTCTGATGGTATTTCCTTCAGTTTTCCTGTGACCTTGTCTTCTGACTTTTGTCTGACTGAGCAGGTATCTATGATGACGATGTCTGCATCATCTATAGTCTCTGTATATGTGAATCAACTATTTAGCAAAATAGCCTTGATACGTGCAGCATCAGCGTAATTCATCTGGCATCAAAAAATCACTATGGTGAATTTCATGTTTTTCGTCAAGTGTAAATTTTCTGTATGGGTGTAAAAGTATGTTTTTGATTGATCTTTTCAACTGGTAGATCCTAATGACATTGCTAGACTATGGTTTATGTTTTATTGGAAATAATCTATGATTTTCTATTTTAGTATTGTTTGGTTTCTCTGTGCTATAGTTGTTTATCTTTTTCCTTATCGATATTTTTCAGAAATTGCTATTAGTTTTCTTCCCTATCTTGCTCCTCTTTCTATCTTACTAGTCGTTGCTCTGTTGGTTCGATTGTTTTTTGTCCCTCAGAAAAAAGTAAAAAGCTCCCTTAGCCGATTTGTAATACTGGGGCTATGATATTTGTGATTTTTGTGAGTGTTTCGTGTATCTATGTTCTATGATATAGAGAAAATGGATACTTCATCTTCAAATGAAACCGTCACACTATTGTATGCTAATGTTTATGTAGAGAACTTTTATTATAGCGGATTGTCTTATGCTATAGATAAATATGATCCAGATATTATTGTTTTTGTTGAGTTTGCTGACCACCACTACTCTGCTTTAAAATCTGTATTGGATGATAAATACTCATTTGTAAATCGTGAAATTCGAGATAGATGATATGATGGTACTTTGTTGGCATCACGTTATGATTTCTGATATGCTGATGTGAATGTTGAAAGCTCTATAGACTTAGAGCGTTATAGAAGTTCTGATCTATGACTTGATTTGTCTGTCGTACATACAGCTGCACCTGTTAGTTATTGGCATTATGAGATTAGACGCAAACAATTGGAGCAATTATCTTCTCACATGAATTTCTTGTTTGAATGAAATAACCCATCTGCTAAATTGGTCTTGGGAGATTTTAATCTATCTCCTTGGTCATATGATTGGAAAAACTTTCATGCATCATTAGATAATGACTGGTCTGTACTATCCCGTCATGCAATGTTATGAATGACTTGGCAAGCCCCAGTATTGGGTTTTTTGCAATCTCATATTGATCATATGTTGTGAGATAAAATAATATTGCATGATATAGAAATTGCTGAGATAGAATGATCTGACCATAATGGTTATTTTGTACGCTTTAGTGTTGATAGAAACTAGATGACATTGTTGCCTTATGTATTGAAAACACCAAGACCGAACCTCTATGATTATTTGAAGGTTTTTGCTATTGTTTTCATGATAGTTGATCATGTTTGATTTTTTCTTTTTCCTGAGATTAGTTGGCTTAGGCTGGTTGGTAGACTAGCTTTCCCTGTGTTCTTGTTTTTGGTGGGTTTCAATGGATCTTACAAACGGAGACGGTCTTTGTGGATAATGGCTATTCTGGTTCAAGTGCCTTATTTTTTGATGTATACGTTTGGACATGTTGAAACACATGTGTTGAATATACTTTTTGGGATAGCTGTAGTTAGACTGTTTTTAGAGCTTTTTGATTGGTTGATTCACCGTCATTTGAGAGGGAAGAATATTATATTTTTCTTTTTCCGAATGCTGATTTGGGTGATAGCTTACCCTTATTTGTATGCTGTTTTTGACTATGGTAGTATGATTTTCATTTTTGCTATGTTGTGATACTATTTTCGTTTTAAACACATGGTTCATAGCTTGCACGTATTGTTTTTTCTATTACTTTGATTGTTTGTGTTTTCTTTGCATTTGATCTCTCAGTATTTGAGTTTTGCTACTTTTTTTAGTGATTTAGGTCGGTTTATATTGATCCTTTTGTATTTGTTTCTTTTGGAAGTTTTTGTTTTGCTGAGTGAGAAAAATTTTAGCTTACGTATTTATTGGCCATGGGATAATTTCATTTCTTGGTTTTCAAGTAATGCATTGATGATATATGTAGTACATATGTTAATATTGTCTGTGATGTGGCTCTGACTTACTGTTTTGTAGATTGGATTTGTTTTTCTACTTCTGATTCTATTTTTTCAACAATCTTTTTGATCGTATCCTCTATGGATCAACGAATAGGTATTGGTGCTGTACCAGCAGCAAAAACATGTCATCAACCATTGAAGCTCTTGGCTATGAGTCATACATTGATATCTACGCCATAAGGGTTTTCTTCTTTTCTTCTAGATCTTAAGCTGATTTTTAGATAGTCTTTGTATACTTTGAATAGAGCAAATACACCATAACCTGATATGTTTTGTAGAGTGTAAGTGATGTAATCTGTGTCCCCGGTTCCTAGTTCCATATCTTTACGTTCTTGGTCAATGTAATAGCTATATAGAACACTTTGGTTTTGGGTTTTTAGTCTGGATAATGTTTTTTCCAATAGGTGCATCGTGTTGAAATTACGCTTGCGGAATAAATTATATATTATTTCTCTTTTTCTTGCTCCATATTTTATCAGTCTACTTGCGTTCTGTAATGTCTCATGAGTATCATTTTCATAGGTGAAATTTCATGTATCTGTAAGTAGCCCTGTATATAAATACGTAGCGATAGCTTGATCTATATGTTCAGGTCGGAGTGATTCGTAGATTGTTAATAATCGTTCACAGTTTGAACTTGCATTTTTTTTCTTCACAGAAAGATCAGCATCCTGATTATCATCTAGATGGTGATCTATAACGACTGTTTTTGTTTTTTTGAAATAATCTAAATTATCCTTAGTGAAAGATGATATACGATTGAATGTTGAGAAATCTAAGAAAACAAAAAGATCATATTTCTCGTATATGAAATTTGTACTTATTTTCTCTAATCAAGGCAAGAAACTATAACAATCGTCTGGCTTGTCTGGAGTATGATATTTAACTTTTTTTCATAAGTTTTCGCATATCTTTCCGAATGAGAGCATAGATCCTATACAGTCGCCATCGATGGACTGATGGCCAAAAAGAACTATGGAGTGAGCTTCGTTTACTAAGTTTTTTAATTCTTGGAATTTTGTTTCCATGTTTTTGATTATTGAGTAATAAGATCGTAATTGATTAGAAATGTAGCTATGTCTTTGAATATAATTCAAGCTGTAGATGCTCACCGTTTTTGTGTTCTTGGACGACGAACTTGAACTGTTACTAGATATTTTAGATTTTCTTTGGTTACTATACCAATGAACGATGCGTTTGTTCGTCCGTGTCATTGTGTCTGATATTTCCCTCTATAGGTAATTTCCGATGTTCAACTTTTTCAACCGATAGAAAATCATTCTACTCATATGGTTTCATTGTTGAATTCGTTTAGATGTATCACATCAAACAATGCTGACTTTATTTTTTCTGACGTGCTACTTTTGAAAACCTTTTTGACTATTTTTGTTTGATTTTTTACCGTTTGTTTTGCTTCTTTATCATATATTTTCTCAATGATAGTGGGTTTGATCAAGTATCATCCGTTTATAACACTAGCGTAACTGGCTGCGATCTGTATAGGTGTAGCTCTCATTCATAGTCAAAACGAATTGTTTAGAAATCTAGCTAGAGATACTGTAGCTACAGGTTCAATAAATCACTCTTCTTCTCCAGCAAGTTCTATTCAAGTTTTTTTACCTAATCACAGTTTTTGGAGATAATTGAAGAAGATTTCTTTTCAGACGCGTTGTACGATTCTCACCATACCAACATTGCATGAGTAGACTAGAGCATTTAGAAAGTTGTTTTCTCATAGGCAATTTGAAGAAACATTTTCTATCGTATATGGTCAAACTTTCACTCGTCATTTGTCTTCATAGAAATCAAACAACTCTAATTCATCGCTATCTAGTCATATAGCCATAGTGATCGCTTTGAAGATACTTCCAGGTTCGTATGGATATTTGATGTTCTTGTCGATGAAAACTTCAGCACTGTACGTATTTCTTGTTCTATATTTTTCTACTGTTGGATCTTGCCTTTCATCTGATGAAGCTTTTCTCATGTTTCAATTTTCATCTTTTACGAACAGATGAATATCTATGTAACTAAGGTCATCTATAATTTGTGCATCGTCTAGAGTAATCGGCTCATAACGGAATGCATCGTCAAAATTATTTGGATTGAAGACTGGTGAAGTAACGTTTGCCTTTAGTTTTCCGTTGTACGGGTCAAGAACCAGAACACTGACAGAGTCTGCTTTGAATTCTTCTTTGTAATATGCTGAAATGTTTTCTATTTCTTTTTGTAATGTTGGTTCAATGGTCAAATATATGTCGTTTCAATTTTTTACTTCTTCTATTTCGAACTCGTTAGCCCCGATGTCGCCTATAAATGATGAAGCACGACCAATGATTTTTCCATCCTTTCCTTTTAGTTCTGTATTCATGTATTCTTCAACTCAATATGTGGGACTTCAATCCTTGTTTACATATCATAAAATATGAGACATAAATTCATTGTACGGATAATGTCTGATGGTATATTCCTCTAGTCACAATCAATGTAGTAGAGAAAATTCTATGTTTTGGCCTAAATATTTATCACATTCTTCATCACTCTCATTGTATTTACATGATTGGTAATTTTCTTTGTACTCTTGTTTTAGTTTTTGTATTTGGTTGGCTATAGCAGGATGTATTTGTTTTATGATTTTTACGTATGTGTTTTCTTTTGGACTGAGTTGCTCTTTGGCGTACTCTATGAGCTGCTTTTGCTTATGTTTAGTAAATAACTTTTCTAAGCTATTGGCTGCTGAACTTGTTCTTTTGATCTTGTTTGGAATTATGTATGCGTAGTTGTCGTATACTTCTATAAAATCTAAAGTTCATAACTCCTCTAGCAAATTTATATCGTCAAAAAATCCTAGATAATTAGCATCTCTGACTCATATATATATTTTTTGGTTAAGTTTTTCTTTTATTAATCTATAGGCAGCTTTTTCTGTCATGGCTGCTATAGTACCAGAATATTGCTCATTGTAACCAGTTCGGTCGTATGTGTAATATCATTCAGATAATTGGCCACTTCCCAAATAGAAAAATTCGGGCTTTTCTGGTAATAATACTTTATCTGTAAATCTTTCTAAATTTTTTACACATTGTTCTTTGTTTACATCATCTATACCATTTTTGGTGCAAAGATGATTGTATACATATGGTGAAATTATCTCGATGAATTTTTCTTTGTTAGCATCATTTTTTAGATGTTGTGGTTCTACGTAGAGATCATAAACAGTAATATTTTCCGTGAGTTGTAGTGGGTTGTCATTTTTATCCAGAGCATATACATGTCCTCTTTTTGCTTTTAATAACGCTTCTTTGTAATGCAATTTGGTCATTTCGTTTTCATACTTTTGTGCCTTTATAACTTGGACAATAAGTAATTTCGTAATGATGATCAAGAATAGAAATCAAAAAAACAATAGAAGAGAGAACTCCTTTGTTTCCATCAATCTCTTTAGTCGCTTATTTTTTCTAAGAAACCTTACTAGAGCTTGTTCTCATTTCTTTTTGAATCTACGAACTTGTTTTTTCATATTATGATGAGATATATTAGTCCATCTATATCATCATAAGAATCGGAAAAATCAAGTGAAAAAATTTGCAATATTATGCATGTGGACTACTATGTTTGATAGTTTAATGTTTTCTAGAAGATATGATAAGAAGGTTGTTTGTATGATTTTTTTTGACTCTAGTATCTGTCTGATGACTGACAGGTTTAGTATCAGCACAATGATTTCAGGAATGATTTGGTATAAATGAAGGTAATGTAGATGAAGTATTAGTCCCTTGAACTTGAGAAAACCAAGAAGAAAATATTTTGGATGTGATCAAACTAGTGATAAATTATGTACTATGACTGCTAGCTTTGATCACTCTTATCCTACTAATACGGGGTGGTTTGCAGATATTGTTTGCATCGTGAGATGAGGCAGCATACAAAAAAGGATTTACAATACTTAAAAATGCTGCTATAGGACTGACTTTCATAGCCTTTTCTTGGTTGTTAGTGAGTCTGATATTCTATGTTTTGGATGTAGTTACACAGTAGTTCTATATCATCTTTATCTGAATTGTCTATTGTTTATGCCGTCTTGTATTCTTGAGTCTTTGTAATTTGTCTATGTTTTCTGTATTTTCATATCAGAGATACTTTAGCGTCTGTTTAAGTGACATGTCTATTTGAAAAGTAATAGTTTCCTTTCTGGGATGAATTGTTCTATCTGTATGAACACTTCTACCAGTTGCGGTATTTGCTCAAGATGGTTGAAGTTTCCTAACTAATCCGGCAATACAAGGAACAAATCCTAGTTGAGTTTGATCTTTGGGTAGCGATACGATAGATGTCCCTCAATCAGCAGAAGATGCAGATGAAACAATATTAGATGGTATCAAGTTAGTGATAAATTATGTACTATGACTGTTAGCTTTGATCACTCTTATCTTGTTGATACGAGGAGGTTTGCAAATTCTATTTGCATCATGAGATGATGCTGCATATAAAAAAGGATTTACAATACTTAAAAATGCCGCTATAGCACTAGCATTTATAGCATTCTCTTGGTTGTTAGTTAGTCTGATATTCTATGTTTTGGATATCGTAACAGCTCCTGGATAGGAAGCATAAGCAAAAAGTTGCAAAAACTCTTTGTGTATGCTATAATGGTAACATCTATAAACTATTTATATTGTATACTTTATAGGAAATGAAAAAAGTTTTGGTATATGTCCTTGGGATCTTGTGACTAGTAACCATGTGAGTTGCTACTGTACAAGCTAATGGACTTCAAGGTGGAGGTAGATTTGTTGACAATCCTACTACTAACTCACCTGGTGGTACTTCATCTGACACTGTGAATGTTGGAGATACTGCTACTGGTCAACAAGAAAGACTTCTAGATGTAGTTAAGAGATTTATTAACTACGTATTGTGACTTCTTGCTTTTATCGCTTTGGTTATCTTGCTGTATGGTGGATTCACTATGATTACAGCAGCTGGAGACGAAACTGGTTATAAGAAAGGGTTTACAATATTGAAAAATGCAGCTTTGTGATTGGCGTTCATCGCGGTAGCCTGGCTGGTAGTTAGTTTGATTTTCTTTGTTCTGTGATTAGTCACGACTTAGGTATAAACTACTATATATACTAGTCTTTGAAAGCCCCTTTGGGGGCTTTTTTGTTTTGCATTTTTTCCGTTGCTTTGTAGTATGTATATATGATTTTAAGCTAGAGATACGCAAATAATGGATATATATGAATTTGAACTTCGCTATAGAGCGTTTGAAGGAATGAAGAAAATGTTTTGATTGGATCGACGTGAAGAGGATCTTATTTCTTTGGTGAAAATTCGTGATTGAAAGCCTTTGGGTAAAAGAATACAGGAAGTGACTCCTGATGAATTGAGAGATGTTACTGTATCTACATATAGCGACTTCAAACTAAATTTTCTGAAAGAAAAAGGTAATGATCCTCTGTGAACTTTCACAATGAGAGACTATATAGAGCGTCTTGAGTATGAAATGAAAGTGATCAAGGAAATGGGATTTAACACCTATTTTTTGATCGTACAAGATTTCATAGTCTGGTCGAAGAAGAATGAGATCATGGTCTGACCTTGAAGATGATCTGGTGCTGGTTCTCTTTTGGCTTGGTACTTACTGATTACTGATGTTGACCCGCTCATCTATGGGCTTCTTTTTGAAAGATTCTTGAATCCTGCTCGTGTTAGTATGCCGGATTTTGATATTGATTTTGAAGATACTCTTAGAGATGAAGTCATCCGTTATGTGACGGATCTATATGGACATGATAAAGTTTGCGCTATCGGTACCTATATGAAGTTGGCTTCTAAAGCTGCTTTCAAAGACTCTGCTCGTGCGCTTTGACTTCCTTTCGATAAATCGAATGCTATTTCGAATATGATGACTGATGCATCTTTTTCTGAAATGTTAGAGAAAAAGAAAGATTATCCTGAGTTTGTTGGTTTGTATGAGTCAGATGATGTAGTAAGGCGTGCTATTGATTTGTGAATAGCTTTGGAATGAAACTTGAGGCAATTGGGGGTTCATGCTTGTTGAATTATCATTGCTCCTGAGCCAGTGGTTACATATACAGCAGTAGAGCCGATCAATAGACTGCAAGATGCTGAATGAGAAGCTATGCATGTTAGTCAGTATGATGGTAAAGCGACTGAAACTCTTTGATTGTTGAAAATGGATTTTTTGGGACTGAGGAACTTAAGCGTAATAAAAAATTGCATCAAGATACTTCGTGCTAAATATAAAGCTGAATGAAAAAAATTACCACCGTTGTTCAAAGATTACTTTGAAACAATGTCTTTTCAACCTCCTTTGGATGATGAATATACGTACAAAGAGGTTTTTCAAAAATGAAATACAACTGGTATATTCCAGTTTGAATGATGATGAATGAGGCGTTTTTTGGTTGAACTGCAGGCAAACGATATCAATGATTTGGTAGCGATGAGCGCATTGTATCGTCCAGGCCCTATGGAGTTTATCCCTAGATATATAGCGAGAAAACATGGAGATGAAGAAGTGAGTTATATGTCTGATGAGTTGAGAGAGTTATTAATTTGAAAATATGATTCTGAAGTAGCAGACAGCGAAAATAAAAAACTGATTGAAGATTTGGATCCGATTATGAATCTAACATATGGTATTGCTGTCTATCAGGAACAACTTATGTTTCTTGTGCAAGCTATGGCATGATTTTCTCTTGCTGAGGCTGATCTCTTGAGGCGTTGAGTATGAAAAAAGATTAAAGAAGTAATCGAGAAATTGAAAAAAGAGTTTATAGAAAAATCTTGAACTTATAAATGATATAAACCGGAAACAGCACAGTATGTATATGAAAAAATGATTGAACCAGCTGCAGCTTATTCTTTTAATAAATCTCACTCAGTTTGTTATAGTTTGATAGCATATCAAACTGGATATTTGAAAGCTCATTTTCCCGTTGAGTTCTATGCAGCTCTTTTGAGATCTAAGGAAGAAGATAGTGATAAACTAAGTTTTTTTATAGATGAAGTTAAAGAACAAGGAATAGAAGTAGCTTTGCCTGATGTGAATCATTCTTTTAATCATGTAGCGGCTATTGGAAAAGTAGTAAGGCTTGGTTTTCTTTCTGTGAAGTGAATTGGTTATGAAGTTGGTGAGTTTATAGAAAAAGAAAGAAAATCCTCCTGACTATTTGATTCTTTGGAAAACTTTTTGGAAAGGTGTGATGATGCAATAAATAAAAAATCTCTAGAATGACTTATAAAATCATGAGCATTGGATGCTTTTGGCGATCGTAAAACTTTTTTTAGCCATATATCTTCACTACTAGAACGAGGAAAGATATCAAAACAGGCTTCTTGAGGTTTGTTTGGATGAATGGATATTGCTCAATCAATCAGCTTTGAAAAACAGTATGAAATACTCTTGATGGAGAAAATTATGATGGAATATCAGGTATTCAAAACATTTGTTTCTGTGCATCCATTTGATGGCTTGTATCCATATTTGAAAAAGTTTACTTTCATTTCTCAGTTTAAAGATGCTGAGAATTATGGCCCTTTTATCATGGTTGGATTTATTAAATGAATACAGAGAGCTAGGAAAAAGGGATTTTTCATGAAAGTCGAAGATGTATCTGGTACTATAGAATTTTTTCTAAGAGATAAATTGGCATTCAAAGAATTTGATATAGTGATGATACACGGTTATAAGGGACGTGGTACTAGTATTGAGAAGATCGTGGTCTTGGATCTGGATGCGTTGAAAAAGAAAGCTAGTAATGCATGAAAATTTAATGAAAGTATAACAGTAGCTAAGGTAAAGGCAGCAAGAAAAGAAGAAGCACCCGAAGTAAAATCAAAACCTGATGAAACTGAGAAGGAAACTATAGCTGATGAACCCGTACTAGAAGATCCTGAATTAAACGATGAAGAAGAACAGGTATGTAGATTTTTACTACCTGATGAACTAGCTTCTATTCACAAGCTAGTATCAATTGTAAAAGAATATTCTGGAGATACTCTAGTACTTGTAGGTACGAAAGAATACTTTGTGAACGAAGCAGGTATTATCAAATTACAAGAAATTTTAGAAGAGAAAACTGATTAAAAAATGCAATGAATAAATCTATATCACTATGTTACCTCTGGCCAGTTTTTTTCTGAAATTAACTGTTCTGAGCATTTCGATGTTGTCATTACGGATCTAAACCTGACAGATTCTGAGTTAAATGTACCAGTGTTTGACCTATGAGAATTATTGTATGAACCTGATGTGTTTCTGGAAAAGAATAGAATACTGATCGTCATTTGATCTATGACTAGTTATTACTTTTTGGACACTATTTCTTGATTTCTTTCTGATGAAGCCAACCGTGCTTGTGTTGTCAACTGTGGTGTTTGAATAGATAGCGTATTGCAAAAAAGTGAATTGGATGTAAAAGATATCTCTAGTTGGTCTGATAGATTTAATGTATATGAACCAATATCTAAACAACAGTTGCATATATTGGTTGAATCTGATGAGAATATATATATCAGACTTTTGGATCAGTTTGTACTAGTAGATCATGGAGATTATTATGATGAGGATAGTTGTACTTTGGATATGAGGAAGATGGATTTGTTTTGATCCAATTTAACCATTGTGCTTTGATGACAATATTTATCATATGCACAAATATTGTATGATGCTTGCCATGAGGTGGGATTAAGTAGTGATGTTTTTGCTCTTGCTCGTTATGATCAATGAATAAAAGGAATTTTAGAGAGTTCTATCGAATCTTCTGGTAAAACTATTTTTATAATTGATCATGAAAAAAAAACTTTGCTTGATCAAATGAAAAAAACTTGGTGATTGTCTAAAGAAATGAAGCTGATTACACCTGAGTATAATGCGATTCAAACAACTATGGATGAATATGTACATGAGATGTGATCGTTTGATGCACAGAACATAATAGAACAAATTCTATCTTAGTTGTATCCTTGCATTTGTGCTTAGTATGCGTAACTTTTGGATTACTTTAATTAGCAATAAATAAACATGTTCGGAAAAATCGGCGAAATGAAAAAGATGTATGATAAGTATAAAAAACTTCAGGATAAATTGAAAAACTTGATAATAAGAGCTAAACAATGAAGCTACAGTGATGCTAATGGAGACGTACAAGAATGAGCCGTCACTGTAGACATCACTGGTGAAATGAAATTGAAAGAAATATCTATTAATGACTTATCGTTACTTTCTCCAGACCAAAAATCTGAATTGGAAAATACAATAAAAGAATGTTTTCTAAAAGCACAAAATAAAGCACAAGAGGTAGTGGCTGAAAAAACAAAAGAAGTACTTGGATTTGACCCATCTCAATTAGCTGGCATGATGTGATGAGGAGGTGGTGGAATACCTGGTTTGAGTTAATTTTCTCCATTCAATGAAGTTTTGGGAATACCCTACTATTTATAAGGCTGTTGATTGAGCGTGCTTTAAAGATGTTGTTGAAACATTGAAAGGCCCTCTTTTTACAGCAGTTTTAGGTTTTGATTTTCCAACTGTATATTGTCCAAATATAAAAATAGATGAAAGTAATGAAACCTTCACAGCATTTCCTAGTGATATAGAAGTAGCTTGAATTTCTGATAGAGTAGAAATTGTATCTAGTTAGATTGTGTACTATTATTTTTTCATGATTGTTTCATAGTCCTTAGATATGTACTGATCATGTTTGATTTTTTTCTCAATATTTCTAATTGCATATATGACAGTTGCATGATTTTTTCCTCCAAAATAGTTGCCTATCCTCTCTAATGTTCGATTGAACTCTCTTTTCGCTATCATCATGAGTAGCTGTCTTGCTTGAGATATTTCTTTTCTTCTGCTGTCACTTTTGATTTCATCTTCAGCTATTTGATAATAGTTTGCTACTTTTTTTACTATATCTCAGAAATTGATTGATCTAGTCATATAGCTACCCTCCTCTGGTCTTATTGGTGCTTGAGGTTCTTGGCTCTTGTATCAAAGAGTTCTAAGGCAGTTGTGTATATCTTCTTCTGTAAGTTCTTTTTGAGTTAGTTTCTGTTTCGTAACAACAATGTTTAGTGCTCATTCTAATTCTCTAACATTTGTAGTTATATGTCTAGCTATAATCTCTAAGAAAGGTCATTGTATATCGGCTTCTTTTTGTTCTGCTTTTTCTCTTAGTATAGCTACTCTAGTCTCGAAATCTGGAGCTTGTATGTCTGTAACTAATCCAAGGCTAAAACGTGATTTTAGTCTTTCTGCTATTTGATTTAGTTCCTTTGGTGGACGATCTGATGTGATTACAATTTGTTTTTTCTTCATATGAAAATCATTGAAGATATTGTGGAATATCTCTTGAGTTTTTTCTTTTTCAGCGATAAATTGTATGTCATCTAACAACAATACATCTACTTGATCAAGCTTTTGCATTAGCTGCCCTAACTTGTTCTTCCTGATTCACATTACTATCTCATCTATTAGTTTACTCGTAGGTAGGTATATGACGACTTTTTCTGGATGATGAGTGATGATGTGGTTTCCAACTGCTTGCATGACATGCGTTTTTCATAGTCATACATCACCGTATATGAAAAATGGATTATAAATTTGACCAGGGCTATCTGCTATAGCTCTAGCTGCTGATACTGCTAATTCATTGTGAGCTCAAGCGATAAGTGTGTTGAATCTAAAGTTGCTATCAAACAAAATACCAAAGTGATTAGATAGTTCTCTTTTGAACTTCTTCTCTACTGGTTGGCTTTGTAGTTGTTTTGTTGTATCTATATTGAGCAGGTTTTTTATGTCACAGTTTAGTTCGTGTTGTCCTTTTTGAAATGGAGGAAACACTATCAAATTAGTTTTGTATGTTCTTCAGTGTTTTTCTTGAATTGCTTTTTCCAAATCTGCTCAGAAAAACTTTTTTACTTGAGACATTACAAACTCATTTGGTATTCATAGGTTTACTAGTTGTTCTTTTTCTTCTATAGAAACAATACCACACCTTCAAAGGAATGAGAGTACTTTTTTGTGATCGTGTTGACGTGATATGTGAGCGAGAACCTCCTTTCGTAGGTCTTTTAGAACCTTTTTGGTTTCGCTATCGTAGTCCTTGGTCACGTCTAGGATCATCGATCGTTATATCATAAAGCCTATATTGTTTTTTTTTTGAAGTAGATGTCCTAGCTTTTGCTAGGGATATATTTTTGTTGGTTGTTCCTTTTTGTACTGTGTTTTTCTTTTTTCAACCGACAATTTCTCTTGTTTGACTTATATATTTTCTATCTCTAAGAGTAAACACTTTTTTTGTTTGAGGGTCTTGACAGTTTTTTCTCGTTTTTGAAATGCTACTTTTTTAGCATGTTTTGATGCCTCTTGGTGAATGATGACTAGTGATTCTGGTTTTATGTTTGATTCATCCTCTATTAGTTTTAGTCAATCTTCTATTCAATGGTCATGCGTTATGAAAGCTGTTTTGTTGATACCATCACCTAATGTGAAAAAATCCTCTAGCTCAATTTCTTCTTTTATTAATTTTTGGAAAAAGATGATTAGTTTTTCATATTTGTGCTTTGTCCATGTTTTTGATTGAGGATTTTTTATCAAAAACTTTGCTGCTTTGATTCGCTTTTCCTTACCCGGTATATTATTTATTTGAAGATACTGTTCTCGATAATTTAACATAGGACTGTTTATCTTAAAATCTTTTTTATAAGCATTTTTTTATAATTGTCTCTTTGTGATTCTGATAATGCTTGAGTACTTTCTAGTATTGTGTTTATATATCCTTTGATGCTGAGTTCAATCGCCTCTTCTTTGTTTAGTCACTTCGAACATATATAGAACAGTCTTTTTTCATCTATTTTATCTATGGTTGCTCCGTGTGATGCCTCAACATCGTTTGAATGTACGTCTAGCATAGGAAGTGCCTTGATCGAACAATCGTCATCTAGTACAACATTCTTTTCATGTAAAAATCATCATACTTTTTCTATATCTTTTCATATGTAAACTCCTCAATCTATTTCTATCATTCCTCTTTCTCATACAAAGCTTGTTAGATTTGTGTTTGTCTTGGTATTTGAATGTAATAATTTGCTAGATACTGTTTTGCTAGAAAGCTTTTTGTCCTTTGAAAATGTAACAGTATTGATATCTGAAGATGCTCATTCTCAGCCTGTTTGTATGATGATTTCTATTTGACTATTTTCAACGATGGCTAAATAGTTCAAATGTGCTCATTTGTTTATAGTGATAATCTTTTTGCCCTGTGTATCTTTGAAATATTCACAAATATGATAATCTTGGTTTTCTGGTACTTTTATATTGTTTCGAGAATTTTCTAGTATGATTTTATGTCACATAATTGATTTTTTTATAATAATGATGATTGACTTACATCTATTTATTCGGAGCTCTCAAGTGATTGTTGCACCTTTTCGTATCATAGCTGTCAGCAAGCACTTTTAGCTTTGCGTCACATATTTTGTCTAATAGTTACTGGTACTCAATAGCTTTCTACAATCTGTTTGAATTTTTTGATCTTCTCTATCGGTGACTCCTCCATTTGTATCGCAGGGTTTTCGTTGTACGGTATTAAATTTAGGTGAGCCGCTCTGTTTCCAAGTAATTTTCAAGCTTTGTGAGCCAACTCTGCTGTGTCGTTTGTGTCTTTGATCATTACATATTCGTAGAATACTTTGTTTCCAGTTTTTTGTGTATAAGTATCTAGTGCTGAAAAAAGTTTTTCTAGAGTATAGAACTTTGCGATTGTAGGAACCAGTTTTTCACGGAGAGTTTGATCTGCGCTATGGAGTGAAAATGCTAGACTAACTGGTAACCCATCTTCTATGAACTGTTGTAGAGGTTGTAGTACTCAGGAAGTGGATATGGTAACACGTTTTCTGCTCAATCCGTAGTAATTAGTATCAGTTAGAAAGCCACAGACCCTTTTGACTGCCTTGTAGTTCAGTAGCGGTTCTCACATTCACATAAATACTATGTTTCTAACGCTTCGTCGTGTTCCATCCTCTTTTTTTCCTAGTTTGTTTTTGACATAATTGTTGGCGATAATTACTTGAGAGAGAATCTCATGTCGTTCAAGATTTTTTAGTAGTCACATTTTTCATGTAACACAAAAAATACATCATACATTGCATCAAACTTGTGATGATATACAAAGAGTCATCCTATTTAGCTTGTTTTTTCAACTTTTTTCGTCTTTGTGAAAGTGGTACATAAGTACCGATTCTATGACTTTCCCATCACTTGTCTTTAGCAAGAATTTGGTGGTTTCTTCATCTTCTATGATTTTTTCTATTTCTAGACTAGTGATAGATCGATCTTGATCTAGTTTTGTTCTTAGATCTTTTGAAAGAGTCGTCATATCTTGAAAGCTTGTATGGTGTTGTTTGAATATGTCATTGAATATTTGTTTTCAGCGAAATGGTTGGAGTTTTTCTTCCTTTCTGTATTCTTCTCGTTGTTCTATGTCTGTTATGATTTTTTTCATAGAAAAAATGCCCTAAAGCTAGGGCATTATAATTTTATCATGTTTTTTTTCAATGACAAGGTTATGGGGATGTTGTGTTTGTACTGATGGTTAGTGTAATTACACCTTCGTAGTCTCCAATTTCTTGATAGGCAGGAACTGTTAGGTTGAATGTTGGTTTAACTCAGTACATTCCCATCTTTTTGTTGGACGTAGCAACTCTTTGCATCAAGTTGATTTGACCACCGTCACTAAATCCTTGATTTGTGTGGCCGATAGCTTGTATTTCATTATTTGGAGGACTGTTATTTAGTGGTGTCACACCTGCACTACCAGCTTCTTGTGTTACTGTAATAGACCCTTCAGTGATTTCTGAAGATGAAGTTTGTAGTTCGGTAAGTTCCATCTGCAGAACCCATGTTTTGGTTGAATTCAAATCTTCTACAGTGAAATATCCCTGATTACCAACAATATTTCATGATACAGTTCTTGAATAGTTACCAATAGGCACATCGGTAAATTCAACATTAGCTGCGTATGGTGTAATAGTACCTATCCCTTGTATGGCAACACTAGTTTGTGCTGAATCAGAGAATCATACTGTTACAAATCAAGCCAATACCAATCCTATGATAGGTAGTGTTTTTCGGAGTTTTTTCATAATGATGTCTTGTATAAAACGCCTTTAGCGGGTTTTGCTTGATATATATAGCAACATCAATGTGCATATTATATGGTCGCTATTGTTTTTTGTCAATTTATTGCTGTATTTAACTATATTCTTTGGAAAGAGAAATGGATCGACTAATAGTCGCTTTTATAATTGGATAATTTTCTATGTTTTCATTGGCTTTTGTTGAAAAGGTGAAAGAGCGTATAGACAAGTTTTATGATACATGCGATGGGAAGGGTTTAGTTGTGATATGGTGAGCTACTGCCACTTGAAAGACATGATTATCTGTTCAACTTTCCGAATACTATCCGCTCTCGGTAATAAGTAGTGATAGTAGGCAAATATTTCGTCATATGGATATAGGTACTGATAAAGTATCTTCTGAAATAAGAGAGAAAGTTCCTCATTATCAAATAGATATAATAGACCCGAATGAAAACTATACAGCATGACAACGAAAGACCGATTCGGAATCTCATGTTAGTAACATCTTTTCTAGAGACAGACTCCCCTTCATCGTCTGAGGTACATGATTGTATGTGGATACTATATATAAGAACTTTGAGATGCCTGGTGTTTCACCTAATATGGAGTTTAGAGACACACTTTATAAACAAGAAAATGAAGATCCTGGTGTTTTGTGGAGGATGTTGAATCAAATTGACCCTAATGAAGCAAATATTCATCATCCAAATTCTGTGAGATATATAATAAGAGCATTGGAAATACATGATCAAACATGACGTACCAAAAGTTCATTTATGAAAAGACGCGAACCTAAGTGGCCATTGTTGATGTTGTGACTATGGAGGGATAAAGAAGATACTAACAGTAAAATAAACGCTAGAATAAAAGAAATGCTAGCTTGATGATTGATTGAAGAAACTGAGATGTTATTGAACAAATGATATGACCCTGAACTACAATCGATGCAATGAATCGGATATAAGCAAACTGTCGAGTACTTGCGTGAGCACCGTGATCTTGATATCCTTTGAATGGATATAAGAAAGGCTACACACAGATTGGCAAAGAAACAAAGATCTCGGTTTAGAAGATATATTTCTGATTCACATATTGGTTTTCCAAACGTTACATATGAAGTGTATGATCTTTCTTAAACTATATTGCATCATTTTTTTTCAGAAAGTGTCCGATCTTTTGGTGTTGTAACATTATAATCTTGTTTGGTTGTGCTTTTTTTTGTAGTATAGGGTTGTAAGCATATTTAGTAGCTGAAAGAAGAGCCGAATGTCAGCATATTTGCATCCATCTCAATTAGAACGTCTAGAATTACTTAAAGCTTCCGGCAAGTTTGTTGAAGCATTAGCTATTGTTAATGGGCTTTTGATAAAGGATCCTCACAATGAGGAAGCCCTTTTGCAGGTTGCTGATATCAAGTATAGAAAATGAGAGATTGAGGGTGCTGAAAAGGCTATTGATTTTTTGAATGTAAAAAAGAAAAACGCTGATCCAATGTGATTGTATGTAAAAGGTGTTTTGGAAATGGAGAAGAACAATTGGAAGGAAGCAAAAAAGTACTTACAAAAAGCTATTACTCTTACAAACTATGATAATCATGAAATTATGAGATGTTATGGTCTATGTGAGTACTGGTATGGAAATAGAGAAAAATGAATTAATTTCCTAGAACAAGCTTTTGACTTACATCAATTTGATGCTGAAATTATATATAACTTGATAGAACTGTATTTACTAGAGCGTAGATATAGTGATGCATCTTCTATGATTAACTATTATCACAAGATTCATGATGAATTGGAAACGTTTGATAAAGATATAACGTATTATGATTATAAAATTGCTCTGTTTGAAAAATTTGTTTCATCATACCGTAAGAGAAAAAAAAATAGAGCTTTTTAGTGTTCGATATAATTTTGTGGCATGAAAAAGTTAGGAAATAAAACTCAGTTGTTCGGTACTATGTTTTGGCTAGATTTAAAACATATTTTTTCTAGATCATGGAAACTTTTTTTGTGGTCCTGATTTTTGTTGGGTTTTTTTCTTTTTTTGTTTCATCTTTTTTTGGGTGTTTCTTTGCAATCATCTTTGTTTACCGATACGGTTAAAGATAAGCTTTGAATGTACTTTTATATAAAAGACTATGAAGATAACGCATCTGTTTACTCTAATGTAATAGCACTACAAGAAGAACTGAACTCATATGATGTGGTTCACTCATTTAGATCCAAGGAAGATGCTTTGTGAATCCTTTTTGGAGAAGATGAAAACTGACTGTTGGAGAAATTTGAAGAACATGGTATAGGAAACCCTTTACCAGCAACGTTGTATGTTGTTTTTTCTGGTGAAGAAGAACTTTCTTTGATAAAGAAGGTGATGTACAAGTATAGAGATGTAATCCGCAATATTTGAGATATCGAAGAAGCTACTAGTTTCAAGAAACAAGAAAGTAGGAGTTTAACTGCAATAAGAGTGGCTCAAACCGTATTTTTCTTCTCGATCCTAGTTTTATGAATATTGCTAGTCTGATTATTTACCATATTGTTCTACCTATTGAATGTTATATTCTCTAAATTTAGAGACACTATAGAGGTGAAGAAAGTTTTAGGTAGTTATTACAATAACATCCTAGCTCCATTTGTTTTTTATGCGTTTGTTCTCTTATTCTTCTCCCTTTTGGTAGGGCTTCTTTTTAGTGGTGTAGCACTTCATTTTTTTGATGTTTATCTTTCTCAATCCTTTTCTTTAGATTTCTGGACATTTTATATAGAGCCTTACAAATCTTCTCTTGGATCAATTGTCTTATATGAATTTTTGTGAATGTTACTTATTGGTAGTGCTATATCTGCTGTGTTTGTTTACCGTATGCTATCTTCTGTTAGTTATGAAGATTAGATTTATCTAATATTTTCATAAAGGAAAAAGATGCTTATATTTAGCATCTTTTTCTTTTTGATTCGATATTTGTCTACTGTGAACTGGCAATTTGTATTCCAGGTCCCATAGATGATGATAGAACGATCTTTTTGATTAGTTTTCCTTTCACTCCGCTTGGTTTGTTTGCAAATACTGCTTGCATGAAGGCTTCTATGTTTTCTTCTATTTTTTGATCGTCGAAGTTTATTTTTCAAACTATAGAATGAATATTTCCTGTCTTATCTAATCTGAATTCTATTCTTCCTTTCTTTATTTGTTCTATAGTAGCACCGATATTTGAAGTAACTGTTCCTGCTTTTGGTGATGGCATAAGTCCCTTCGGTCATAGTGTTTTCGCTATAGGAGCAAGAGTTCTCATCATATCAGGTGATGTTACTAAAACATCAAAATCGATTTTTCAATTCTTGATATCTGTAACTAGTTCTTCGTTTCCTACAATATCAGCTCAAGCTTCCTCTGCTTCTGCCTTTTTGTCTTCTGAAACAAATGCTGCTACCTTTGTTACTTTTCATGTTCCATGAGGTAGTACCACTGTTGATCTTATTGCTTGATCATTGTACTTAGGATTTGCGTTTGTTTTGATAGCTATTTCAATAGTTGCATTGAATTTAACTGTGTTAGTCTCCTTTAGTAGTTTTACAGCTTCTTTTACTTCGTACTGTTTAGTTACATCGATTTTTGCTTTTGCTTCTTGGTACTTTTTGCCTCTTTTTGACATTTTAGATTAGAATAAGAATAAATGTGGTACACGCGGTTATATAATATAACCTCCCACTTGTGTTAGTTCTATGAATTATGCTTTTACTTCTTCTTTGATAGCTCCAGCTTCTACTTTTATTCACATGTTTTTAGCTGTTCCACCTATTGTTCTGATTATTGATTCTAGTTTTTTCGTGTTCATAGCATCTTTTTGAATTTCTGCTATTTCTTCTAGATCTTTTCTACTGAGTGTACCAATATTTTCTTTGTTTGGTTCTCATGCTCCTTTTTTGATTTTTAGTTTTCGTAGAATCAAGTTTGATGTTACAGGTCCTATGAGTTGTAGATCGTAACTTCTATCTTGGTATACAGTGAGTTTTGCTTTGATCTTTACATCTGCTCCTCAAAATTGTTGGAGATAGTCTGATGTTTTTTCATTAAACTCTTTGATAAAAGTTCAAATGTTAACTCCATTTGCACCTAACATAGGTCATAGTGGAGGTGCTGGTTGTGCTTTGCCGGCTACGATTTCTAGCTTAAGGACTGCTTGTACTTTCTTAGACATTGTTTCTAATTTTCATTAGTAGTTAAAACGTTCTTTTATATATGATTTTGAACTGTGATACTTTTCGAAGTCAATCTGAACTAATCGTATATCATTTTTTATGTAGACTACCATTAGTACTAGATTGTTTTTGTATTGTGGTATGTTTATATAGGTGATAGCATCTCAGAAGAGTTCATGTTTTTGTAACTCTACGTCTGTGACTATCTCTACAATATTTCCATTGTATGCTCTGGCTATGGCTCAGAAGTCTTGTTCTTGTTTTCCCAAGTATATATAATAGATGTTTTGATTGTCTTTCAATATATATTCGTAGGTTAGAGACATTTTTTGTAATGATGCTAATCATCATACATATAGTGATGTCCCTGGTAATGTAATGACCTGGTCTTTTATTTTTGTTTGTTCTTGTTCGTCTGTTTTTTCTTGTTCTTTATTGTCTTCTATTGTTAGGTTTGTGTTGTTTATTTTTGTTATAGACTTGCTAGGAACTATTGTTTCTACCTTTGCTACTATTTCACCTGTGTTGTTATCGTTTATGTTCACTGTTTTGTGTTCGTTGTTTGCTTCCAGACTAACTGTTTCTGCTTGTGTATCTGATACTATCGGATCTCGGTTTTGTCGTACTCAGGTATATACTATCCCCAGAACTAGAAAAAGCGTTATTAGAAGAGATCTCACTAGAGCTTTTTCTGATTGCATCCTGTGAGGTAAGTATAAATATTGTTAGTTGATAAGCTCTATCTTGTCAAAGTCTAACATGACAGGTGTTAGTCTTCCTAACATTTCGACATTAACTACTGCGTATCACTTTTCTATATCTATCTCTCTAATAGCTCATTTCATTCATTTGAAGTCTCCTGATTTCATCAATACAACATCTCCAACTTTGAATGGAACGATAAGTTCTGATCTTTCATTAGCTTCTTTTATTTGTTTGATGATGTTTTGGTATTCTTTTTCTGTTAGAGGAATTGGGTGAGTTTCTGCTCATACAATAATTCTAACTCAAGGAGTGTTTCTTATGATATACCATATTTTGTCATCCATTTTAGACTTGATGAAGACATATCATGGATATAGTTTTTTTTCTTTAATGACCTTTTCACCTTTTCTCATATAGGTTTGGTTGATCGTAGGTACTAGATAATCAACCACATCACTTTCAAGTTGTTGTTTCTTTACCCTTTCTCTTAGGTTTTCTACAACTATAGGCTCCTGTCACGATACAACACTTAGTACGTATCGTTTGAGGTTGGTATCATGTATCTGTTTTTTTGTATCGTTTTGTTTCATTGTCATTTTGTTATCTGTAATACTACAATATAGTAGTTAAATCTCTTAGCCAATGATTTCGAATATAGCTCTGTATATTTCTTGGAAGATTGTATCACTAACGATGAAGAATAATCCAGCAATAATAACTACAACAAGTATGTTGATCGTCATATTGATAAAATCCTTCTTTGTTGGGTGTTTTAGCTTCTTTACAGTGTCAAGGCTATCGTATAGAAAATTTAGCATTAATCAAAAAACATGTAAAGCCACAACATACTAGTGATCGCGTTTTGCTTTTCAAGCTTTGTTTGCACTATCATACCATACAATAATGGCTCGTTGTTTTTTCATTCTTTGTATTAGCTGTATTTGTATATAATACTAGTTGAAGATCATGTTTTTGTTGTTTTGTGATATTGTAGAACAATTGAAGGTGTGCGGTGTTTTTTTGCCGAGCTGCCTTCGTATGAGATGTTAGTTTATTGATTATTTTCTTATCTTGAGTTTCTACATTTTTCTTATGAGTGTTGTATTCGTGATTCGTAACACATAGTATTCCTACTTTGGATTTTTCTTTCGTAATGGTTTTTATTATATCCTCCAGATCTTTGTTGTATGAGTTGTTTGGGACTATGATAGGAAATATCTTTAGATTACTCAATACCCTGATGAATGGTAATTGTGATATGATAGCTTTGTTTTTACTAATCATGTTGTCATCTGTTTTGCAGATGTTTTTGAATTTCCCCTGTAATGTTTGATCTATTTTTATTTTTTCTCCCATGATTGGTTCTGTAGTTTCTTGAGCGGTAATGGTAGGCTTATCTATAGAATCTGATGCGGAAAGTATAATGACTGTATCTAGTTCAGTTGTGTTTAGATAATGAAATCCTAATGCTTGGATAGCTCCCGTATATAGTCGATTTCAGTATGGAACTATAGCGAAACGCTTGCAGCTGTACTCTTCATCAAAAAATATTTCTCATTGTAGAGAAAAATTGAGGACCTCCTCTAGTATTGTTTGTGGCTGTATTTTTTGGTAGAATGATTTTATACGAAGCATGGGTTGAGTTATAGCTAAGTGGTTTTTACTTCTCTCATAATACGCAGTACGAATCTATCTGCTAATCTATAACGTTGTTCTCGTTCTTTTTGTGACATACAGGTAATGAATACCGTTTCTATGAAGAACTTTTTGAACATATTGCCTATTTCTTGTTTGATATTATCTAACTGTTCTTTTTCACAATTTTTGTAAATAAGAATAATATCAGACTCTATATTGTGTCCGAAAGCCTTTCCTAGATAGTGTCTGTCTATGATGTTTTCATAGTTGGCCAAAAATGAATTGATTTCTTTTTCTAGAGCGTAGAGTAATATATCTTTGGTTATTGGTTTGAACTCCGTTTGTAGATAGATTGATCGTCCGTTTCAACTTTTATCTATCGTGATGGCTTCTGACTTATGTAGTGAGTCTACTTGTTTTTTTATCGCTGGGAATGTTCGTTGTAACTCCCCTTCAAGTGCTCTCATAGAAATTCATTCCCTTCTGAAACTCAAATATTTGAGTATGTCGACTTTTGTTTTGCTACCAAATAACTTGTCTAGGTTCATTGAGCCGTATCTGCTGGGATATAATTGATATTACTTGTAGCGTTTTGAAAAATGGAAGCAATAGATTGTGATATTGACATTTCCCAAATCCTGTTTTATAACTTTGTTTATAAGCTTGGTATTGGATACCTTTTTGAAAAGTTCATCACTTTTTGTTTTATTTTTTCTAGTTCATTTTTGTCGTTTTGTGAAGAAAGAGCTTGGTGTATCAGGTCTACTATTTGTTTTGTTTCATCTTCTTTGATTCATCTAGATGTCATGGCCTGTATTCAGACACGTAATCATGATGGTTTGTAAGGAGGTAATGGATCATCAGGTATTGTAGACTTGGAAGTAGAAATACCAACCTTATCTAGTGCCTTTTCTGCTTCTCTACCTTTATAATCCTTGTCTGTGAAATCTATAACTACCATATGATTGTCTGTTCAACCAGTAACTAGTTTGTATCAAAGTCCTTTTAACTCATCTGCCATGACTTGTGCATTTTTCAATACTTGTTTTGCGTATGTTTTGTATTCTTCTGTTGAAGCTTCTTTGAGAGCTACTGCTATAGCTGAAATAGTATTCATATGTGGTCATCCCTGTGTGCCAGGAAAGACTGCTCTATCTAGTCTTGTAGGTATGTTTTCAATTGTGTTTTCTGGTTTTTTCAATGGATTAGATACGATTCACTTGCTGAGAATAAGAGATCACCTTGGTCATCTGAGAGATTTGTGAGTTGTGGTCATCATGACATGGAATCCATGATCCAATGGATTTTCCAAAGCTCATCAAGCAATCAATCCTCATATGTGAGAAAGATCTGCCATGGCTATTGCTCATACTTTATTAGCTATTTCAGCGAATCTTGTATAATCTATCTCCCTTGGGTAAGCACTGAATCACGCTAGAATAACTTTGGGTTTGTGTTCAATAGCTAGTTCTTCTATTTGTTGATAGTCAATTTTTCATTCTGGAGTTGTTTTGTATCTGATGAAATTGTAAACTTTGGACAGAAATGTCACTGGTGCACCGTGTGTTAGATGACCGCCATGTGATAAGTCCATGCCGAGTATTGTATCACCTGGTTCCATAAGTCCTGCATATATAGCCATGTTAGCGGCAGCTCAAGATAATCATTGGACATTGGCATGATCTGCACGAAAGAGAGACTTGGCTCTATCTATAGCTACTTGTTCCATCTGATCTGTAAACTCCTGTCATCCGTAATATCTTTTTCCTGGGAATCATTCTGAATATTTGTTTGCGAAAACACTGGATTGTGCTTCTAATACAGCTTTGCTCTGATAGTTTTCTGAGGCTATGAGTTCCATACCTTCTGATTGGCGTTGTTCTTCTCCTTTGATCAGATTGTATATGATTTCGTCTGTTTGTTTAATGTGATCCATGGTGAAGAATATCTATTAAATATTATTTAATCCTGCTAATATTTCTGGTCAGTTTTTGGTTACAAGTATTGTGTACTCTCGTTGAGCTCAAAGGTCACGATCTTTTGTGTATAGATTTCGGCCATTGTCTGCATCTTCAATGAAATCCTCCGAGCTAATAGCTGTGATTGGTTCTATGGCTAGTATCATATTTTCTTTGAAAGTTGTCTTTTGCGTATCTGGGTGTGGTCGATTGTATACATATGGTGGTTCATGTACTTCGTTTCATACACCATGTCATGTAAGTGCTTTGATGATGCGGAATCATTTTCCTGTGATGTGGTCGTATATGTGTTTGCTGTATTCTGATATCGTATTTCCTGGTATTATTTTTTGTAAACTCAGATCTAGTCCCGTTTTTGTTGCTTCAACCAATGACTGAGCCTGTTTGTTTGTCTGTTCTCATCAAACTACTACGCTGATGGCGGAGTCTGCTATATTTTTTTTGTAAGTAATTCAGCAGTCTATTTTCAATAAGTCTCCATTTTTCAACACATAATGATCAGGTATACCATGAACAATACAATCATTGACAGATAAACAAAGATTAGCTGGGAATCCATGATATCACTTAAACGATCAATCTAGGTTGTTTTTTTTTATGTATTGTTCTGCAAATTCCTCTAGTTCTAACAGAGCAACTCATGCTTTGGTTTCTTCTTTCAAAAGTCACAAAAGTTTGGTTAGATGTTTTCCTGCATTTCTAACGTTCTCTATTTCTTTCTTTGTTTTGATGATAGCTTTCTTCATGATTTGATGATTATTTAAATTTAGATGCTGCCTGTGCTATTGAATCTTCCTTCCCCTCTTATGCTAGGATATAGTGTCTCGAAGTTTTCATATTGTTTTTTATCTACTATTATTTCTAACTTAGGTACTGGTGTAGGTTTGTACTGCTCTGATCATATGTAGTAAGGCGTGAATTCTAGTTGTGACATCCTAGTATATGTTTCGAATGTTTGATTCTCTTCTGTGAAGTTGAACAGTTGCATGATGTATTCTCCCCTATAATCTGCGTCGAATACAGCTGTGCCATTGGCCAACATTAGTCACATCTTGGCAGGTAATCAACTTCTGGCATATACCTTCGCACATCGTCAGATAGGTAGATATGTTTTGATTCAAGTTCATATTTGTTTGTATGATTTTGCGTTTATGTCTAACTGTTCTTTTATTCTCAAATCTCGGCAAACAGATCCTGGAGTTTTTTTGATGGGAACAAGTTTTTCATCATAAGTACATACAATAATTTTTTGCATAGTTTACAAACTAGATCGATCGTAAAGGAAGTCTTCTAAGAATTTTTCAATGAGTTTTGGGTTGTTGAGCATAATAGCCACTTCTCTGTTGTTGTCGAGTGAATTTTTGGATAGATTTATGCTTCAAATCACAAATATTTCTTCATCAATCAAAATAGTCTTTGTATGCAGATATGGTTTGTGTGTATATCTTTTTCGAGTTTGAGGATCAAAAACATATTGAAGGTTGTCATTGGATTTCGTATCAGCAACGATAATTTTGGTTTCTATATTTTTTTGTTTTTCTTTGATGATGTTTTGTATGTTTGGATCCGTGATGTATTGTGTCTCTATATAGATTGATTTATTGGCTTCTGACAAAAGTGACTCTATCATTTCTCTGCAGTTGATATTACAAACAAGAAGATTTGGATGTATGTCATCTAATGATATAGGATCTCATTCTCGATCTTTATCAAATATTTTAGATAAACTTAGTTGGATCCCAGTGTTGTTTGTTATGAAAACATGTTCTTTGTTGTTGAACAAGCCAGCATGAGTGAGATTGTTTGTTTGTATAAAACTCAATGTGTCTGTGATGAAAAACTTACTATGAACAAAATTTGTGTCCATTTGTCGATCGTTCTTTAGAGAGAAATTAGGATATCAGGCCATAGTTTCTTCTATGTCTTTGTAATAATTTTTGAACTGTTGGTACTGTCTGTTTTCCATAATGATTTTGATCTGTATTTCTTGAGATGATTTTTCTTGAAACAACTTTTTTACACGTTTTTCTGTGATGTTGTAGACCTGTCATTTTAGTCTTTGGTTAGCTGTTTGTTTAATTTTTTCTATCCATAGATCTCATATGTTTGGTCATATCAGTAGTGTTCCTGAAATAGCTTCTAGCTCTAGATGATGGTTCAATATTTGTTTGGGATTTGCTGATGTTTCTTTGCCAACTTTTAGCGTGATGCTGTCTGTGAAAAATCAAGCAATCAAAATGATGGCTACTAGTATTCGTTGGATGTGAGTTTTTTTGATCATGATAGACTGCTGAAATTTGTCTGAAATGACTTTTTTTGTATAATAGTAGCTATATTTAGCGCTGCATCAATCTATGTTTTTTGATACATCTCTAGTGTCAGTTTTCCAAGACTTTGTGACACAGTCTTTTCTTACTGAATTTAGCGTGATACTTGCGTTTATTTTGATAGTGACTGGAATTCTAAGATTGCTGAAACAACCTTTGATAATCGGTTATTTGATTGCATGAGTGATAGTATGACCAGCGCTTTTGAACGTGGTGGTACATGAAGAAACTGTGGACTTTTTTGCGCATATGGGGATTTGATTACTTCTCTTCATGGTATGACTTGGACTTAGTCCTGAGTGAATAAAATGACATGGAAAGGTTGCTTTGCGTGCATGACTCTTTCAAATCATCATGAGTATTGCCTTATGATTTTTGGCTTCATGGGTTTTTGGATTAGATACTGTCACATCTTTGTATGTTTGATGAGCAATCGCATTTAGTAGTACGATTGTGATAGTAAAACTTTTGTCAGACAAGGAAGAAGAAAATTCTTTGCATGGTAAGTTGGCAGTTTGAGTATTGATAGTTCAAGATCTAGTAGTCATGCTTTTGTTGATGGTTAGTTCCTTGAGCAGTCAGGTCTGATCTTCTAATTGGCGAGTAATGCTAATCATGTGAGTAGTGCTTCTGGTGCGATTATATCTATTTACGCGCCATGTTTTGCCATCATTGATGGACCGTGTGGCTACTTCTTCTGAATTGTTGCTGTTGTTTGCTTTGGGGCGATGTTTTTTGATAGGAAGCCTTTTTGACTATGTTGGATTTTCTATGGAAATAGGTACTTTGCTTGCGTGAATGACGTTGGCAATGTCTCCTTATAGACTAGAAATGATACATAAACTAACTCCATTGAGAGACTTTTTCCTTGTTCTGTTTTTTGTGGTCATAGGTATGCAATTGCAATTCTGAGATCTGATGTGACATTGGTGATTTTTCTTCGTAATATTGTTTTTGGTTGTTGTATGAAAACCTGTACTTGTTTACTGAGTGAGCAGGTATCTTGGATATACTCCTCTAGTGAGTGCCAAGACTTGATTAAGTCTATGACAGGTTAGTGAGTTTTCTCTCCTTTTGGTTACCTTATGAATTAGCTACGGTCATATTAGTGACAAATCATTACTTTCTGTGATGATGTTTGTTGGCTTAGTTAGTATCTGCTTATCTACATACACTACGATATATAGTTCTGGATTTACTGATTTTCTTTCTAGACTTGGTTTGTTGAAATTTGACCTAAATAAGAAAGAAACTAAAAAAGAAATAGAAAACCAAATCGATGTCATCCTCTATGGTTATGGTAGACTCTGATCTCATCTTGCGTCTGTTTTTGAGAAACATGAAGTGAACTATCTAGTGATAGATCATGATCCAATAATTACTAGAAAACTAAAAAGAAGAGACAAACGTGTCATCTTTTCGGAGGCTGATAATGTGGATGTATACAAAGAATATTTGCAAAATTGAACAAAAATGTGTGTTAGTACATTGAGATCTCTAGATGATAATCTAACTGTAGTAGAATCAGTAAAAGCTATAAATGATGATATATTGGTAATAGTGGTTGCTCATGATATGGACGAAGCTGTCGTGCTATACAAAAAATGAGCAGACTATGTGATCATGCCACATAGATTGTCTGCCCATCATACTTCTGTTTTGTTAGAAGAACTATGATTTGATATAGATAAGTTTGTGTTGAGGAAACTTGATCATATCAAAGAACTTGGTTTTCAACGAGATTAATCTCTAGAATCGAACATAGCGTCTATTTCTTTTTTGATGATATCTCTAGCATAGTCTGATGCCTCTTTTCTGAATTTGTCAGTTTGCTCTGAGAAGAAATCTTGAGCTTGTTGAGAAAACTGTGAGTTCTTGACTTCGTCACTGTTTATCGTTTCTTGGATTCCTTGTTCGTATACCTGTGTCGCTAGATTGACAGCTTCACTTTTTAGCTTATTTAGTCCTCGTTGTGCTCATGCAATAGCTCACAAGAGGAAAAAAATAGCTGCGATTAGTAAGTATCTCATTTGAAGATATATGAAATGAATATTTCTATACCACCATTACTAGCTATTTGATCTGATCTTTCAAGGCTAGGCTTATCTTGGTGATGTATCTTTTTTTAATTCTCATTTTAGTCGTTCGATAATTTCCATTCCATTAGGATCTACATGCCTCTCTTTGGCTGTATAGTAGGATATTCGATCTATTTCATAAATAGTGGATAACATTTTTTCTAGAATAGATGTTCAAGAACTGTTGATATCAAAATATGGTGTTTTTCTATCGTCTAGTACTTTTTTAGTCAATCTATATCTTGTTTTATTGATTTCTTTTTCCTCTGGATCGTTGAGAAATATTCATTTTACATGATGGTTTTCTTCTTGCCATCATAGTAGTTCATTGTGATTCATTTCGGGTATGATTTGATGCCAGCATAACATTCTACTGTTTTCGTTCAACTGTTGGTGAAGACGTATCGCACATCACTCAAAATTAGGTGTTGTGTATATGATAGGTATGGTGCTAGCTATTTGTTTAGCTAATTTTTCTGCTCTTAGTTTTGTGACAGTTGAACTTTCTTCGCAGTATTTTGCGAGTCGTGATATGGCTCATTGTATGTTGTTTTGGATCAATCATAATTGTTCCACTATATAGAGTTGTATGGCAAATGAATATGGTAATGCAGCTCTAGGTTCGATACCTGTGGGTATAGCAACGACCGTCTGGTCTTCTTGATGTGCAAAATCTAAGAGTTCTCCTCCAGATGTGACTGCAATCATCTGAGCTCATTTTCTTAATCAATCCTTCATCGCTGCTACTGTTTCCTCTGTGTTCCCAGAATATGAGCAAACAATCATGAGTGTGCTTGAGTTTACCCATGCAGGAACCTGATAGTCTTTCACTACTAGTGTTGGACATCATGAATTTGATTGTTGGATGAGTGTTTCTATTAGATTGGCAGCCATTCATGATCATCACATTCATATCATGACTAAGTTTTGGGGTTTTTGTTCTATTCCGTTTCGTTCATTTTTTTGAGCAATAGAATATCATTCTTGCAAATATTTTGCAAAATTTTCGATGTGGGATTTCATTTTTTTGATAATAGCTAAATGTTTTTGATAGAATTAGCTACAGCTTGTGCTAGTCATTCTTGAAAAGCAGATGGCATGATATGATCTATTCTGATATCATCTACTGAAGAAGCGATAGCCTCTGCTGCAGCTATGAAGTGTTGTTGGTTGAATTGTTTGATTCTTTGATCTAGTGCACCTCTAAACAATCAAGGGAAAGCTAATACATTGTTTACTTGGTTTGGAAAATCACTTCTTCAAGTTGCCATGATATAAACATTTCATTTTTTGGCTTCTTCTGGAAGTATCTCCGGATCGGGATTGGACATAGCGAATACTATTGGTTTTTCGTTCATCTTTTGTAGATCTTGATGATCTATGATGTTTGGTTTGCTTACTCCGATGAATATATCAGCGTTGACTATCGCATCGTGTATGTCACCTTTTTGATTTTCTTTGTTGTATGCTACCATGTCAGTCTTGTAAGGGTTTAGGTTGTCTCTATCTGAGTGTATGATGCCTCTCGAATCTGTCATGACTATGTTTTGGGCTCAGTAAGCGATGAGAAGTTTACCTATAGCTATACCTGCTGATCCAGCTCAAGATATTGCGATTTTGCAGTCTGATATATCTTTTTTAGTTAATTTTAGTGCGTTTATAAGACCGGCTAGTACCACTATCGCTGTTCCATGTTGATCATCATGAAATACTGGTATGTTTAGTCTTTTTTTGAGTTCCTCTTCTATATAGAAGCATTGTGGTGCTTTTATGTCTTCCAAGTTTATTCAACCGAAAGTAGGTGCTATATTTTCTACGATATTGATGATCTCATCTGGATCTTGGGTTTTTAGGACTATTGGTACAGTGTCTACATCACCAAAAGATTTGAATAATATAGCTTTACCTTCCATCACTGGCAATCAAGCCAATCATCATATATTTCCCAATCATAGTACAGCACTACCATCGCTAACTACGGCTACAGAATTGTTTTTTCGTGTATAGTCATAAGCTAATGCCGGATTCTTTTCTATTTCTAAGCATGGAGCTGCGACTCATGGTGTATAGTATGTGGAAAGATCATCCTTATTTTTTAGAGGTACTTTGGAATTGATGGCTAGTTTTCCTTTGTATTCCTTGTGTTTGTCTAGAGATAGTGCTTTGTAATCCATTTTGTCGAAATTAATAAGTGAATGATCTGAATAGTAGCTAACTATATCCTGTATGAAAGTGTATCTAGGTCATTTTTTTTTGATATGTGAAGTGTTAATGATAACTCTTGCCTACAGTTTTGTTTGTGAGATGGTAGGTGTGTATACTTATTGTGTATTATTTTGTGCACTATGGATCTATGCATATATCCACTATCAAAATATCTAACATACTAAGTTTTCCCTATGTTCAAAATCTCAACAGTATATCTGGAGTGATGTTGGATACTGATAAGGATGGATCTTTGAACATCTTTATCTGACCAAATGGTTCGTGAAAGAGCAATTTTTTGGAAATTATAAACCAAGTAGTAAAAGTGTGAATATTCAAGGATTTTATTTTGAATACTAACTCCTTGAAAACGAATGATAGTGCTCGTTTCAATGAAGTAATCACAGAAAGAATCCAGTATTATAAGTATATTCGCAAACATTTTAGTTCTGCAGAAAAGAAATCTCAAATATATGTTCAACTATCTTTGTGTGAAGCGGATTATCGTAACATTTTTTTTGTATACAAACATCAAAGACTTTTTGAAAAGCTTCTATCAGAGTATTCATCTATAGAATTTTCTTTCCCCCAATTGGTGGATTGACCAGATAAACTACGCGAGATACATCATGTAGATATGTATTTCTGAGTAGATACTGCTTCAAAAACCTTTGTAGCTAAGAATAAGACAACTTCTCCCCTACTTCGTTTTCGACATACCTATATTCGTTATTTTGAACTTTTTCAGCTTTGCTTGGTTTTGCATAACCATTATTTAATGGGTACCCCATTGACTCCATTGCATAGTAGTTTTGCGACATTGTGACCTTCAAGGGAATTTACTGATCAATCTTTGAAAAAGAATGTTCGTCGTTTTTCTGGTTCTGAGTTAGACAATATTATATATGCACAAGATACAAAGAGGCATGGTCAACCGCCTGTTGGTTATTATCTATGCAAAAAAAAGCTCTTGGAACACTACCAGAATCTTAGTTTTGAACATCAAGAATCAGTGTTGCAAGTGGATGATATCGATCAATCTTTGGATGAAATAAAATCTAGATCTGACTATCACACTAACTTTTATGAAATGCTTCAGTATTACATACGTACATATGTATGATTGGATCTAACACCTTCAATAGAACAGGATAAAATCATACTATATTTCAGTGACAAGCGATGAAATCATTATCGTATGTCTGAGCTTAGTTCTGGTGAGCAATCCTTTCTCTATATCATCTTCACATTATTGTGATATTGACTAGAAAATGGTGTTTTGGTGATAGATGAGCCTGAGATGCATCTACATCCTCAAAAGCAAAAACATATGATGGAATTGTTGAAGGATATTGCATCGCAGTATAGCCTACAGATAATCCTAGCTACTCACTCCCCTCTCATGATCAATGAGATGACTATCAAAAATGTTCATAGACTTCAATGGAGATGAGAAGGTACTTTCATCCATAGTAATTATGGTGGTTTCGCAGCTAGTGAATCTAACCTTATTCAGATGTTGAGATATGGTTACACTGCCAAGATTTTCTTTGTGAATACTATCATCATGGTAGAATGAGAAACTGATGAATATTTTTTTGATCACTATCTAAATCATCTTTGTTTCAAAGAAGGTTGGAGAGATACAATCAAGAATTTTGCTGTAATCAATGTGAATGGTAAGGGATGATATAGAAGATGGAAAAAGTTCTTAAAGAAATTTGGAATAGATGCCTATTTTTTGGGTGATTGGGACAATATTATCGATACATGATTGCAGATAAACTTTAAGCAACTGCATCATGAGATGAATAATAGACGTAGAAAATTAGGTCAAAGACATATAAAAAAATCTTATGGAAAGCTTGTGTCGTATATAAACAGATACAAACCAGACTTACATGACAAGATAGCTAAACACATCAATGGGCATTATGATGATGGAGTTTATATACTCAAAAGATGAGATTTGGAAGCATATCTTTGACTAAGTATAAAGTGACTTGATATGACAGTGGATTTTTGTCACAATGATTTTGCTAGATGGTTGAAAGATGAAAAATTTGAACCACATAGAAAAGAACTTTCGAGGATCTTTAAAGAAATTTTTAGCTAATCATCATCATGAATAAGTACTCTCTATCGATTTCATATGAGAACAATCACGTGGATATTCCATACTATGTTTTTGAGTGAAAATCTGATGGACCTACTTTTTTTCTGTCTGGATGAATGCATGGTGATGAGATCAATGGTATCGCTATTGTTAGCCGTTTTTTGGACTGGTTTAAATCTTCTGACATAGAAGATAGAATGTTTTGAAAACTATATGTGATACCAGTATTGAATGTTTCTTGATTTAGACATAGGCAAAGAACAGTTTTTGAAGATGGCAAAGATCCAAATAGATCGTATTGATACAAGGAAGTTACTACTTTTTCTGAAGCTATAGCTAAACACTTGTCTGATGAAGTTTTTCAATATTGTGACTATGGAATAGATGTGCATGATGCAGGAGATAGAGATATCCTACTTCCACATCCACGTTTTCACGCCTGTAATGATGATTCTTGTGATCTAAATACTCGTAGAATGGGACAGCTATTTGGTAGTATGATTTTGATAGAAAGAAGTGGAAAGGATGGTATGCTAGCTTTGGAGATGCATCGTAAATTTGATATGCCTGTGTTGACTCTGGAGATAGGTTGAAATCAGGTACTTTACGATGAATATTATGCTCAATCTCTACAGGGGTTGAAAAATATATTTATTGATTACTGACTTTTTGAGTGAGAGGTCGTTATCGATGTAGAGAAACAGTTTATCTTGCATGATAGATACTCTATCAAATCTCAATATGCAGGGATTGTGTCTTTGTATGTAAAACTATCTGATCGTGTCCATGCTTGAGATTTGTTGTGAACAATATTCTATCCATTGATGCAAGAAAGTAGGGATATTATCAGTCCTTTGTGTGGAGTTGTTTTTTCCCATAGTATTGCAGCTCAACTCAGAGAAAATGAAGCTATTATTTCTATATTAGAGGATAAATCTTGTCATGTTGAAAGATCCACCAATGAGATGTTTGAAGAAATTGGTACCTTGTATGTTTCTGGGGTTTCAATGTAATCTATTGTATACAAACTTTTTCAACAAATTCTTTGGGGTTTTCTATGATCTTTTCTAGATCTCATTTTTCTAATTCTAATCGAAAATCGTGTTTGCTTTGCATGTTTAGGAAAAAAGGTTCTATAATATCTTCTTTTGTTGTATACTTTTGTCGAATAGGATTTCATAGTTTATTCTCTTTGAAGAATTTCGATAAACCCAAACCTGTTTTTTTGATATGTTTTTTCATCCCTACTTTTTGGAGTGATGTTGTTCTTACTCCTATAAAATTTCTATCTTTCTTGATTTCTATTTTGTATATTTGGTTTGAAATATTCTGAAACCCTTCTATATCACTAGATAATACCCCGCAATGTATTTGATATATATTTGACTGTAGTGCTTTTTCTATGACTTCTTCTCTTCAAAATCAAAGTCTTCCTCATCGTTCAATGAAATTTAATTTTTCTTCGTCTAGTTTTCCTTCGAAATGAATAAATCATGTGTAATTAAGCTTTTTAAGTATCTCTTTTATTGAGCCTAATTCCTCAATTATTGTTTTTTGTTTTTTTATTGTGAGGTCGTCAATCTCTACTGAATACCTGATTGGTATAAAAAAACTAAACTTCTGATCTAATCATAAGTTTAATTCTTCTACCGTAATTTCTCTGGATATGTCTAGAATGTATATTTTCCCATTTTGATAGAAAAGATCTAGAGAATACAACTCTCAAGTATAATAAGTCTCACACACTATGTTTTTTGAATTAGCGTTTTTTTCTAATGATTGTTTGAAATCACCTATATTATCAACAACAAAGACTCATTTGGATGATGCTTCGTTCGTTGGCTTTAAAATAAAAGGAGTACCTATATTTTTTTCCAACCAATTGTAGTCTTTTTCTAATTCAATTTTATTTGGCTTTAGTTTCTTGCTTTTTTTGCTTGTGAAAAGCTTATTCATTTCATTTTTTTCTTTGAAATATTTTGATTCTATGACTGCACTGGGATTTTGTAGGTTGTGTATCAAAATAGGGTATTCAATATTTTTTTCTCATTTGAAATATCAGTAATATCTTTCGTCTTTCTTTGCTTGTTTGAAGATGTTTTTGATCGTGATTTCTCTGTTTTTTGACTTTATGAATTGACACCTATCAAGCTTTGGTGCATTGATTCATGTTTTGTATAATACGATTGTTTTTTGCCAGCTATTTAATCCTTGTTGGACTTTTTTTACCTTTTCATTTGTGAGTTCTCCGATTCCCGTTATTAGTATTTTTTTCATTTTTCGTCCATCAATGTAAATCCCCTTTTAGTGAGGATATTTATGCTATTTTCGTTGAGGTATAGTTCTTTTCAAATTATTGCTATTTCTAACTTTCACCACTCGTTTTGGCTTTCTAAATCAGTACATAGATATAATCACTTGTTTCCTTCTATGGCTATTTGATCTTTTTTATTTTCATAGTATGGCATAAACTTTTGTTCTAATTTGTGCATGGCTAGTCCTGGTGTTGTTCATAGTTCACCGTAGCCGTTTCTATCTTTTCCTCTAGATAATATGCTCATATCTAGTTCATCACTTAAACTATAATACAAGTACTCTAAGTAGTATCATAATCTAACTCAATTTAACTCTTTTGATAGATCGTAGGCTCTATATCACATTACTAGAGTGTTTTTTCAGAATATTTCTTTTATAGTAATAATAGATGCTCATAGTAAATTTCCTTTGTTATCTTTGATATATGCGAAAAATACCTTTTCGTTTTTTATTCTTTTTTTCATCTGCTCTTCTACATTGTGGATTTTTGCATTTTCTTTGTCTTCTAACATTTGAATGTATAGTTCTTGGAATCTGAGTAAGTCTGTTTCTGTTGCTAGTCTTGTTCAATGTTTGTTTTCCTGTTCTAGACCTTGTTTTATTTTTGAGTATTTTCTTTTTCATAAAATTATTCTTGGTGTGTTTTGATCTTTTGATTCTTTTTCATAGATCCACCTAACTTTTTCTGGTATTCGTATATTCTTATTTTTTGATATATTTGAGATCATCTATCTTTACTTTACCTATATAAAGGTGTTTCTTGCTTCTATTTTTTTTGATGTCTAAGTATCAATCTAGGTATATTTTGTTTTTGAAATTGGATGCTCATGGATGTATTTTTTTCGTTTCCACTATACCTCTTTTTAATCTTGTTACTTTTCTGAATATATCGTTTAGTCATAGTGTTCTCTTGTCAAACAATCACAGTGATCTGATCATGTCTGTTAGTTGTTGAAAATTGTGGGTTTGGCTATCATGTATTAGACTATAGTTTGTGTATATAGTAATGTTTTCGTACTGAGGATTAAATTTCTTCAAAGCTTTTTCGGCATTTCGTATTGCCAATCACTCCTCTGTCTTTCCATAGTACGCAGTGCCTTTTCTCAGTAAGTTTCGCCCACTTTCTTTTCCGTTTAGGTATCTTTGGATGTGTGTATCTATCTCATGTGCGATAATACTTACTAGATCAGTTTCACTAAAGGTAGCAGTACTGTTGATCGTGATACTAGCATTTGTTCATAGTCAAACATGTATCCTAGCTTGTATAGAAGGAGTGATTTTTACACTGATGTTTCTTCGATTTTTGGTTTTGAGATGTTTTTTGATCTTGTCTGCTAGTCGTTCTGCTCCATACTGGACTTCCTTTTGATTTTTTTCTGTTTTTTTAGCTCTTTTGGTCATTGCTTTTTCTACCAAAGCATCGTCCATGTCTCCGTATAATTTCTGATTGTATTCTAATATCTTCTTGAAGTCCTGATTTTTGTATGCTTTTATCAGTTGTAGTTTTTGGTTGGACTCTAATATCTTTTCATAGAATAGATTGGCGAAGGGTGATTTTAATAGTTTTCCTTGTTTGTGAGCATCTCGTAGTTTTTTTAGGTCGTGATTTCGCTTTAGTAATTTTTTATTTTGAGGAAAGTCATATTTGAAATGGGGATTGTACTTTCCTCTTCTGGTGATGAATTTATCAAATTCATCTAGATAATTGATTGGTTTCAATATCTTGCTGAGACTGAATTGCTTGAGAATATCATGTAGCTTTTGGTCTAATATTTGTATTTGATCTATTTCATCGTGTATGATTGCTTCAGGTTTTATAAATCCTGTTTCTATTTGAGATTTGTGTATCGGTTTTATGTAAAAACTTTTGATAGTATCAGTCCCTAACTCTACACGATTTCACGAGATTTTCTCCGATTTGCGTAAGTGTGGTTCTTTGATGGTTATATTGTTGTTTAGTTGTAGAGTTACCTTGTTTGATTGCTTTAATTTTTGAGCAAGTGATTTGGATATATAGTTTCTTTTCTTTTTCGTGTTTATGGTAGTGATGACATCAAATTCACCTGATTCATTATTTTTTTCGTATGTGATTTTTCATTGTTGTGAAAGGTATATGGTCTTTGCAGTTGGGATTTGTGTTGATTTTTGTGATGAGAAGAGAGATTTGGCTATTTCAACGCCTTTTTCCGGGGTTGTAACATTGAGATCTTCTATCTTTTTCATTAAATTTTCTAGTGGTTTGAGTGTGATATTTTGTATTTCAAGTCATGCTCTAGCATTGATTTCCAATATCTTGGGACCTTCTTCCGTGATGACTCGATCCACTCAAACAAATCAAATATTACTAAAATATTGAACACTACTGCTATATAGCAAAATTTCGTCTCGATGCGGTATTTTTTTGTGAAAATAATCACTGAATTCTATAGGGAACTCTTCATGATATATCTTGTTTTTATACTTCATAGCTGTGATTTTCCCATTGGCAATATCTATACCAAACCCGATTCATCCTTGTGCTAGATTGGCTTTTCACTGAGATTCTTTGGTTGGCATTCTTAGTTCTGCAGCGACTGGAACTAGATTGAATGAAATTACTCTAATATCAGCAAGTCAGTATTTGCAATACTGAGAAAATGCCTTTGCTGGTTCTACCTTTTCTTCTATGAGTACTGTGTCTGAGTTATTGATCGTGTATTGCCCATCTATAATATTTAGCAATTTTTTTCTAAATTCTTTTTCACCAATACTTTTGTTGTTTATCGTATAGAAATTGTGATTTTCATCTTTAGGTTTGAAGTATTCTTCAGGGATAACTGATTCTACCCAGTTTGTGACTTTTTCTAGCAGTGGGTGAATAATCTTAGGTTTTGTCGTCAGCTTTTCATCTTTGCTCACTATGAAAATACCATCTCACTTGCTTCACCTGTTGGGTTTGGCGACGAATGTTTTACTTTTTATGCTTTGAAAGTCGTAATCTAGAAGCTGTTTGCGATTTCTAATGATACTGTATGTGGTCGGAACTGGAATTCCTCTTTGTGCTAAAAATTTTTTTGTGTTATATTTATTCTTTGCAAGACGCATTTGCTTGTTTGGGTTTCGTTTTTTTATGTAATTGAGATTTCTTTTATTGATACCAAGTATACCAAACATATTTGTTTGCTCCTTTATTAAAAACGACGTTTAGAGTTTTTTTATCAATCGTTCGATCACTGTGTTCATCGTTTTTGATGATATGCTTTTTTCATATGTCTCTAGCAAACTACTAACTTGATCCTTGTTGTATCAGATGTTGGAAAGGTGGCCTACTATTTGTTTACTTACTTTCGATTTTGTCTGACTCAACTTTTGCAAATCGTCTTTGCTAAATTCTTGTTTAAGTTCTATGATTACCCTTTTAGCTGTTTTTATTCCTATGCCTGGGTATTGCGTCAATTCTTCGACTTTCATGTTTTGTACTATATCTTTTAGATCGTCTTGATCAATATATGAGAGTTGGAACGCTATTTTGTTTCAAACTCCGTTGATTTTGACTATTTTGCGGAAAAAGGTTTTTTGTTTGTGTTCGTCGAACGCAAAATAATTTATAGTTTTTGTGTTGTCGTCCAGATGTGGAATCAAAAAAAAGCTTCACTTTGTCCTTTTTCAAGGGTAAGAAACTTCTATTCCATAGTTTTCGTTTGTTATATATACTGCGTTTCAAAAGGTTTCTATATTTCCCTTGATGAAGTGTATCATTTGGTAAGATTGTTTTTAAACAATAGCTTGTTTTTTGTGAGACTATAGCTACTATTTTTGCTAATGCAATTCGTATGGGTTGCAAAAAATACAGCACGTGCATGCTGTATTTTCTCTTGTCCATTGACCGTTTTCACGATCTGACAGGAATTGACCCAAGGTATATATTATTGGCCTCACCAACGGATATTATTATATTATAAAAATCTGATTTGTCAACAATAGGCTTTAATTCTTTCATACTTGCTTAACACCTGTACTTTTCTCAGTATACTTAATTGTATATTGAGTCTTTCTCTTTATCTGATTTGATCAGTGTCTGACCATGGCTAAACTAAAGCAACAATTGCGAGAAAAACTTCAAGATGATATTCTAGAACTTAGTACTCCTCTGCAAAAACTACTTAGGCAGTGAATGGAAAATGGAAAGATTACAGAAGAAGATATCATCACTGAGATTGATGATATGGACTCTAAGGTCAAAATGATCGAAAAATTCTATGAACTAGCTGACAAACTAAGTATCAAGGTAGTGACTATAGAAGAATCATTGGAAGAAGAAGCTAGAGAGATACACGCTGAATCAAAATTTGGAAAAATAGAACTCTACGAAAGAAAGCACTATAGCAATGACAAACAATACAAGGATTTCATAAAACTATATTTCAACGATATATCAAAAATCCCACTTTTGACTGCTGATGAAGAAAAAACCATAGCAAGACGTATAAAAAGAGGTGATGAAGAAGCTAAGAAAAAATTGATAGAATCTAATTTGAGATTGGTGATATCTATTGCTAAGAGATTTTTTGGTTCAAGATTGAGTTTTTCTGATCTTATACAAGAAGGAAACGTTGGCTTGATAAAAGCTATTGAGAAATTTGACCCAGAAAAAGAGTTTAAGTTTTCTACATATGCTACTCGATGGATCAAACAATCTATCACAAAGGCTATCGCAGATATGACTAAGAATGTTAGAATCCCAGTACATTTGATAGATGAAATCAATTCGTACAATAAAGCTTACCAAGAGCTATTTCAACAAATGGGTAGAGAACCTACTTCGAAGGAAATTGGTCAGAAATTAGGTTTCCCTATAAAAAAGATCAAAAAATTAGAAGAAGTGATCTTTGGTAATGTATCTTTGGATGCTGAAGTAGGAGAGGATGGTAGAGATAGTCTAGGTGATCTTCTAGAAGACAGAAGCACACTAAGACCTGATCAGTTTGCTCAAAAATCATCTCTAAGAAAGAATCTTGATACTATTTTGGAGATGTTGGATGAAAGAGAAGCTAAGATCATCAAAATGAGATATGGAATCGATGGTCCCAAATATACATTGGAACAAGTGTGAGAAGAATTCAATGTAACTAGAGAGAGAGTTAGGCAAATAGAACAGAAGGTTATCCAAAAACTACAAGAGCACGAATGACTTCAAAAAATCTTAGGTATTGAAGATGAATTGCACAAAATACATGCTTCTGGTATCAAGTTTAAGAATGGTAAAAGAGTAAAGAAAAAGAAAGATATTTCTTTGGCTGCCTAGTTGTGGATTTTTTTTCAAATATGTACATAGAGAGCTTGCTACTAGCAGCTCTTTTTTGCTATTTTTGTTTTTGGTATTATAATTTGGTTATGTTTTGTATTTTGCCTAGTATATGCCACAAAACCTAGATAAGAAAATCTTAGATTTAGCTGACGTTCGTGCTATAGAGCCCTCTATGCAATGGGTTTCTTTGTTGTCTAAGGAAGATGCTAATGATAGTCAGACTATTGTTTTTTCTAGAGAAAAACAGACACTCCGTCTTTTGTCTACAAATAATTTTCCTGAAAAATTAAATACTGTTGTTGAAAAGTTTTCTATCCAAGGATTTGATAGTGTAGTATACTATACTGATACAAATGGCTTTAATCATGCTATGAGTCGGTATGATCTGCTTGAAGAAGAAAAAGTTCTAAGACAAAAACAGAAGAAAGAACGTGACACAGCAAGTGGAAAAACAGCTTTGGATATGCTTCAGGACCTTTATGAAGATAGAAAATGATTTAAAACTAGTGATTTTGTAACCAAATTTTTGAAATTGGCGTTTCAAGCCGGTGCCTCTGATCTACACTTTCAAGTAGAGAAAGAATGAGTAACTGCAAGAGTAAGGCTTGATTGAATATTGCATGATATAGTGAAGCTAAGTTTGAGAGACTATCTACAATATCTGTCCAAACTGAAGTTCATGTCTGGTATCAAGATGAATGTGGTCGATATGCCTCAGGATGGTAGATTTTCTTTCGTGACCCGTGTACATGGCCATGATGAATCTATAGATGCGAGAGTGAACACTTTGCCTGGTTTGTATGCGGATAGTATCGCTATTAGATACCTCCAATGACTATGAAAGATGCAGAGTTTTTCTGATCTTGGTATCCGTGATGATGACATAGCACGTATGGAATCTATTTTGAAAAAGCGTTATGGTGTGATTTTCGTGACATGACCTACTGGATCTGGTAAAACCACTACTCTGTATACGATGTTAGATCATATAAACGATGGATCGAAGAAAATCATTACACTCGAAAATCCTGTGGAATATCAGCTACCTGGGATTCAGCAATCTCAAATCAATGATTGAAAATGATATAGTTACGCTATATGACTAAGGGCAATACTCAGGCATGATCCTGATGTGATCTTAGTTTGAGAAACCAGATCTAGTGAAACAGCAGAAACTGTGGTCAATGCTTCTCTAACCTGACATATGGTATTCACAACTTTGCATACCAATAGTGCACTGGATACTATATCTAGATTGTTGAGTATGGGAGTAGAAACCTATCTACTTTCCCCAGTTATTTCATTGATATGTGCGCAAAGACTAGTGAGAAAAGTTTGCCCACACTGTGGAGAAAGAGTGAAACTTTCATCTAGTGAACATATGGAACTATCTCAAGAATTGGAAAAAATAAAAAAAATCAGACCAGATGTCAGTGTGAAATTGGACGATGGTCATGTGAAGGCTAAGTGATGTGAGGTCTGTAACCGTACTGGATATGTTGGTAGAACAGTAATATTGGAAGTACTACCTATTATAGATTCTATGAGAGAACTAATTTTGCAATGAAAAGATCGTGCTGCACTCTTTGCTGAAGCTAGAAAACATGGTTTTCTGACTATGAAGGAAGATGGTGTGATCAAAGTTTTGGAATGAGCTACTACTCTAGATGAACTTAGGAGAGTGGTGTAGTCTCAATATTGTCTACATAAGTTAATATTTCTTCAGGTTTGGTAGCTAAAAACCTTGGTTCTGCGGCTAATAATGTTTCTGCATCATGAAATCCTCGTGTATCTGCTATACTAGGTATGTTCAGTTTTGATGCTTCGTATATGTCTCATGCTGTATCCGTTACAAATACCATGTTTTCAGTACTAATTCCTTGATCCACGAGTATTTGGAACTTATCGACTTTGCTTTTCGCTATGTCAGCGCCTAGTACTTTTTGAATATATTGCGTTAGTTCGTATTTTTCCAATCGCTGTTCTACACTTAGATTGACGCTAGATGTGTTGATATATAGTTTGTATTTTTGTGCTAGCTGTTTTAGTACTTGAACCATACCTGGTACGGGTCAGATTTTTAATCTTTCTTTACGTGCATATTCAATTGGTATTTTGATATCAACTTCAGGTATACGTTTTTTGTTTTTTATTTTTTCGAAGGCTTCAAAAATATTTTGCTTGAATAATTTTTTGTATTCGTCATCACTTACTCACTCGAAAGACATGCAAAATGATTGATAGCATACATCATATGAATCTATAATAACTCAGTCAAAATCAAAAATGATAGTAGTAATCATATTGTTTTATGTTTTTTCTAAAATAGAGATTGGTTGGATGCTTGAGCAATTTCGTCTTGTTCTCTGTTGATTGTAATATTGTAGGTTTTTTCTAGATCACTCAATTGAGTAACTATTTTGATACCTAGTTTTTGAGCTTTTTCTTTTTTTGAACCAGCCTTGTCCCCAATAAGTATAAAGGTTGTCTTTTTGTTTGGCGAATTATCGAAAATGGCTCAATGTGATTCTAATTGTTCGATGATCTTGGGTCTTGGTAGGTCAAAACTTCCGGTCACAGAGAAGTTGATTCAAGATAATGATCATCACTTTGATTTGTCGACTCAAAGGTTATTGAAAGAAACTCAATATTGTGTTAATTGACGCAAGACTGTAATGTTGTGCTGATTTTTTGACCATGAATGAAGTCCATCTACTATGGTTTGTCAGATTCAGTATATCTCACTGAGAAACTCACTATCTTGAAAAAGATTGAGTAGATCTTCATGGTTGAAATCTTGTGTTGTTTGTTTCTTTTTTTCAATGTATGATGGGACTGATTTTTGTAGTTCTTTTGCCATTTTTTTACCTATTCCTGGGAGACCCAGTCCATTTATCAATCTTCGAAGTTGGTTGTTTTTCGATTTAGTGATTTGTCTAGTTAACTCTTCCACTCTCTTGTGGCCAAATCCTGGTATACTGCGTAGTGTTCTCTGATTCTCTTCGGATATAATAGCGTATACATCTGCCAAAGATTTCATCAGTCATTGCTCTACCAGTAGCTCAACAAATTTTTCACCAAATCCGTCTATATTCATAGATTGTTTGGATACGAAATGTGCTATTTGTTCTTTTACTTGTGCTGGACAATGTTGATGATTTGGACAATAGACATATACTTCTTTTTGTTTGGTTTCTGTAGAACAAGAAGGGCAATGAGTAGGTGGTGTTATCTGTTCTGTTTTTTGTTTTTCATCACGTCTATCTGTTATGACTCAGACGATATAGGGAATGACTTCACCGCTTCTTTGTACCCATACTCGATCATGCAATCTGATGTCTTTTTGTTGTATATAGTCCATATTGTGTAGTGATGCTCTGGAAATGGTGACACCACTAAGTTTGGTCGGTGTGAGATGTGCTACTGGTGTAAGTATCCCTGTACGACCAACCTGAAATTCGATGTTTTCTAATTGTGTAGCCGCTTGTACTGCAGGAAACTTGTAGGCTATTGCCCATCTAGGATGGTGATCTGTCTCTCTTATTCTTTCGCGTTGGCGATAGTTATCCAATTTGATGACTAAACCATCGAACTCTATGTCTTGTTTTTCGAAATGTTGTTGTGTTTCTTGATTTTCGCAGAGAGATATAACATCTTGTATAGAATTGTATTCTTTTGATCGTCAAAATATGGGTAGTCACATGTTTTTTAGTATGGTGTACATCTCTTTGTGAGATGATATTTGTGTGTTATGATCTTGCTTCAATATATCGTATATGTAGCAGATTAGTTTTCTGTTTTTGACTTCATTGCTATCAAGCAATTTTACAGTACCTGCTGCTGCATTTCTAGTGTTAGCAAAAACTTTTTTTCAGAGTTTTGCTCTTTCTTGATTGAGGTGTTTTCGCTGTGATATAGGCATCATAATTTCGCCTCTCAAGCGCAACTCGCCTTCAATATTGGCTTTAGACAATAATTTGGCTGGTAGATTTGCGATTTGCTTTACATTGTTTGTGATGTCGTCCCCAGTATAGCCGTCTCCACGAGTGATAGCTTGTTTTAGTTTTCCGTCTTGGTATATGACTTCTATGCTAATACCATCAAACTTTGGTTCTACGATATATTCGTAATCTTGTTTTATGTCTGGATTTTCTTTTTTCAAAAATTTTTGGATAGCTTCATCGAAACGAATCAAATCTCAGGCGTCATAACTGTTCTGCAAGGATAACATTTTGACTGGATGATTTGCTTTTTCGAAACCATCAGCGAGTTGTCCGATTAGTTTTTGGGTTGGACTATCTTGAGAAGTTAGTGATGGATAGTACTCCTCTATTTTTTGAGTGTAACTAAACATAATATCATAATCATTATCACTGATGATAGGTTCTGCGTTGATATAGTAGCGATGGTTGTGTTGAGTAAGGCAATCTACTATTTGTATATAGATATCCTTGAAAGTAGCTATGTCATATGATGCATCTGCCGGATTTGGATGCTGTTTTAGAAAGCTTTGACAATGATTGGTAAGGGTGGTTAGATCCATTTAGCTTTTTTGTAATGCATAAATGTAACAGTTAGAAGCCATGAATGTCAGACTTGTATATCGTCGTATTTCGGTCAATGGAATCGTATGTCCAAATATTCGATATTGAGACGCTAATTCTAGTGTAAGGTATTGGTTTCGGAAATCAGGCGCTAGTCGAGTAAATGCTATCAGATATACTCACAGTGCTACTATTGTAACTATGATGCTAGCTTTTCGGCTTCCTTTTCGATTCTTTGTTTGTGATAGAGAGAATAGACCTAGTAGTACAAAAATAATCGTGGAGCTATATATCGAGTTTAGTTGTCATAAATTAGTCATGACTATAAGTAGTATAGTACCAATGACTCGTAATATGAATATGTTTTTCTTGTTGGAATGCTGGTTTGGGTCTATGGATTCTTGCCTAGCTATCAATCGTATGATAATACCCAATATACTGGCGCCAAAGACTATATCTTCGATTGGCAATCCTGAAAATAACTGTGGAGGTGATCGGTAATCAAAAGTATACCACCACTCTGCTATTGGTCAAAGTATAGCTCATAGAGCACTAGCTTTGAGTATCTTTCTTTTTTGTTTTTTTTCTAACAGAAATACTATCAACCAAATGATGAAGAAGAATCATGCTAGAAAAGTATATCAGTATGGGTTCATCATATCGCTGAGAACTATAGTGGGTTTAGCTGATGTGGATCATCAATAAGATTGAAATCATATTGGAACACATATGCTATGTGATGAAGTATCGAAACTTTCATCATATTTGGCTTATTTTTTTCCATCTCTGCTTTAATAGTGTCAGCTATGGCAGGAAATAAGTCCTGTGTTATCATAGATATTGCTTGGTTCTCAAATCTTGTGGTGATTTTACTTGTTCATGCAGGTGCATCTTGTGGATCTTCAATATCATGAAATACCGGTATCATGATACCGTTGTATTCAGTTTGCACTAGTGCTTGATACATGATATAAGGATCTAATCGATCATATATGACATCTATGATTATTTGTTTGCTCTCTATACTTAGTGATGGATATTCTTCACAATCGCCTTCGTATGCAGGGATCATCTCTCGTGGAGATGTATCACTAAATGCAGTACATGGAACTAGTGTTTGTCCATTTATAGCGCAAAAATAGTCGTTTTTTGTTTCTTCACAGTAGTTTGGATCAACATCTGCTGAAGCAACTGACATCAATCAGAAAAAAATCAATGTTGCTAGTCCTATGACTTTTTTCATTTTTCAAACTGTTGGCTAAATACTAGTTTTTATACATCAAGTTCTTTCACTGTTTTTGCACGAGTGAGGATGAAATGCTTTCTAGATGCTACATCTTTACCCATAAGGATACGGAATAGTTTGTCTGCTTCTTCTGCGTCATTGATAGTGACTTTTAGCATCTTTCTAGTATCAGGATCCATAGTCGTATCTCGTAGTTGTTCAGCGTTCATCTCTCCAAGACCCTTATATCTTTGAACTGATGTCTTTTTTCGATCAAAGCCATATTGCTTGGTGAGTGTTTCTAAGTCTCCATCGTTTGGTGGATAGATATACTCTTCTGTTTTTCCTTGTTTGAACTTATATATCGGTGGTACTGCTATATATAGATGACCATGATCGATAAGTGGTCTCATATAACGGAAGAAAAATGTCAGTAGAAGAGTTCTAATATGTGCTCCATCGACATCAGCATCCGTCATGATGATGATCTTGTCATATCTGAGTCATTCTAAGTCGAAGTTTTCTTTTAGTCATGCCCCGATAGCTAGTATCAATGATTTTACTTCTTTGTTTTCTAGGATTCTATCTAGTAGAGCTTGCTCTGTATTTAGGATTTTTCCTCTGAGGGGAAGTATCGCTTGGAAAGAACTATCACGTCCTTGTTTTGCACTACCTCCAGCACTCTGTCCTTCCACTATGTACATCTCAGTTCATTTTCTTCCTTTTTTTGAACAGTCTGATAGTTTTCCTGGAAGTACTCATCCAAGAAGAGCACTTTTTCTCAAAACTGTCTCTTTGGCCATCCTAGCAGCAAATCTTGCTTTTGCGCTTAGCATGATCTTGGCAAATATGCTTTCGAATGATTCTGGATTTTTTTCGAAATGTTCTTTTAGGTATGCTGTAACGAGTCTCTCTACCTGTGTTCTTACGTAACTATTTCCTAGTCTACCTTTCGTTTGTCCTTGGAATTGTGGTTCTGGTACTTTGACTGTGACTATAGCGTATAGTCAATCTGTGATATCTCAGTATGTAAATTCACCAATTTTTTTGTCTATGAGTTCTTGTTCTAGAGCAAGTTCGTTGATCACTGTGAGTACAGCTGATTTGAATCATAGCTCGTGCGTACCTCCATCTGGTGTAGGTATATTATTTACGAAAGAAAATAGATTTCATGAGTTGCTATCTACGTATTGGAAGCAAATATCTACGAGTATTTCTTTACCTTCTGCTTCTAGAGCAAATTGTTGAGATACAGCTCTTTGTTCTGCTACTTGGTTGCGTAGTCGAGTTTTGATACCACCGTCATAGCAGTATCTTTTTTTCATATCTGTTTTTTCGTTTACGAGTGTGAACGTCACACCAGGAGTAAGATATGCTCCGTGTTTCATCCTTGTTAGTTCTGTAGCTTGGACGAAATCACCTGTTTCGAAAATAGTAAGATCTGGTTTGAATCTCACCGTAGTACCTGTTTTGTCTGTTTCACCGATTTCTTCGAGTTCTCCATCTGGTACTCAGATTTTGTATGTTTGTCTGTATATTTTTCCATCTTTTTGGACGATTACTTCTAACCATTCTGAGAGTGCATTTACCACTGAAGCTCAAACTCCATGAAGTCCACCAGATATTTTATAAACACTTTTTTCGAATTTACCTCCAGCATGCAGTACTGTAAATACTGTTTCGAGTGCTGATTTTCATGTTTTTTGATGTTTATCTACTGGGATTCCTCTTCCATTGTCATGGACCGTAACAGATCCGTCTTCATGCAAAATCGTCGTGATATGTGTACAAAATCATGCCATGGCTTCATCCACAGCGTTATCTACTATTTCTTGTATCAAGTGATGTAGCCCCTTGATATCTGTTGATCATATGTACATTCCTGGTCTTTGTCTAACTGGCTCTAGTCATTCCAGTACTTTGATCTGTGATGCGTCGTAATTTTGCGTCATTAAAAAAAAGAGCTAATAAATCTTTTGTTTGTCAGACAATTTATATGTATTTCTAAAGACAGTGCAATGAGTTTTGTGCCTTAGAATTTGTACTTTCAAGACTTTGCTTATATAATTAGTGTAGTTTTAAATGCTGAGTTGCGCAGAATATGATCAATCAATCTGATACTGTTTCTCATGATGAGTTTGGCTTCGACGGACAAGAATATGTGGATCTTCAAAAAGATGCTATAGAAGACAGATTAGCGTGTTTTGATGGAAAAGTATATTTGGAGATAGGCTGAAAGTTCTTGGTCGATCCTCACGCATCGAGAGTCTTGCCTGGTTTTTTCCCTGATACTAAAGTACGTATTTTTCGTGAATTGTTGGATCAAGCTATCATCGTATTTTGTATAAATGTAAGCGATATAGATGGAAACAGACAATTGACCAATGAAGATATAGACTATGAAGAATATGTGATGAATATGCTTGCTGATATCGAATCTAAGTTGGAAGCTAAACCTGTGATCGCTATGACGATGATGCGTAGTGGTGAAGTTTCAAAGAAGGTGGCAACTTTTAGCAAACGCTTGGAAGATGCTGGATATAGAATATATTTCAAATATTTCATCGAATGATATCCTGAAGATCTAACAAAAGTATTGAGTGAGGAATGATATGGAAAAGATGATAGAATCAATACAGATAAACAACTGGTAATTGTAACTGGAGCTGCATCTAATAGTGGGAAAATGGCTACTTGTTTGTCCCAAATCTACTTGGATGGAGAAGAATGACTAGATTCTGGATATGCAAAATACGAAACTTTCCCTATTTGGAATCTAAAACTATGACATCCAGTGAATCTGGCATATGAAGCAGCGACTGCAGATATAGGTGACTATAATTGTATGGACACATTTCATAAAGATGTATACTCAGAAAATGCAGTGAACTACAATAGAGATGTAGCATGATTTCCAATAGTAAACTGACTTATACAAGAAATAGTAGGTGAAGATAACTATATGCGTATGTACCACTCTCCTACAGATATGGGTATCAATCATGCTGGTTTTTGTATTACAGATGAAGAAGTGGTAAAAAATGCGTGTCTGGAAGAAATCCAAAGAAGAAGAGATTGGTATGCTCAGATGGTAGAAAGAGGTGAAGGAGAAACCGAATGGGTAGAGAAATGTGAGGACCTAGAAGAGCAATGTAGTGAATGGAGTGTATAGGCACTTGACGAAAGTGTTCTTTTTTGTATATTTAGCTGGCAACAAAATGTTCATGTTGAGGGTTTTCTTGCGAACCCTTGAAAGCTCTCAACTATTTTGTTTATCATACTCGCTGTATTGGCGAGTCTTTTTTTGTTAAAAAATAAGGTTAAAATGTTTTTGTTGTGTTTAATTCCTTGACATGAGGTCAGTCTTTTGTATATTCTTTGTGGGTAACATTCTAAAGAGCTATATGAATAGGGTTTTAGGTGTTTATTTAGAGAGGTTGGCCTTACAGGTTTCAACCTCTTATTTTTTTGCTGAAATTTTCCTGCTTTCGAGTGAGGTTTTTTTTGTTTGAAAATTTTAGAGGATAATGTCTGCTATCTCTTCGTCAGAGAAGTCACCATTGTTAGCTGCGCATAGCAATGCTACTATATATAGTATTTCTTCTGGTGCTAGATAGTTTTGTTTGTGATAGTGCGCATAAGAACCTTCTAGTCATTTGTATAGTTCTTCTCTAGACTCTATGAGTCCGTAACTAGTCCCATGTGCTATAGATCATGCATCTATCATTTTTTCTAATCATACTGCCTTGTCTGATGCAAACGCATTTCATAATCAATATAGGATATAATCACTGGCTAGCATAGTGCTATAGTGAAGTGAGTGGAACATCTCATGAGATAGTACTCATCACTTGGCTTCTTTGGACATTTTTTCTGTAGTGATGACTCCTTCTTTTTCTATGATGTTTACCTTTATTGTATATTCACGATTTTGGGGAGACTGTAGTAGGATCAATTCTTTGATGAGAGAACTTGGTTTTATCTGAGATCTCATAGTGTGTTGTTTTTTTGCAAGCATTTTGAATCCGTCTATTGCTTCTATATACAGCTTGTTCTGATGTAATTCGGGATATTGTTTGTATGTTTGTAGAATTGCATACTGTGTTTCTAACGACAGCTTTTCGTCTACGATGAGGTTTGGATAACTGTTGCGTAGGTTTTCTAGTTTCTTTATATCATCTGGATTGTTTTCATCGAAGAGGAAATGATCTTCTTGAAGACCTGAATATTCTTGTTGAAGTGAAAGCTTGATGATATCTACAACTCTTTGTTCATCTATTCCTCCATCTATGATGTGGGCTATCTGCTTGGATATTGATTCTGAAAGATCATCATTATGTTCCTCTCTTTGATAGTTTTCTGCTCGTTCCTTTATGCTTTCGAAATCATCTTGGCCATATTCTTGAGCTATTCTTTTTATCTGTTCTTCAAAGACTGTTCAATCGCATTCATCTATGGGAGCTGAATGTATAAACTCACTTGGATTGTTTAGTCCTATAAACAAATTTTCTGTATTGTTTCCATGCTTGTTTCGTAGTAGGGATACTATCAATAGAGATAATATAACTAGGGAAATTATAACTGTGTTTTTTAGTATTTTTCCGCACTTGAAAATTCGTGGATGATTTTTGGATCGTCTTTCTGATGCTAATGTTTTAGCTCTCTTTTCGTGGTGCATTTGCTTGTTTTTAGGAAAAATGCTATGTGTAGTTCTATTTTATCTGATTTGATCAATAGTGTCAAATAACATACTAATGATTTTACCTAGGTTTTTGATTTTCTATTCTTTATTTGAAAACTGATAATATTTCCATATAATAGGATATGTCCTGATATAAAACAGGGCTTTTAGAAACTACTCAATCGAAATGAAACAGATAGGACAGGCAGATTTCGGTGCTGCTGTAGAGAAATGAGTAAGTGTAGTAGATTTTTTTGCTACATGGTGTGGACCATGCAAGATGGTGGCTCCTTACTTGGAAGAAATGAGTGAAAAATTAGATGGTCAGGTGACTTTTTTGAAAGTGGATGTAGATGCAGAGCAATGATTAGCTCAACAATTTGAGGTGACTGCTATGCCAACATTCAAGGTATTGTTGGATGGTGAAGTGGTACACACTACAGTATGAGCAGATCTGAAGGGTCTATGGCAGGCTATACAAAGTGCTTTGGGAAACGATCAAAAAGTTAATTAAAACCCCGCTTGGTCCATCTCTAAGAAAGGGTACAGAATATTTCTTTTAGAATTTATGTATATATTATGAAAATTGCAGATATTGTGAGTAAACTGTTTTACTATACCAATCAGATTCATCTTTATCATCTTCAAACCAGAAGTTATGCACAGCATATAGCTTTGGAGGAACTATATGATGGATTGACAGAAAAAAAGGACGACGTACCAGAATTGTTGATGTGACGTTTGGGAAGTAATGTGACTGATATCGAAGCTATAGAATTCAAAGACTACTCTGCTGAACAGCTGGATAGTACTATGGAAGAACTGACTAATTTTGTTCAATTACTCATGGATTGGGCTGATGAAAAGGACTATGATGATATAGAAGATGAAGCTATACAGTTGATGTCTGTCGTGAATAAAACTAAATATCTTCTACAACTGAAGTAAAAAGGAGTTTTTGAAAATTAGGAAAATCTCTGCCGTTTGGTGGGGATTTTTTGTTTTGCATAATTTATTTGTTTTTACTTTGTAACAAATTCTCTAAGCCATAGTCATCTATATTTCTTGATCATGTGAGTAATGATTTTTGTTTCTCCGTCTATTACTTCATGAAATGTTGGTGTGATGACTTCTGCATCTATTTGTTTCCAATCTATCATAGCAGCATAACTTCATGGTAGGAGATTGATGATGTTGTCTGGAGCCAGTTCTATGATAGTGTCTGTGATAGTTTTTTTTCGGTAGTTTTTGAGTTTGGTGGTGATCGGAAGTTTGTAATTAGATATCAAATCTTGAGGGCTTACCAATCCATACATAGCAGAGAGTATCAAGACATGCTGGTTTAAGTATTGTTTAGATTTATCGTCTAATGATGGATAATCTAATGCTTGGTATTGAACCCCTGTGTAGCGTTCTATCGCTGGTAATGTTGGAGACTCCTCTACTGTTTTGTTTAACTGTATGGCTTCTTCGTATCTTTTGCCTGTGCATTTGAGATCTTTGGGTGTGGCGTTTTTTGCTAGATCGAGTGGTAAATCGAAAGCGAAGCTTCTTTTCTCTGATGTTTGCTCTCCACCCTTGTTCTTAGCCTCTGATGGTGCTATGAGTATGATTGTTTTTTCCATCTTGTCTGTTTCTTAAATAGAGAGTGTTATATATGTGTATTTCCTGCGCTGTAGATTGCAATGTGAATTAGAGATTTTCAATCTTCTGTGTTGAAATGCACTTGCAATGAGTATGCTATTTGTATATTGACATGATATACAAACATTCTTTAGTCTTCCTTTGGATGATGGCTAACAATGGATTGAATGTTTTGGAAGATAGAGCTTCCGAATGAATGAGTAAAATGTGAACTATGATTTCTCTTCTATCTCTTTGTATACTACTTTTTTTGACTGATAGAGCTGAAGCTCAATGAGCTTTGTCTCAACTACCTGGCTATGATATAGCCACTGATAATAGTTATAGTCATTTCCATCCTTATATCATGGGTTTGGACAACAATACTCGAGCTACAGGTGCTTTGTGAAAAATGAAATGAAAGCATGGACGTAATACTCTCTTTGCTGGTTATGTAGAAGCTAGTCATATAAGAAAAGCTCAGACTGGGCCATCGTTGTTTGTAGCACCAATGATAAGTATGGATTTCACCTTAGCATGATGATTGGCTAGAAATGTATGGCGAATTGGATGATTTGGTGGAGATTTTTCAAATCCTCGTACGAAAGTAAACCTACTTGCTTGAGTACGTTTTGTACAAGAACGATCTGATGAAACAAAAATGTTGGTGAGTGGTATCATGCGCGTCTGACAAAAAGGAAGTAATGAAATATCACAGTATGATGGATATATGGCTCCAGATGTAGAGATTTGATTTTTTCATCAGTTTTGAAATCTAACAGCCTATCTACGTTTGCAATGAGAATTTCCACTGACTGAAAGAACAGAAGAGATGTTGCCGTCTCATCCTGATATGTGAAAGGCTAATGTAGGTGCATATTATCATGTTTCTGATTTTTTGACGTTGATGCTTTCTGCTGGTACTGAGATAGTACATGATCAGTGACAATTTGATGTTGCCCCGGCAGGGAAAGTTTGAATAATATGAGCTTTCTAGTTTTTTTTGAAAAATGTTAGGTTTTTTGACAAATGTGCTTTCGTAGTTATACTATAGGTCCTGCAATGATGTGAATTACAAAATTGCTTGATGTTATGTTAGCATTTGATACTTCGTATCATCTCGTATAACCTCTGTCATCTATGCCTTGTATTCACCGTGTTAGGATAACTTTAGCTTTCAACAGCTAGATGTGTCCACACACATTGTATGGCTTATAAAGACGGCCCGTTAGGGTTGTCTTTTTGTTTTTGAGTGAAATTATTAATTGTTGATTGAGCTAGTCTCTCATAATATTTGGTTTCATTGTTCTCGCATTTGCATTCGTTGATCGTATGCACTTAGATTTATATAGTTGCCTTCGACAAATCCATCTCTGAGCTCCTCTACTGCTGTGATGACAGCGCATCTTTCTACATAGGGTATGGTTTGACCATCATCCTCACGAAAAGTGTCTGCTATTTCATCGCAGCCGTTCTCTATGTATTCTTTGAGAGTTTCCCGAGCTTCTTCTGGTGCTCAGATCGCTTCTAGTTGATCATTGATTCGTCACATAGTCTTTTGCTCTAAGCTAAATACTATTTTGTATTTTTGCTTTTTGTTTTTTGACTGAGTTGTATTGGGTTCTATTCTTCTTCTGTGGTCATCGCGCCAAAGAGTTGTCTTATAATTTGTTCTTTTTCTTCTTCGGTCATTGTCTCAAAGCCTTTCGGTAGTAGATCGTAATATTCTTTTAGTGAATCTGCGTGATCCGTAGGTATTCAAGTTGTTTCCATTTTTTAATAATTATTAAATTTTTTTGTGAGTGCTCTATTCTATGTTATCTTTATTTCTTTTTTTTTAGCCTCTCTATGAACGGAATATCTGCTTCTGTAATATCATAATTATCCATCTCCTCTGGGGTGACTCGAGCAAAATCTTGTATTTCCTTTTTTTCAATAACACCTGATTGAAAAACGCAATGGATAGCTACTAATACGACATGTTTTATTTCATCATACACATGTGATGAATACTCAAAAAGTTCATTTGCTTTGATTTGTATTCACAGTTCTTCTTCGATCTCTCTTTCGATACAAATACGAAGATCTTCTCCGAAATCTACTTTACCACCTGGAAATTCTCGACGATCACAGTTGTGTTTATCTGATGGTCTTTGAGTAATCAAAAACTTGCCGTTATCTTCTATGATAGCAGCAGTTACAAGTAGTTGATACTTTTCCATGGTATCTGTATTAGATGTTAAAGTTTTTTCTCAAGATGGCTCCTGTTGATTCTCAGCTTTTGATGGCTGTATCTATGATAGCATTGATTTGTTCTGTAGTCATAGAGCCATCTCCTTTGATTTTGACTTGGAGAGCTATCGATTTTTTGTCGTCTGGGAGTTGTTTTCCTTGATATATATCGAATGTACTGACTGTCTCTATTTTATCAACTTTCTTGATAGCTTGGATGAGTGATCAAAATTCTTCTGTTTTGTTGACTACGAAAGATAAATCTCTCAACAATATTTGATCTTGTAGAGTTTCATAGTTTCCTTTAGCTTTTTCTGCTTTGCTCTGAGCAAAGATAAGTCCTGGGATATCGATAGAAAGATATACTACTTGAGCGTTGGATTCTAGCTTGCAACTTTCTACGATGAGTGGATGTAGTTCTCAAACAAAACCGATTGGTTGGTCATGTAGTATGATGGTAGCTTGTTTTTTTGGATGGAAATGTTGGTCTGTAGTGAGTTCATAGTTTGGTGTATCGCTCGTGACTGAATCTGCTATATCTTTTGCATCTAAGAAAAGATCTGATTTTCGTTCTTTTTTCTTTTTTTGGTAAAGAATGATGCCTAGCTGTTTGCTTTCTGTCATATCAGGAGTCTGGTTTGTGAGTCAGTATAGCTTGTTGAATGGCTGATTGGAGCTTGTTTTTTCTCGTACACCATTGATAGATGAGATACGAAGTTGATCGAAAAATTTGCTATTTTTGATACATTGTTGGAGTAATTGGTATATGGTGGCATTGGATAAATTCGCTGTCTCTGGTGCTGTAGCATTGAGCATAGATGGTAGTTTTTCTTGATCAACGTGAAACATCTCTAGCATGTTTATGTGAGATCGTGGATATAGTTCACAAAGATCACAGTTATGTTTTGTTTTGAGGATATTTTCTAGTTCACCAATCTTGGTTACTATAGAACTATTCTTGTGTGATTCTATCTCTCTCATGATAGATTTTTTTTCTATCTTTTCATAGCCGTATATTCTAGCTATTTCTTCTTCTATATCTTCTGAGATAGTCAAATCTTCTGTTCATCTTCGTAGAGGTATACTGACATGGTCTCATTCTAGCTCTGATCCTAGTAATGTGAGTATCTTCTCTATGACCTTATCGAAATATTCTTTTTGTTCCCCAAAGATTCTTTGGATGATTGTTTCTTTGTTTATCTCTACAGGAGAGGCATATTTCTTGTTGTCATTGTATGTTTGATGACCACCTTTTGTATATGTTCATAAATCTTCTTTGTACTCCTCTGCTATCTGATGAAAAATGTTTGGCATACAGAGTGTGTAGCGTGGTGATATGTCTTTTTCATATCTAATGATTGCGTCTGTCCTTAGTCATAGTCTGAGAGCTGTTCTTCTAGTGACTATAGGATGAAAGTTTGCTATCTCTACTGTGATTTTTTTTGTGTTTTCTGTGATTCATGAGTTTTTTGCTCATATGATCCCAGCAAGTGCTAGTATTTTTTCTTCATCTGTGATCAGTATATCTCCTTCTTTGAGTGCATGTGTTTTGTCAAATAGATCTGTAAATTCTTCTCCTTCTTTAGCATCTCTGACTATGATCTTTCCTTTTATTTTTTCACTATCGAAGAAGTGAACTGGTTGACCGGTGATGAGCATAAATATGTTTGAAAAATCTACTCGATTGTTTCTTGGTTGAAGACCCAAATCTATCATAACTAATCTCGTTTCAAGAGTGGATTTTTTTATTTGGACATTGTTTAGTTGGAAAGCACTGTATACTCTAAGATTGTCTGTTTGTGATTCTACTAAAGACTCTGTATCGCTATCGATGGTGGTGAGTGCTTCTTTGTAGCTTTTTAATGCTTCTATATTTTGGATCTTTGGTTCGTTGTGTGTAGAATATATCGTATATATCTCATTAGCTAATCAGAAATGACCTGTGAGGTCTGGTCTGTTCGTGATAGTCTTGTTTTCTACATCTATAATATTGTTTTCTAGTCGTGGATATTTGTCTGCCAATGAGCGTCCTAGATCTTCTTTGGTAATGTCCAAAAAGTCTGTTTCCTCATCTCATTCTACTCTTTGCATATTTCGTATACCATGCAATTCGAGATCTTCCATGATGCCTAGTTCTTCTTTTGCACAAATCATACCAGCGGAAGATTCACCTCTCATCTCTCTGGTACCTATAGTGATATCCAATTGTGGGAGATATGTTCATGGTAGTGCCACTGGTACATAGTAACCTTCTGTGATATTTTCTGCAGCGGTACATATTTGGAATACTCCTTCTTTTCCACAATCTATCTGGCAGATCATGAGTTTGTCCGCGTTTGGATGTTTTTTAGTTTCAGTCACTGCTCCTATCACCACAGTGTCTGCTATCTTTCTTTTTTTGATTTCTTCTAGCTCACAGGACTTGAGTGTGATTTGGTTTCATATGTTTTCTATACTATCGTCTATACTCAGAAAGCTTTTTAGAAGATTGTGTGAATACAACATTTCGGGTATGTTTTTTCGTAAATACAGTCTTGATAGTTATGTATAGTCCTTTTTCAAAGCATTTGTCATCTTGTGTTGATTCTACTTGTCTTGCAAAGTAGTTGTCAAATCTGCATTATGGTGGAGAATTTCTTTATTTTTTTGTCGAAAAAAATCGATGACTTTGCCCGAAGAATCTGCAGTTGATGAAGTGAATGATAGTGGTACAGTAAACCACGCTATAACAGATGAAATGACCCAATCTTATATAGACTACGCGATGAGCGTTATCGTTTCACGTGCTCTTCCTGACACGAGAGACGGACTAAAGCCTGTATTGAGAAGAATATTGTATGCTATGTATGAAATAAGATTGTTTCACAATACATCTCATAAAAAATCAGCTAGAATCGTGTGAGAAGTGTTATGAAAATTTCACCCTCATGGAGATACTAGTGTATATGATGCCATGGTGCGTATGGCTCAACCTTTCTCATTGAGATATCCCTTGGTAAATGGACAAGGAAATTTTGGAAGTATAGATGGAGATGGTGCTGCTGCGATGAGATATACTGAAGCTAAACTAACAAAAATCGCTGAAGAAATGCTAGCCGATATAGAACAAGATACAGTAGACTGGAAAGATAACTTTGATGGTAGTTTGCAAGAACCTATCATGCTGCCTACTAAATTCCCAAATCATCTATGTAATGGTACGATGGGTATCGCTGTAGGTATGGCAACGAATATGGCTCCACATAATCTAAATGAAGTAATAGATGCGTCTTTAATGTTGATAAAGAACAGTGAAGCTACTATAGATGATATTATGGAAATCATAAAGTGACCAGATTTTCCAACTGGTGGTATTATGTTCGATCATGCTAATATCAAAGAAGTCTACAGAAGAGGAAAGTGATGAATCGTGTGTCGTGGAAAAACTCACATGGAAGAAAAGAAAGGTAATACATTGATCGTGATAGATGAGATTCCATATCTAGTGAACAAATCTAATCTAGTAGCCAAAATAGGTGATCTTGTAGTAAACAAAAAAATAGAATGAGTGATCGATATCACAGATGAATCTAGTAACCACGAAATCAGAGTGGTAATAACTTTGAAAAAAGGATTCGATGCTGATAAGATTCTGATACAACTATTTAAATACACAGAGCTACAAAACAATTTCAATCTAAACAATGTAACTCTAATAGAATGAGGTATTCAACCAAGAATGCTAAATATAAAAGATCTATTGGTTGAGTACATACAGTTTAGAAGAATTGTAGTACAAAGAAGATCTGAATACCAATTAAAAAAAGCGAAAGATAGATTGCATATATTAGAATGATTGAAAAAAGCTATCGATATATTAGATGATGTGATAGATACTATAAGATGATCTCAGACTAAAGATGAAGCTAAGAAGTCATTGATCTCAAAATTTGAGTTTACAGATGTGCAAGCTGAGTATATACTACAAATGAGACTACAGTCTTTGGTAGGTCTAGAAATACAAAGAATATTGAGCGAAATAGATGAGAAGTTGGCATTGATTGAATATCTAGAAGGAATTCTTTCTGACCCTGCAAAACTTGATGGCGTGGTCACAGATGAAATGAAAGAAATTAAGAAAAAGTTTGGTGATGATAGAAGAACAGAACTTTCAAATGATACAAGCGTCTACAATCTAAGCGGTAGCTTGAAAGCTATGAGAGATGCTGCTGATAAAGTCAAAGAAGATGTGATACTTTGGATAGGAAACGATTTTAGTATCAAAGTGCTGTACCAATCAAGAATACTAAATACTCCTGAAAATACTTTGGAACTTGTCTATACACATAACCAAGATAAGCTAATCGTAATCACAGACAAATGAGAGTTGGTTGTTCAAAGATTGAAAGATCTTTGAGTGTTCAAGACAAATCAACAATCTTTGAGTTTGAAGAAACACTTTGAACTAAAATGAAATGTTGTGTTTGCTAGAACCATATCACAAGCTGATTATAAATATCTATGCTTCCTAACAAATCATAATAATCTGAAAAAGATGAAGAAAGAGCTTCTTCTAAAGTTCAAGAAATTCCCAACGATCTGTATGTGACTTGGTAAATGAGAAAAGATAGTATCAGTGAAAGCTGTAATAGAATGAGATAAGCTCGTGGTGGTAACCAAAAAGGCTATTGGTTTGATCTTCGATGAAAAAGAGGTGAGAGCCATGGGTAAAACTGCTGGTGGTGTAAAAGCTATCGCTCTAGCAGATAAAGATGAAGTTTCTAATATGTTTGTATATAGAGAAGAGCCTTTCTTGCTTATCTATGGAAAGAATAATGCTAAGATGTTGAATATGGAAGACTTGAGAATTCGAAAGAGAGCCAAACGTGGTGATGAATGGGCAAGTTTGAAAAAGGGACAGATAGTCCTAGGAGGTATGAGCGTAGAAGAAGGAAATCTTAGACTTAGATTGGAAGACGCTAGTATTGTCACTTATGATTCTGATGATGTACATTTATGAGGTCCATGAGCGTCATTGAAAGAACTTACTAAAAAATCTATAGAGATGGCATATAGACCATGGGAAGAAAGAGAAGAAAATATGAAATATAAAGAAGAAAAGAAACAATCTGAAGCTGAGGAAACAGACACATCTGAAGTGGCAGAAACTAATGAATGAGCTGAATCTGAAGATAGTGAAGAGGCATCTCCACAAGAATAGTAAATCGTTTTATTTTGATGGCGATTTTTGGCCATGAATAAAGAGTGAACAAATGCGTTGATAGTGCGTGCTACTTTCCCTAATGATGGGAGATTGTTGAAAAGATTCATAATTTGATTATTGAAGAGTAAATCAGCATTGGAAATATACCGCATGAATTATGTCAAACACTACTATATTGATGATTCGTCATCTATAGTTGGAAAAGAAAAGAAATTATTGGAAATTGTTTACTTAGATAGTCAAAAAGACAAGCTTGTGTCTTACTTTAAGAAACAGCACCCTCAAGGTGTAGATGCTTTGTCTTTTTAATGTCTGTTTTATGTTTTTGAGTTATGATGAAGACAATATTAGTTACCTGATCAAGTGGTTTTATCGGATATCATTTGTGTAAAAGATTGTTGGATGAATGACATCATATCGTTGGTTTAGACTCTGAGAATGAGTATTACGATGTGACATTGAAACAAGCGAGAAGACACCTTTTGGAGAAATATGATAATTTTGATTTTTATCATTCTGAATTAGAAAATATCTATATTTTGAATTCTATATTCGAAAAATATGAAATCTCCCATGTCGTAAATTTGGCTGCTTATGCAGGCGTTAGATATAGTATGCAAAACCCTTTTCCATATGTTCAAACAAATATAGTAGGATTTCATAATATCTTGGAACTATCAAAAAAATATAAGGTGGAGAACTTTATATATGCATCTAGTGCATCAATATATGGATCTAACAAACCTCCGTTTGGTGTCGATGATAGAACAGATACTCCTCTATCGTTGTATGGCGCTACTAAAAAAGCTGGTGAACTAATAGCACATAGTTATTCAAATCTGTTTGGTATCAAGACTACTGGTTTGAGATTCTTCAATGTATTAGGATCACGAGGTAGGCCTGATGGTGCTTTGTTTATCTTTACAGATAACATAGCTAGAGATAAACCTATACAGCTGTTTAACTACGGAAAAATGAAAAGAAACTTTACTTTTGTAGGTGACGTAGTAGATGGGATTATCAAATCTTTTGACAGTCCAAAGCAATATGATATTTTCAACCTAGCAAATGATGATATTGTTGAATTGACTTATTTTGTTGAAAGAATAGAGCACGAATTGGGAAAGAAAGCAGAAATAAATCTAGTAGAGATACAACCTTGAGAAATAGAAGAAAGTAGGGTAGATATTAGTCATACGGCTAATGTCTTGTGATGGAAACCTACAACTAATATCGAAGATATGGTTAATGAATTTGTTTCTTGGTACAAAGATTTTTATACGTCTAAGTAGTAGATCCTATGCAAAAAATAGAGCGTGTTTGAATAGTCTGATTGTGATATGTTGGATTGCCATTGGCTTACCATTTTGCTAAAAAATGATTTGAAGTAGTATGATATGATATTGGTGAAAAAAGAATATCAGATCTTAAACAATGAATAGATATTACGTGAGAGATTGGAGAGGCAATCAAAGATGTAGATATTGCATATAGTACTGATGTGAATGGTTTGAAAGATGTAGATGTGATAGTGGTAACTGTTCCAACACCTATAAACGAGCATAAATCTCCTGATTTTTGACCTTTGGAAAAATCTTCTGCTGCCATTGGTTCTATATTACAAAAATGACAAATAGTTGTATATGAATCTACCGTATATCCAGGTTGTACTGAAGAGTTGTGTGTTCCTATTTTGGAAAAATCATCATGACTGTCTTTCCCTGAAGATTTCCAAGTTTGATATTCTCCTGAAAGAATCAACCCGGGTGATACTAAATACAAACTCGATACTATTGTGAAGGTAGTAGCAGGTAGTGACTCCTCTACTACTGATATATTGGCTGATTTTTATAGTGTGGTAGTCACTGCAGGTGTTCATAAAGCTGCTAGTATCAAAGTAGCTGAGGCTGCTAAAATAATTGAAAATACACAAAGAGATATCAATATATGATTGATGAATGAATTACAAGAGCTGTTCGATAAATGTGGTATTAGTATTTGGGATGTCTTGGAAGCAGCTAAAACCAAATGGAACTTCCTACCGTTCTTTCCTGGTTTAGTATGAGGACATTGTATTTGAGTTGATCCATACTGGCTTGCATACAAAGCTCAAGAAGTATGAATGCATCCTGATATGATCTTAGCATGAAGAAGAAGAAATGATTATCAACCTGTGTATGTAGCTAATAAGATGATCAAATACATGCTTGCGAAGAATCTGTTGCCTGGTCAATCTCGTATTTTGATCTTGGGACTTACATTCAAACCAGATGTTCCTGATTTCAGAAATAGTAAGGTCGTTGAACTAATCCAAGAATTGAAAAGCTTTGGGGTAGATATCTATTGTCATGATCCATATATTGACTGACTGAAGTGAATAGTGAAACATGAATTTGGATTGGATGATGATCATATTGTATCTAATCTATCCTTGAGTGACTACGACTTGGTTTTGAGAACGGTTGATCACAAAGAATACAAGGAACTGGATGAGAGCAAAGCTCAATACTTTTTGGATCTAAAAACTATGTAATATATGTGATTGCTTCGTGATGAGCCCTTGAATCAAAAATTACTCAAACAATGATTTTGGGTTTATCTTTTTTCTTTTCTTGTAGCTCCTGCAGGCTATATTTTTAGGGTGATTCTATCCCGTGAGTTTGATGTAGCTACAGTATGAGTATTTTTTTCTGTAGCTTGATTGGTCGTGTTTTTGGCTACCTACAATGACTTGGGTCTTACCAATAGTCTAAAATACTATCTACCAACTTTTTGGATAAAGAAAAAATATGATGCTGTGAAGACCTCTTTTTTGATGACTTTAGGGTTTCAAATTTTCACAGGAATTTTGATAATCATTGTGTTACTTTCTGGTGGAATAGATCGACTTGCAACAAATCATTTTCATCATCCACTTGCGAAAGACTTTCTTCAGATCATGTTATGGTACTTTTTATTGGTGAATATATTTCAAGTCCTTGGAACATTGATGGCATCTTTTCAGGATGTAATAGGAGAAAAGTTATCGTATTTTATTAGGATGTGGAGTATTAGCATCGTTGCTATTGCTCTTTTTGCTTTTGGATTTGATGATCCTCGTCTTTATGCGTGGTCACGAGTTTTTGGCTTAGCAGCTTGAGTAATATACACACTTTTTATTTTTTTTTATAAATATCAACGCAGGATCAATCTATGAAGATTTCGTTTTCAATCTATAAATATAAAGTCGTATGCTCGCTACGCTCTTTGGATTTTTATTGGTATGAATGCTCATATACTAATGAGCCAAATAGATCAACAGATGGTCGTGAATATGCTTTGAGCTTATGATGCTGGTTTGTACTCTAATTATCTAAGTCTTTTCAATGCTTTTGGATATATGTATGTTCCTTTAGTTAGTATCGTTTTTCCTATCGTGGTTGAACTATATACTAAGAAGAAGGAAAAAGACATGAACAGACTCTATAATCTTATTTTCAACTATATGACGCTTTTCACTCTTATCTGATCTGTATTCTTTTTTCTTTTGTGACCTGAGGTTTCTGTTGTTCTTTATGGAGCAGATTTTGAATATTCTTGAGTATTGTTGAAATATGCTGCTTTTTTCTTGCCTATGGTGGCTGTGAATATGATGTGTAGCACTATACTTAGTGCAATAGGCAAAGTTGATAGCTACGTGAAAATAGTTTTGTCCGTATCTGTGCTTAATGTGATCTTAAACTACTTCATGATAGATCAATGGTGAATGTTGTGAGCTCTTTTTGCAACAATGTTGAGTTGGAGTCTGATCGCTTTTTTTGCCTTTTCTAGAGTTTCCAAAGAATTTGTTTTCAAACCACAACGATGATTTTGGTCGAAAAATATTCTTTTGTTGTTTGTGTGTTTCACTGTATTCTTCTTTTTGTTAGATTATTATTCTATTGTTCTTTTTGCTGGTTGAACTTTCTCTGATTTTATAGTACTTGGTATATTGTTCTGTGTTTTGTTTAGCCTAGTCGCTGTTTGCAATATGCAGAAAGTGAGGGCTTTGTATAAAGAGATTTTGTTTTTGAGAAGAAATCAGCATAGCTAAATTTAAATAATCATCTATCATGTGGAATATAATACAAATCATTAAAAGAAAGTTTCTATTTGTTTTTGCTAGATGACTTGCGAACCTTGTTATGTTTTGACACAATAATTATGTGTGGTTACGTATTTTTAACAGAAAAGTTGCTAGATTTTTTGGGATGGTAAATAAATATTGATGACAAACTTTGCCTCTCTTGTTTTCGCATAATTTAACTAATTTTCGTTATGAAAATTGGTTTGATAAACAGAAGTTTTCTTGAAGTGAACCTGATTTTTCAAAAGTATATCTGGCAAGTAATGATAAACTCCCAGAACTAAATTTTAATGGTTGACTTTTTTTGTGAGTTGCAAATTTGGACGGATTTAATCTTCTTTCCCAAAAAAACCAAAAAGACACGATTTTTTATGATATCAATGAACAACAGCTTTTATACTTGTATTGTTTGCACAGACTTGTTCTCCAGTGTGAGACCCCGCTGCAATTTTTGTGATGTCTTTTTTCTAGAGATGTGACTTGATTGACACAGATCGATCTCAGCAAGGCCAGTCTTGATGATTTATTCTGGCAATTGCCATCTTCTCAAATTAAATTGAAAAATATTGATCCTTTTCTGGAAAAATTAATAAATACTCTTCAAACGCCTCAAGATCTTATCAGAAACGAAAATGATAAAATTGTGGGTGTGAGGTTTTTTTCAAAAACTTCTGTGATTTGAGATTTTGAACCTATGATTTCATTGTCTGAATATAAATGAAAAAGCTGACAACAAGTTTTATCGTTTGTTAGAGAGAAATGATTTCTTTTTTCTCAATCTTGATATGATGTATTGAAAAAAAACTTAAGTATGAACTCAACTTTATATGTAGGAGGTGGTATTAGCACAAATCTTTTACAAACTCTATTCTCCTTGTATAAGTATGAAAAGATTTCTTTGTGGACCTCAAACATCTTTAGTCCCTATTTTTATTATAGAGAAGTTAGAAAAAGTTTTCGTTGTATTTTAGAAACAATAATTTTCAAGCAATGACCTGAAATTGAATTGTTAGTTGACCAACGTAGAAAATTTGTTTCACAAAAAAATTTCTATCCTATAACTAATCACAAATTTACTTTTCGTTCTATACTGCCTTATCTTTCTTGATCTGGAGTAGAAATCGTAGTGAAAAAGGATAAGAACTACTCTTATTTCCCAAATTTTGATTATTATTCTTTTGCAGAATTTAAGAAAATAATTGATGATGTAAGACCTGACACTGTTTTTTTTCACCTATTACTAAGTGAATGAATTGACATCCATGAAGTTTTGACTCTTTTTGAAAAAGTTAGATCTAATGGCCGTGTAATTGTACTGGAGCACAATGAATGATTGGTTGATGCGATGACAGATTGCTCATGGATAACTATCTATGGGAAACCTGATGATTTGATCGATATTCCTGAAGCTAACAATCAAAGTAAAATAAGAAATCGTCTTCTCCTCTACGATCCGATAGTGTAACTATATTGTTTTTAGATATAGTTTGTATAGTCGGTGGATGACAGAAGGCAAAGTGTTTGCTAATACATAAACAACTATATTTTGGATGCTTTTATGGCTGTTAATCGACTGTTTTAGACTTTCTCTTCATCTCTTATTCTTTCAAGCTAGTATTCGATTGATCCCAGCTTTGAATAGGTAGTTTGCATATGTTTTTGTTAGTTGCTTATTTAGTAAATCTTTTCCTATTAGATTAACTATTCTCTCATTGCCTAACGCATTTTTAATAAACCTTTCCGAAGATCTGTTTTTTGTAACTTTGTTTTGATTGTGCTGATTTTCTGTCCCGTATATCCTACCTGTATAGTTGATTAGTAATTGTTTGTATTCTTTTTCATCGGCCCACTTTCGTATTTTTGATCGTAATACTGATTCTGATATAATATCGTTTTCAAATCTGAACTCTTTGTTATTTAAGAATAATGAAGTTTTGCGTATAGTTCCTATTTCTCGATTTATTTTCTTTTGTAGATATTTGTCATAATCTATTCGGTACTCATTTTCTCATCAAAAAAAGTCTTGGCTTCCAATAAGGTTTCCAGTGTCTGTCTCACAATAGAATGATATTGCTGTAGTCATATCATATTTTTTTCTTTCTCTCAATTTTTGTCGCTTATTTAAACAGACAAGAAAACAGTCTTTCGTTAGCCAATCGTCACTATCTAAAAATATAATATAGTCTGAATATTTGTTCAATTTTTCTATTCATGTGTTCCTAGCTACTCAGGGTATTCCAGAGTTTTTTTGATAGTAGTAAAATATGTTTTGTGGATATTTCTGTTGTCGTTGTTCTACGATTTGTTTTGTATTGTCTGTAGATCCATCATCAACTATGATATGTTCCCGATTATATTTATTTTGACCTTCTTGTTCTACAATAGAAGATATGGCTTTGGGTAACAAGGCTTCACGATTATAGGTAGGTGTGATGATAGTTATGAATGGTTTTGTGGACATATTTAGAGTGATTTTATATAGATATGCTTATACCATAGGCTAAGAATTAGACCTGTTAGTAGTTCATTGATATTTTCCTTTTCTCAATCGTAGTATTTTTTTAGGAGATCTTTCAGTGAGTTTTTTTTGTATATTTTTATTTCTTTTTCCGTTTGTAAAATGATATTTTCCCAAAAGTTTTGATTTGAATCATGTAACAATAGATCTTCATATCTAACTCAGAATCCGAATCACATTTTTTTCTGATAAACTAAGTCTTCTGGTAGATATTTTAGTAGAACCTGTTTTAGTATATGTTTGTTTTCTTTTTTATCTTTGTAGGACTTTATTTTGTAGCTGTTTGGTAAACTAGCTGCGAAGTCTATAACATCTTTGTTTAGAAATGGAGTTCTAAGTTCCATTCACTGTAGTGATCCTGCAATATCATTGACTAGAGTAATAGAATGTTCGTTTTCTATTCTTAATCATAGTCGAGAAAAAACATTAATTATGTCATTTTTAGGTAATTCTTTTCCGTAGCTTTCAAATATATCTGTGTATAGAAAGTTTTGATATTCTTTTTTCAATACTGTGTTTTTGGATAATTTATTTTGATACATAAGAGATTTTAATTTTCAGGCTGATAATAGATGCTTTCATCCTGTTAGTTTGTATATGTCACTAATTAGTTTGAGCTTGTTCATCCCATCGTAGCCATAGAAAAGTTCATCTGCTCAGTTTCCACCAACAGCGACTTTGATCTTTTCTTTTTTCATCTCTTCAAGTATTAGCTTGTTGTATACTATTTGCATCAGATTTACTGGTTCTGCATAGTTTTGGATGACTTGGATAAGATTTTCTATAATGTTTTTGGGATTCATTATATCCTTTCGGAATATTTTTTTGTTTTTTAGTCATAAATGTTTGGCTATCTTATCTGCTCTAATAATTTCTGGATCGTTGTCATCTTGTCAGAGTGAATAAGTAATGATGTTTCTATCTTGTAACATACAGGCTATGAGAGATGAGTCTATACCACCAGATAGAAATATCCCTACTGGAACATCTGCGTAGCATGTTTGTGTAACGCTTTTTTCCAATATTGACTGACATTGGTCAATCGGATCAGAATCTATGACTACTCTATCTATCTTTAGGTACTTATCTTTGGTTAGTGTTCGTGTGTTTAAATTTAGATGTAGATTGTAACCAGGTTCAAGCTTTTTTATCGCATCAAATGCTGTGTGAGGTGTCGGAATATGTTTGAAATTGTGTATAGAAAAGTTAGAAAGTGCTTTTCGATCTGGTGTAGTCTTTCCTTTTTGTCTTCGTGATAATATTGCCTCTACTTCTGATGAAAAATTGAAAACATTTTCATCGTAGCTATAAACCAATGGTTTTTCACCTATTCTATCTCTGGATAGAAAAAGCTCATTTTTTTCCTCATCGTATATACAAAATGCCCACATACCATCAAATTTCTTTGTGCAACTATCTCACCATTCTTTGTATGCTTTGATAACTACTTCTGTATCGGAACTGGTACTGAATCTATGTCAAAGTTTTACTAATTCTTTCTTGATAGCTTTGAAATTATATATTTCTCAGTTAAAAATCAGTGTAAGTTTTTCATCATGAAATGGCTGATTAGCAGCATCTGATGTATCTATGATAGATAGTCTAGTATGACCCAAAAAGTTTTTGGGTGTCTTGTAGAAAGATTGATGATCTGGTCCTCTAGAAGATAAAATTTCTAGAGCTCTTTCTCCATTTTTTATATCTTCTTGAGTCAATACTTGATCTCTGCGAGTGAAACCCACTATTCCGCACATGATTTTTCAATCATTTGTAAAAATTTTTTTTCTCGAGCTTCTTTGCCAAAATTGTTTTTGAAATGTTCTTTGCTTTTTAACTTTCGTTTTTCTTTGTTTTCTATTCCTTCTTCTATAGCAGATACAAGCTTCAATACAAACTTTTCATTGAATGGTTCCTTTTCTAACTTTTCTTTAAGTTCTTTTCTCGATTGAATCATGATGTCTACTATTTCTTTTCAGTCTATGTTTGTGGATTTTAAGTATGGATTTTTCAATACGATACCATTGATGTTGTTGATCACCATTTCTGGGAGTGCATATGTATTAGTAGTAATAATCCCAAGTCATCTAGAAAGTGCTTCTAGAGCTACCACTCAAAATGAGTCGTAGAAAGTTGGGAAAACTAGAATGTCTGAGTTGGGTAGATAGTGATTGTGTATTGTCTTTCTTTTTTGTGAACCTAGAAATGTAATTCTGCCGTCTGATTTGTACTGATTTTCTAGTGTTTGGTTTTGATATCAAATTATTTCTAGTGTAATATCAGTATTTTGAATTCTTTTGAATGCTTCTAACAGCTCTACTAATCCTTTTGCTCTTCCTGCGAATGCTATGAATATAAACTTTGTTTTCTCGTCAGTGTTGCTTCTTTTGTTCTCTAAAGCCTCTATCTTTGGATAGAGAACTGTTATTTTTTTGGATATTTTTTTTCAAATTTCTTTTTGGAGAAAGTGTTTACAAGCTTCTGATATACATACAATATGTTTGCATTGTTGGCTGTATAGCTTTCGTCTGATAATTCTTTTGTAAAGCTTGAAGGCTTGAGTGTTGTAGAAACTTAGTATGTAAGGATTATCCAGTTCTATGATATATGGTTTGGATGTTCTTATTGGCATATCTCCTCGGGTGTAGATGAGATCTGCACTAGTATGATTTGCGTTGATAGTCCTAATGTTTAGGAGAGGTATTTTTTTAACTATATATGAAATCGCTTTCATATAGATACTCTTCTTTTTAGCTATGTTTACATTGTCTTTTTGCTCTATTTGGGGAATTAGAACTTCTACAAACTTCTCAGCATGGCGTGCTGTATCTTTTTGTCTTTCTCTATGAGATGACTTTTGGTTGAAAAATACTGTTGGTGACTGCTTTTTGTTCATTTGTATGATTTTAATTATTTTTTGCCATATGCTACTATTTCTTTCCAGATTATGTCTTTTAAGAAGAAGAAAGGAAACCTAAGCAGTGTTTGTAATTTTTTAGGTAGAAAGCTAATATGAGGGTAAAACCAATTTGTTTCCCTAAATTCGAAATCGTTTAGTAGTCATGGTAAGCTTCCATGATTGTATGGTTTTACGTGTGTTCGTTCCGCGAAAAAAAAAGAATTATAATCTGTAGGTGTTGCTAATACTATATACCCTCATTTTTTAAGCACTCTTCTGCATTCATGCATTAATTTAATTAATTCTGTTTTTTCGAAGTGTTCAATTAGGTGACCTGCGTATATACAATCTATAGACTCATCATCTAATGGTATTTTTTCTTTTTCTAAATCTAGAAGAATTCACTTTAATCATTGTTTTTCAAGACTGCTTATATCACTTTGACTGTATGATACTCATAGATATTTTTCTTTATTTTTTACATAATAAGATAACCATCAATTAACACATCCAAGATCTAGGACTGTTTCTGATTGTTTTAGTATTTTAATTATTTTTTTGTTTATTTTTGGTATTTTTTCCTTTTTCACTCTAACTTTAGCTGAATATTCAAACATTTATAGTTCTTCGATATTAAAAATTAGGAATGTTTTTTTATTAATATATTTTCAATTAATATATATTTTAGTCCTGAGTTTTTAAATGTGAAGATAGCTTGATCTACGGATCCAACTAGCGGATAGCCATGTTTGTTTAATGATGTGTTCATCACTCATCCTATCCCAGTTTTTTCTTGGAACTTCTTAAGTAGTGAATAAAGTCGTGGATTTGTTTTTTCATTGACCATTTGTGGTCTAATAGTTTTATCTCTTTGGTGGAGTGCTGCTCTTAGGTGATCTTGTGCAAGATCTGTAGTATCTGCTGCTGTGATCATGTATTTGAAGCTTTCTGGTACTTTTTTGGATAATTTATCTCGATCTTTCAAGTATTTAGTTGCTTCTTCTTCCAAGATGGTAGGTGCGAATGGCATCCAAAAATCTCTCATTTTGATCATGTCATTGATCGTGAAGAATGCCTCTAGTCTGTTGGCTTTGGCTAAAATTCATCTATTGCATAGAGATCTAGCTCATCGCTCTCCTCTACCTCTACACACTGCTATGATTTCATCGTTTGCTAATAACTCTGAGATATGTTCGATTAGTTCATCTTGTTTTTCAAATGTATGTAACGTTCGATCTGATTCTATCATTTTTTCTAGTTCTTCTGTTTTTTGTAGTGCCTCTTGTCATAGATACATGGAGTTCATTCCTTTTATGGTTTCTATATTTTCTACTTTTTGGATAAGAAAATCGAATATTCAGCCAATGACATTGGAATCATCTCATGACGAAGGCATGAAATATATCTCTTCCAGTTCTTCTATATCTTGTATCTTCTGGTTGAGTTTTACATTCATGAATACTCATCATGAAACAGCTACTTTTGATACGCCAGTTTCTTTGATTGCGTTTTTGATTCGTTGGGTGACCAACTTCTCTGTAGTATACTGCAATGCTCAAGCTATGTTGTCGAATCTGTGTCAGGCTATTTTTTTTGAAAGATACAATGGGAGTCTGTTTAGCGGTACTTTTGATTTAAATTCTAAACCATCAACCCAAAGAAGGTCTTTGAATAATTGTTCGTATGTTTGCATGTAATATTTTTCACTAGTGTAGGCTGCTAGTCACATCACTTTGTATTCATGTTCCATGGGAGTCATCCCTAGTAGACTGGTCGTGTTTGATCGTAAAAATCATAGTGAATGAAAGAAATTTGTTTGACCGATATCTTCTACTGTTCAGTTTTTCAATGTTTTGACTGTGCTTGATCGTATGTCACCAGCTCCATCGATGGTTAGTAACAGAAAATCCTCTTTTTTTTGATGAAGTCAGTAGAAATAAACAGGTGATAGTGCATGACAGAGATGATGATCTGTAAAATGGATCTTGTTTGGATCTATATCAAGATCTATCGCTTCTTTTATTCTTTGTGAAACTAGTGGTTTGTTCTTTTTGTGTTCTTTTCGCATATGCTTTCTATGCATACTTTCCATGAAACTAGGAAAATTCTTTTCAAAAAAGAATGCAAGTTTGTTTCTTAGAGATCTATTGATTTGATGGGGTTTGTAGTTTTTTTTAACAGCTTTTTTTAGACAGCTCTTTCGTATTGATTTAGAACAATGTACGAAATGATCATGAGCACTAAATGAATGTATCTCATGTAGTTTTTTTAGACTTTCTGTAGGAAATCCAGCGCTGTTTTTGATGTTGTTGAATTTTTCTTCATGGTATATATGTGTGATTTTGTCTTGGTCATATACTGCTACTGTGGAGTTATGTCATGCATAAATACATACTACTTTCATTGTTTTTGGATGGATTAAAATTGATTTTGGAATAGTTCCAATCGTTTGGTTGCTATTTGTTCAATACTGAATGATTTGTCTAATTTAACATCAAACTTATACTGTTTTAATGAATCTAGGATATCGAGCAATTGTTTTTCGAAATTTTCTTGTGATATCAATATTCATTGTTGATTGATGACTGGAGATTTAATCTCTTTTTGGTAGTTGCCTAGCATTACTTCTCTGGCTCAAGTTTTGAAGTCTTTTGTGATGACAGGTAGTCCACAGGCAAATGACTCTATGATTACATTAGGAAAGCCCTCTTTGGATGATGCGTATAGAAAATAGTCTGCATGTGAAAGGTATTTGAAAACATTTTTCTTTACTCAAAGAAATTTTACTTCATTCTTTAGATTTTCATCTTTGACTAATTTTTGAAGCTTGTTGTATTCTGAACCGTTTCCAAGTATTCGATAGCTGAAGTTTGTGTTACCGTTTTTTTTGTATGAAGAAAGTACGTTTATGATATCCTCATAATGTTTGGATGGAATAAGCCTTCACACACTAATAAATATATCTTTTTCGTCAGATTCTTTTTTTAGTTTTGGTTCAATATCATGTTTTTTTTGATCTAGGATAGTTTCAATGTTTATTGGATTGTATATTGTTTTGGATTCTAATGTTGGATGTATTTTGGCAAATATTTTTTGGTTTTCTTTTGAATTTGTGATCAAACAACCTGCTTTTGGATACAATAGTTTGATAAGTTTTTTGTATATTGCTCCCTTGAGTCAAACAAATGCTGACCACGTAGTTCTCATAGATATAATTGCTTTTTTCTTGGAAAGAATATGTATGTAATTTGATATTTCTAAAAAACTAGCTCCATTATCATATCCTGTAATAGTCTTGCGTAGTTTTAAAATAGTTAATGGTAGTAATATGACGGCAGTTCGTATGTTTGATGTTTTGTATAGTGATGTGTATTTGACACTGGAATTGAGTGTGTAGTGTTTTTGATTTGTCAACGTAATGACTTGTATTTCGTGATCTTTGCTCAAGTGATTTGCGACTAAACTAACAACTCTTTCTGCTCATCACGAACCAAGAGAATTGATGAAAAAATAGAGTTTCATTTTATAATGTCTTATATAGATCAAAATATTGTTGGATGTTGTTTGTTCGATCGAACTTTTTTTTGACTAGTTCTCTAGATTTTCAGCTTCGCAGCCTTTTGTTTTCTATAGCTGTTTCTAATGCTTTGGTTATCTGTTCTGGTTTTCAAGGTTCTACTAGTATTAGATCCTTTTGATCTGATATTTCTGGAGTTCAACCTACTCTGGTAGCTATCGTGATACATCATGCCAATAATGCCTCCACTACTGTGGGTGGTAAGCCCTCTTGATAACTGGCATTGATATAGATATCTGTGGATGGTAGAAACACTTGTTCTACCTGCTTGTGATCCATGAATCATAGGAATGTGACTGTTTTTTGTATTCATAGTTTTTTTGTAAGTTTTTCTAGTTCTGCTCTTTCCTCTCCATCTCATACTATTTTGAATGATATTTTGGAACTATTATTTTTTTGTAGTAATGCTATAGAATGCAGTATGTCTTCTACTCATTTTAGTTTTACTAATCTTCCTACAAATCCTAATCTTATCATTGTTTCATCCTCGACACGTTTTCCTGGTGTAAACTCTATTCCTCTATATATGACCGGAATTTTCTTTTTCGTGAATTTTTGAGCGAAGCGCTTGCATCATTGGCTGATCCCGATGACGTGATCAGCATTTCTAAATGTTCGAAACCCTAGTGTCCAATCATAAATCCGTGCTATCATGTTTTTTCGTTGTGCATTTAGTTTTACGTAATCTACGCCGTGTTCTATGTGTATCCGCTTTTTTTTGTGAAACTTAGAAAGAAGCCCTCACCAAAATGAAAACAAGAAAAATCTTGTTCTGGTTTGATAAATATCTGCATCGAATTTTTTGATAATATTTAGCGCATCACGATATTCTTTAGTCCAAAATTTTGGTAATGGAAATGTGGGTATGATTTCGACTGATGGAATGACTACTGTTTGGTATCCATGCTCCTCTATGAGTCAGCTCTCTTGTTTTTGTCCTATAGATGATACTACATTTAGAACCTGTCCAAAATTGTTTTTTGTTCGGTTTTTTGCCCATTCTTGAGCGTGAAATTCTAGTCATCCTTTGTGTGGTGGAAAATATGCTAGAAATTGTACTATTTTTATCATGCTATGTATACGATGCAAAATACTATAATTACGTAAAGAATAAGACTTATCTTGATGTGCCGATCACTGTATAGTAATGCATCTATGTTTTTTTCATGTTCTTTTTGGACTGTGACTATATATAGAAATCTATAGAGAATATATACAACAAATGGTAAACTAAGTAGCATTGCATTTGACTGTGTTGAGTTGAAGCTATAAAAAGCATATGAAACGACAACTATGGTGGTAAGTGAATTGATCAAATGTTGAAGAAAAACAGGATCGTATTTTTCTATATTACTTCTTACCTTATCTGGTAAATGACATTCTTGATATCTCTTCAAAAAACCAAGAAGGAGTGATCAAAAAAATAATAATAGTAACAGTCGTGGTGAGACTGCGACTTGTATCAACATCGCTCATAGGACTCATCTCAATACAAATCATACACTGATGGAAAAAATATCTAGTATGACAATTTGCTTCGTAAAGTTTGTGTAAATAGTAGTGTTTGTTAGGTAAACTATAGCTATAATACCTGCATATATATCCAGTAGAAACAAAGCGAATAATGATATCATAAGGAGTGATATACTAGTATACATAGCAACTTTTTTGTCTAGCTTTCAACTAGCAAGTGGTCTGAATCTTTTTTTTGGGTGTTTTTGATCATACTCGATATCTTTTATATCGTTTAGTATATAGCTAGAGCCTACAAATAGTGAGAAAAGAAGGAATCATAGTACTACTCTACACAGTAGTGGTAGTTCGAAGAAGAGTCAGGAAAATAGTAATGGGATAAAGATGATAGTGTTTTTTATCCATTGTTTTGGTCTTAGAGACTGCATAAGTAGTTTTATTGTTTCCATATGGTAGCGAAAAATAAATCTTCTATAGCTATCTGGTTTTGTATATGAGGTGAACCATGTTTGAATGAGTTTGTGGTTAGATAGTTTATGGATTTATCATTGCTTATTTTTTCCATGTTTTCTAGTCCGCTTCCTCATAGAAGGCTATGAGTGATCAGTATATTGATCTTTGTTGGTTTGAAGTTCTGTTTCAAAAATTCTATACTTCTCAACAATGTCCCTCATGTGTCCATCATATCGTCTATTACATAGAAGTTTTCATGATCTGTTTTTGTTTCGTTTGTTTTGAATACTTGTCTGATCTCTGTTTCTTGTTTGTCTGTATTTCTCCTCTTGTGGATAATGATGCAATCTAGATTGTTCTTTTCAGCTATTGATATTACTTTTTTGGCTGCTCACATATCTGGTGATACTATACAACCAGGCCCCACGATGTACTGTTCGAATATTTGTTCGAAAGAGATGTTGGTGATAAGGATTGGAGCTAGTGAGCTGATGTTTGGATTGTGCAAGTCGGCTGTGATGATTTCGTCTAGTCACTGCGTCTTGAGTAAATTTATAATACTCATTATAGATTGTTGATCTAGGTATTTTTCTGTTTGATCTTTTCTATCTTTTCTCGTGTATGGCAAAAATGGAAGAAGTAGTGTAACTTTGCTTGCGTAAGTTTTCACTAACTGAACACTTAGGATCAGCCAAAGCAGTTCGCTATTGATATCTATGGATGAAAATTTGTGATAAATATAGACATGAGCGTTTTCTAGTTCTGTAGAGCTTAAACCATAAATACGATTTTGTATTTCTCCGTTTTTGAAACTTTGTATAGGCGAAATGGATACATGTTCAAACTGTTTTTTGTGCTTTTCTGGTAATTCTTTTTGTGTACTGATAAGAACTTTTTTCATGTTATTGAAAAAATGAAACAAACAGATTTTGGCAAAACTTAGATATCTTCTTTATATACAGCAAATGCAATTCTATCTTTGAATAGTTTTGTATGACTATGATAGGTTTTGAGTGAATGGTTAGTTCCTTTTCAAAAAAGTCTCATATATATATATCATCTTCATCCATCTCTTTTTCCAGAAACTCTTTTTTTTCTAATTTGTTTTTGAAACATCCATGGATGTTTTCTATTTGGATATTGTTTTCTGTTAGTGTTTCTTGGTTGTTAAGAATGACATCTTGTATGAGTTCTGGCTGATTTAATGATACTATAATAATACTAGAATCTCTTAGTTTCTGGATCCATGTTTTGTTCAGTTTTGTGTTTTTGGCCAGTCTGATTTTGGTTTTTTCTTTTTTGAAACTATATTTGTAACTTGTATAAAGAGCTGACCCAGGCTCTATCATAGTATCGTCAAAGTCGCTATATATCTTTTTAACCATGATTTATAGTAAGTAATATAACTCACAGTATGATAGCTAGTATTCATAGTATTTTTAGTAGTGACATAGATTCTCAAAGAAAATATCATCAGACTGTGACCACTATGAATGCAACTGCTAATATAGGGTATGCTGTGCTGACCTCTTCTTGAGTCAGTACATAGATTCGTATCAATATACTAATAGCGTATAATGCTCATCCTCATAGAAATCGTGGATTGGTAGCAAAAGATAATACCTTTTCAAATAACGTGCTAGATGCTAGTTCTTGGTTGGTGCTTAGTTTTCGTAATATTTGAGCAATACCATTCAATACTGCTGATCCTATCATCAAAATAAGTGTCATGTTACTTCTGAGCTATGAGTAAATAGTGTGGATAAGGGAATATTGAACTTACCTTTTGGTAATAAACTTTGTATCATAGGGATTCTAATTTTTCTTTGATCTTTTTGCTTCATTGAAAACATAGAATCTTGTTTTGCATGAGGTATCTATCATGGAAAAAGTTTCGCATGTATTTTCGTTTCGGTTTTCTATCTATATCTTTGATGACGATAGTGTTAGATATTGATGATAGATGTTCTAGCAGAAGTTCCTGTGTTTTTTTATCGACATGGTGAAGCAAATCAAACATGAGTGCTATGTCTGATTTTTCTATTTTGTTTGGTCCTTCTTTGATCAAATCATAAACCTGAAACTGTAGGTGTTGTCGGTTGTTTTTCTCTGCAAGTTCTTGTAAGTCTTTGATTCTTTTTTGGTCAATATCTATACCTTTGACTGATTTGGTTGGTCGTTTTTTGTGTTGGAAAAACAACGGTATTATACCATAGCCGCAACCTATATCGATTATTGTTTTGTTTTTTAGATCTATTTTTTGATTGATCGTATCGAAAACGTGTCGTGGGAAAATCATGGTTCTAAGTTTCAGATAAGCCTTTGTTTTTCGATTTTTGTGTGAAAATGTATCTAATAAGAATTTTAGATATCCTTTGTTTGTCTTCATCAATTTGCTTTTTCGTAACTAAATATGATCAAACAAAATACGATGAGAGCTAGTATCTGTACCATTGATCTGTTTATACCTGTTTGGTTGAGTACGTATTGGTAAGTGAATGTTGTGAGATATATAAGCATGATAAGCGCTAGTGCTATCACAGTGACTGTATAGAAAAATCTTTGTGGTTTTTTCTTTTTGGTTGTTTCATAAATACCTCGTATGATGGCTATGGTAGCTAGTGCCATGATTGGTCAATAGTTACCCATCTTGTATAAGGCAATGCTGAAAGGTTTTCGTATCTCATTGTGAATAGCTAGATCGTTGATGGTTTCTTCTATTCAAATATTTCCGTTTCAAAATCCTAGGTCATGCATTTTTTTGAATATGATCAATGGTAGTTGGATGATCAATCGACCAATACCAAGGCGTAGTAGATTGTTAAAGTTTTCTTTTTTGAATACTTTGAATCAGTAATAGAGTACATATGTTATGAATATGGCTATTGAGAATATGATTAGTCATTCACTTTTTGTGTATCCTAAGACTCAGATACTAAGTAGTGCTAGTGGGAAGTCTTTTTTGTTTTTTAACCATTGGTAGACGAACCATGAAGCGAGCAAGAAATAGGATGCCATGAATACATCAAAATATGGATTTGTTCAATGTATATGAAAAATAGGAATACTGGCTAATACAAACACTCATGCTGCTGATCGATCTACTTTTTGGGTATAGTGATACAAGAAAGAAAACAAAAGTATGAAGGCAGATATATAGAACAAGAAAGATACAGAATTTACCAGACCTTCGTCTCGTGTTCCACTCATTTTGCTTATATATGTCTTGGTGAACGAAGGTGCTATCGGATATTGTTTGTAACCTCATCACATATAGTTTTCATCTTCTGCATCTAGAATGATGTTGTTTTGGTAATATCGGACTTTTGCTCTATGATTTCGGTTGTTGAAAGTATCATCTTGGTAAGTTGGTACTGAATAGATATTGATAGCTCATAATATAAGCTTTAGCAGTAACCAAAGTGCAAGTGCAGAGCCTATCACTATTTTTCGAGTTGGTCGTTTTTTGATTTGTTTTCGCTCTACTCTAGCTAATTCTACTTTTTGTTTTTTGTGTTTTTTCCACGAAAAAAAACCTAATACGATGATCAAAATTGACTGTAGTGTTAGTATCAATCGTAGATCTCGGTTTAATCACACTCGTGCTATCATAAGTGCTATGATGCTAAGTTCTATGATACCAATCATGAAACTAATAATCAGTCATTCTCCGATGAGAAATTTATATTTTTCTTGTGCTAGATAGATACTCAATCATCCATGAATAGTAACTATAGCTAGTCATATAATGTATCAGATAATAGCCATTAGGATTTGTAAATTAAAAATCCACTTCTTATTTTTTTGATGGTAATGTTTGGTATTGGTTGTCAATCTATGGTGAATGTATCATTGGTGATTTGAACTTTTGCGCTAGGTCCATAAAGGACAAATGCCTTTGTGGTATCTGAGTATTCATTGCTGGAAAATGTGTAAGGATAGAGAAAATATCTCATAGATCATGGTACTGGCCACTTTAGATCACTGTAAAAACTGACCATAGATTTATCATCTGTCTCTATTTTTAAGTTTTCCAATCCTAGTTTGACTTCATCCATGAACTGATATAAATCTCATCTATCTCTAAAGCTTTGATCTTCTTGTCAGATATAGCTTTTCAGATCTTCGATATAATAATTGTTGATCTCCATTCACATTCTGATGTCGTATATTAGTATTGCGATGGCTCAAGCTATAATAACTAATGATCGTTGTTTGTATTTGGGTCTTTTTTTTAGAAGTATGATGACCAAGGCTATAAATAGTAACCAGTAAAATATTGTGAGTGCGGATTTTCAATTGATCTTGGGTCAATATAGAAGATTGATGGTATAGGGTTTATATGTATCCATAGCTCGAAATTGTTTTCGATTTTGTGATAGTTTTTCGGATCAGCCTAAGTTCCTCTGTGATAGTTCTAATCACTGGAGTTGGATATTTCATTGAAAAACTATGACTGCAGGATTTTCTGTTCTATTGAGTGTGATTTTTTCATCGAAACTGACTGTGTCTTGTATGTTTCGTTGTTTGGTCGCTCTAAACTGGGTTCATTGAAGTAATCATACGGCCATTACTCATTGTCCTGCTACATCGCCTACTATTTCTCGAGTATTGAAGTTGAAACTAGTGTCTCATAGAATAATACATTGTCATCAACATTGAGCTTGTACCTCTCATGAATCCTCTTGGTATGCGCTAAATCCGTCTTGTTGAAAAGCCAGAGCAGACGAATACAAAAGTCATAATCAAAAAAATGATAGAAAAAGCTTTGTAATTTTCATCATAGGGCTTATCTGTAAAATATCTTTTTATATATAAGTTCTCGTAGTATTTTTCGTGCGTTGCTGTTTTTTTGACCTTTTTCTAGACTATACTCTGTATAATGAATGTTTACTCAAACTTCTGTATATGTTAATTTGTTCTTTTTGATCTGATGTAACAATTCGCTGGAATATGTCATACCATCTGATTCTAAATGAATCTTCTTGAATGAATCAGTTTGTATCATCTTATAACCACTTGGAGGATCGGTCACTTGCAATCAAGTGAATAGATAAGTGACTATTTTTGAACCTCGTAGTATAATCTTCCTAGCTTTTGGTATATTGTGTGCGTTTCCATCTGGTCTAAATCTAGATCAAAGTATGACATCGTATTTGTCTGTCTGAGCTTGTTTTTGAAATTTTTCTATGTCATTGATATCCATTTGACCATCTGCATCGTATGTTACGAATCGTTTTATATCATGCGAAGATCAATATTCTTTTGCTCGAGCGAAAAGAGTCTTGTTGGCAGCTCAAGGTCCTCTATTGATCAAGTGGTTTAGCAGTATGATATTATGTTGAGGGTACTTGTTTTGTATTTTAACCACTACATATTTAGTTTGATCAGAAGAGCCATCGTTGGCAATTATGATGTTTTTGAATCACTTTTGGATGATCTCTTCTATTACATCTCAAATTGTTTTTTCTTCGTTGTAAGCTCTGATTAGAAAACAGTACTCATCGTTATTTTTTGCTCGAGTATTTGTCCCTGTTTGGAATTGTTCCTTTGCGTAGTTTGTGTTTTGCTGGCTTACTAAATACTCTATTTTTGTGAGTTTGTTTAGTAGAGAAAAAAACAGATACATCAGAAAGATGATAGAACTGTATACTATGGCGTCAGCTCATCTAGCTATCCCGAAAAACCTACCAAAGCTGTTTAGTAGATCGTTGTTGAAACTGAATAGCATCAGCAAAACTCCTCCACCGACAAATACTAGGAAATGCAATAGTGTTAACTTCTTTCTGTGAAATAAGTCTACTGCAAAAAGGATAAAGAGCACTGACGATACAATGATGATCAGGGTTAGAATGCTCATATGTGATATTTTGATATAGAAAAAGTGTCAACTGTTCTGTGTCTTTGTAGTGTTTGTGAGTATGATTGCAATTTGTAGCCAGTTTAGTGCTATTTACATTTTTTTGATTGTATTCTTTATCTTTATATTTTCATGTTTTTGATTGTTTTTTCCATTTGACGCTTTGTGTCACGTTCTTTGAGTATTTGTTTTTTCATGATTTTCTTCATGCGTTTTCATAATCATATCAATACTTTGATACGATGTTTGCGTGTATAATATACTTGCAAAGGTATCAGACTGAAACCGGTTTTGTTTGTCTTTGTGAATAATTTTGTGATCTCTCTTTTGTTTAGAAGTAGCTTTCTTCTTCATTTGGCTTCGTATATGCCGATTTGCTGTAGCGAGGCTTTTTTATACAAAGGAATATCCATATTGATGATGAATACTTGACTATCCTCTAGTCTGATGATAGCATCTTTTATATTCACTTGTCAGCTCTTCAATGATTTTACTTCATATCACTTGAGAACTATGCCAGCTTCTATTTTGTCCTGTATATCAAAATCGTGATATGCTCTTCTATTTTTTGCTAGTACTTTCATGATTTTGGTTGTTGGCTACTGAATATGATATTTGTAGCTATATTGGTTTGCTAGTCTAGCTCGATTTTCTTTTTTTAACAAGTATTCGTTCAATTTTTTTTAAAATTGTTGTTTTTGCTTATTGAATGCGATAAAAACAAGATGTTGCTTGTTTTCTTCGGAGCTATGTATACTGTGTTTGGAAACTTTGTTTGTCTTTTTTTCTATGTTCTATCCTTCTATTTTCGAGCAATTTTCATGAGTAAGGGCATGATTTTCAACCATTGATGATTTGCCTGTAGAGCTAGAAGAGAAAACAATTTGGTCGATTGCAGATAAAAAAAAAATTAGAGATCATCTGGTGAATATACTATGGAATAAGAGTGATTGTTTGTTTATGGATCAAAGACATACAAATAAAATTTTGAAAGTTGATGATGCCTCTCCCAATGATCCTTGTGATGCGATGTATACTAGTTCTGTTTGATCAGTGTTGACTCTGCAAGTGGCAGATTGTGTACCTTTGCTTATCTATGTTGATTCTAAGAAACCTATGGTATCTGTAATCCATGCTGGCTGGAGATGACTGGTGTGATGTATTGTGGCTAATTCTATTTGAAAACTATTAGACTGAAATGTTAGTGCTGAGGATATTTATGTCTGGATAGGCCCAAGTATCTGCCAAGACTGTTATGAATTTGGTGATGAAGCTATCGAACTTTTTGATCCCGAATATGTACAAAGAAAAAAAACTAAGCGATATGTGGATGTAAGAGGGCAGGTATTAGATCAATTGTTGAAATTGTGAATATCAACTAAAAAGATAGAAGTATCTGATTTGTGTAGTTTTGAACAAGAAAAACTTCTCTACTCATATAGGAGAGAGTGATCTAGTGGTAGAAGGATGTATGGACTTATTGGTCTATGTTAGTTTTTTTGAAAATCAAAGAGCAGATCTTTGAACTTTTCTATTTTTTGATTTTTTATCGTGATTCCTTCTTTTCTGAGCATATCTGATTTGGCTTTTAGTCAATGAGCAAATCATGTGAGTGATCAGTCTGATCAAACAACGCGATGACATGGTACTTGAGGCGCGTATGGATTGCGGTTCATCGCCATGCCTACTGCTCTGTATGCTTTCGTTCAGAGTGCTTCAGCTAGGTGCTTGTATGTAGTGAGTTTTCCACTAGGTACTTGGCGTAGCAACGCATAGCATTTTTCTGAAAACGAAGTCATGCTTGTGAAAATTATATTTTTCTAAAATACTACTATCTAGTATGGAGTCCCTTCTTGTCTTTGTTTTTTCGTTGCTTGGGTATATCGTTCGAGTTCGTCAATAAATCTTCCTGCTCTCCTATCGTATGCTGGATCTAATGCATTTCATTCTTCATCGAAACTATCTTGTATTTTGGATATAGGTAACGTTGATGGTATTGTCGGAGTGCCTAGTTCACCAAGTATAGATCTTAGTTGACTCAAAACTCTGACACCTCCAAAATTTCAAGCAGAGTATGTGACTATACCTGATGGTTTCCAGAAATATTCTTCCATGAAATGATCAAGCAAGTTGCTCAATGCTGGTGGTATGCTATGATTGTACTCTCCACTTACTATTATATAAGCATCGCTATCTTCGATGATTTTTTTCAAGTTCTCCAATATTTCTGGTGCTTCTCCTTTCCCGTATGATTTGTACATCTTTTTTAGCAATGGAAGATCGTACTGTAATGGGTCTACCAGTGTAGCCTGATGTCATCTTTTTTCTAATTTGTTGATTAGAAATTTGGCTGCTTTGATTCCTTGTCTTCACTCTCTAACTGAACCATATATGACTGCTATCTTGTGAGACATGAATTTTGCATAGTTAAAGATGATTAGGTATTCATATATGATGTGATGCGATCGATGTGACATCTTTCTTGTTGCATAGTGTCTCTGTTTCTGATCGTGACTGTATGATCTTTAGATGTATCGTGATCTATCGTGATACAGAATGGAGTACCTATTTCATCCTGTCTTCTATATCTTTTCCCTATTGCTCATCCATCATCGTATTCACAAACGTATTCTTTGTTTAGTTCTTGGAATACTTTTTTAGAAAACTCTATTTGTGTATCGTCTTTTTTGATCAATGGTAGTATAGCAAATGTTACTGGTGCTATCTCTTTTGCAAATTTAGCAACAACTCTAGTTTGTTTTTCTCATTTTCCATCTTTGTATTCTTCTTCGTGATATGCATCTAGCATAGTAGCAAGTACTCCTCTACTGAGTCAGAACGATGGTTCTATAACATATGGTATGTATCTTTCTCATGTTTGAGGATCTGTGTATTGCATGTTGGCTTTGCTTGCTTCTTGGTGTGATTTTAGGTCGTAGTCTGTTCTACTAGCTGCAGCAGCTTGTAGCTCTCATCGTCATCGTGGGAATTTGTATTCAATATCTGTAGTTCAAGTACTGTAGTGTGCTAGTTCGTCTTCTTCATGTTCTCTCAATCTTATATTTTCTTCTCTAATCTTTAGCTTGTTTGTCAATCGAGACATACTTTGATCCTTCCAATGTTTCATCCACTTGTTGACTGCTTTTTCATCCGGTGGTATGAAGTACTCTATCTCCATCTGTTCAAATTCTCTGGTTCTGTATAGGAAGTTTCCTGGAGTAATTTCATTACGGAAAGCTTTTCCGACTTGCGCTATACCGAAAGGAACACGAACTCTAGTGGTATCTAGTACATTTTTGAAGTTAGCAAAAATTCATTGTGCAGTTTCTGGTCTTAGCCGTATTTTGTTGTTTTCATCATGTACCACTCCTTGGTAAGTGTAGAACATCATTTGAAATTTGCGAACATCAGTCCACTCTGCTTTTTTGTTTCCATTTGGATTGTTCGGTACCTTGTCGTCGATGAAATCTTTCATTTGTTCGAATTCTCGAGATTCTGGGATCAGATTTTTTACTTCGTGTTCTTTTTTTAACTTTTCTAGTAGTGCTTCGTTGATATCTGCTGTAGTCGCACCCTTGTTCTGTTTCAAACTTTTTTGTCTGATATCTTCTATTCGGGTTTCTATCAATTTGTCTGCTCTGAATCTTTCTCATGTGTTTTTGTCATCTATGAGAGGATCATCAAAGTTATCTACATGTCATGAAGTTTCTCGCACTTTTGGGTGCATAAGTATTTGTGCATCAAGTCCTATCATATCGTCCCTTTGTGTAACAAAGGTTTTCCATCGGAGGTCTTGTATGTTCTTTTTTAGTTGTACTCAGTATGGTCCGTAATCTCGTGCGTTTGCTAATCCACCGTAAATACTGGAGCCTGGGTATACAAATCATCTTCTTTTACTTCGTGCCACGATGGTTTCTAATGCGTAGGTCATAGTATGTTGCTGTATAAAGATCTATAGGATATTAGTTATCTTGTGTCCAATTGGAAGATTTTTTTCTGTGGGTAAAAAAAAGTATCTGAAAATTTGACACTTTCGGGTGTCTATGACTATAATAATAAACGCACTTGAAAGATGACGACCTCACCAACAAGTGTAAGCTAAGCTGCTTAATGGGATATGATTGTTTGTGTAGCTTATGCACAGGCGATCGATCTTCCCACCAGAGTGGTTAGTGACCAGTGGATCATTAATCATTGTGGTGGGAGGAAGGACAAGCTGTTGTATGACTGACCTCGCTGTAGAGTGTAGCAGATGCGACAGCCTTCTTTTTACAGGTGTTATGTACCCTTGTGGTCATAACTATCCGTAAAATACTTTCCTCCTTTCATAATCATGTCTCTAGCAAGATAGGTAACAACAGTATTTGTACCTTTCTTGCTAGAAAGATGGTGTGGTTATACGATAATGTAGCTATTCTTAGTTCTCTATGGATACTACCACTTATTGTATCAAGAGTCGGTCTTTGTCGCCTCTTTCTATATTCTAAGAAGATGGTACTAGCATGTACCCTACATATCTTTGACACATCTCGTATGTCGTTGCAAAGTATGTACGATATCGTTGGTTGTAGTCTTATCTTAGTCAATATGAGGACTTGATCCTCACCACCTACAAAACAACAAAATGGTGGTTGGCGAAAGATCAAAAGCAACTTGTTCGGTATCATGGGCAGCTTCTTCATTTTTATGAAGAGCTATAGATTCGTTTCGAATTTATCACATGTTGTGCTACTATCTTCTTTTTTTTGTTTGGAAAAAAAAATCATAATCATATAGAGGTAGCTAAATTGTTTTGAAAAACCTTTTTGTCTGTTTGTGTGTTTTCTATGTTGTTGTTAGTCGATAAACCTACTGGTATGACGAGTTATGATGTGATTCGTCGTTTGAAACATGTCTTTCCTGGAGAGAAAATATGACATAGTGGAACACTAGATCCGCTGGCTACTGGTTTGCTGATCTTGTGAATTTGAAAAGATACGAAACGTCTTGGTGAACTACAATGACTAGAGAAAACATATGAGGCTGATATGACTTTTCAATCTATCAGCGATACATGGGATAGTGATTTTCGAAAAGATAAGACAGACTTTGATTTCATAGAGCAGAATTGAAAATCGTGAATATTGAAGGACGAAGTTTTTGTTTCTTCTCCAACTGAAGATAAAATTAAATCGATTTTGGATAGCCTCTTGGAATCAGCAAGATTGCCCTTACCTCCGTTTAGCGCTAAGAAAAAGGGTGGAAAGAAGCTTTATGAACTAGCTAGAAAAGGTGAAACTATCTTGATCGAGAAAGATATGAAGGTGTTATCCATCGAAATTTTGAGCTACGATTTTCCAAACTTAACCTTTTCAACCAAAGTCTGATCCTGAACCTATATTAGATCGATAGCATATTGGTTGGGTTTGCAATTAGGACTTGGTGGTATGATCACATCATTGAGAAGAACGTCTATTGGTGATTTTGATATAAAAGATGCAAAGACTTTGGATAATGTTATTTCCTCCAAAATTTAATTACCGTTTGAATTAGCTATAGATGACTAACTATCGAGATTGTTCAGTCACGTTTTGTGATGAAGATTGAAATATTGATATGGATTCAGCTGAAGTGGAAGCCATAGTAGAAATTGCTAGTGATGGAATATATTGCGCACTTTCTTGAGGAGTCTATAAGTCGGTAATGATTGCTAACTATACTACCTCTAGTTTCGATTTGGTATTTCAAAAAATGGACGAAGAGCTGTATGTATGTTTACACTTAGATCCCTCTGATGAATTTACAGAGCCTATAAGCTCCTGTATTCTTAGAAATTAATTAATTGATTTGCTCTCTCTTTGTTTTGTGAATATAGTTTTTTACTTAATCTTTACATCTTGCTTAAATGTTCGTTATTGTTATTTTTTTATCATACTTTTTTAAAATTATTTGTTCCTAATAATGGAAGATATTGTCGAAGAAATAGAAGCTGATGATGTTGTTGTCTATAACAGATTTTGAAACTACTCTGAACCAGAGTATGAACGTAGAATAACTTTGGTCTTTGATCCAAACACTTTGAAAGCTTATATCAATGGACGTGAAGCGGCAATTGGTGATGGTGATTCCTCAACTAGCGTAATACAACTGACTCAGGATGACTATCATTATTTTGTTACTTTAGGCAGTCAAGAACTTATCGAGATATTTCTTTAGGATAATGCAAGGTTGCATTCACTACCTACTTGGCTAGTATGATTGGGAGCTATTTAGTTTTTGTAAGTTTAGATTTCATGAGAGTAGCTGTGCTAGTTTTGAATTATTTTCTTTTGTTTTTCATAATCCTAGGTCTTATTCACGGTGTTTTCGTGGAATGAAAAGAGTTGGGAGTTAATCGAAATGCAGTCATAGGTCTGATTGTTTTTTTGATAGTAGTAATAGTAAATTTGATATATATTCATCGTACAAAAGAAGTTTCTGACTTGGTATAATTTAGTTTTGCGAATGGTAAGTAATGGCATCAAGAACCAATAAGAGAGGTATCGCTGCTAAAAAAGCACAACAAAAGAAACAAGCAAATAGAACCAAAGGTGTAAAGAGGTTTACCTATCCAAAGAGAAAACTAGATCTTGAGGATGCTAAGAACATATGATTTATAGTAGCTAAGGACAACCCGAAGGGTAACACTTATCATCGATTTCACAAAGGTAGAAAGATTTGCTGGGAGACAAGACTAAGAGTCGACCCAGATGGATATAGAATGATAAGAACACCTAGCGGTGGTACAGACATGGTAGAAGTACCAATGAGTGGATGGGTAAGAAAACAATTGATCAGAAGATTGAGAAAGAAATTTTAGATATATAAGTATATTGTGAATATGACTAATTTTGTGTCTTTGGAACAACTGATAGACGATGATTTGCAGTTGGCTATTTATAACCCCAATACTGATAAAATTGTAGATCACACTTATGCAGAGTATAAGTGAAAATTTTTGATTTTGTTTTTTTATCCAGCAGATTTCACTTTTGTGTGTCCTACAGAGTTGAAAGATCTAAATAAAATCGTGGGAGATATTCGTGGATTTGATGCTGAGGTTCTAGTAGTGAGTACTGATACTGTTTACTCACACAAGAGATGGGTTGAGACAGAAAAACTCCTTGAATGATTTGGTATCAGTATGGTAAGTGATAGAAGATGAGATCTTAGTAGATATTTCTGAGTATTGAATGCACAAACTGGAAATAGTGAAAGAGCTAGTTTCATCATCTCTCCAGAATGAGTGGTGAAGTCTATAGAAATAGTCACTGAACCAATATGAAGAAGTAGTCATGAATTACTTAGAAAGCTAAAGGCACTACACTTTGTTCGTAACAACCCTGGCCATGCATGTCCAGCTAGTTGGAATACTGGAGGTGTTACTCTCAAGCCTGGTGTCGAGGTGGCATGAAAGGTAGGTGAAAACTTCGATGTATAGATAGAATCTTGTAATCACTTAGAGCTTGAGCATAATACTACTTGCAATATATAACTAAGTGATTGTATTTTGTCTGTTTAATTTTTTTTGAATTGATGCATAGAACTCATACATGTGGAGAATTGAATGCCAATCATATTTGAGAAAGTGTAACTTTGTCTGGATGGGTGGCTAAACTTAGAAATATGTGATGACTTATCTTTATCGATTTGAGAGATAGGTATGGTGTCACTCAGATTAGTATCAATCCAGAAGACTATGATGGTGATGATTTGGTGTCGATAGCACAATCACTAAAACATGAATTTGTGATCAAGATAGTATGAGAAGTCATAAGTAGACCAGATGGCATGAAGAATACTGATATGGTGACAGGTGAAGTTGAAGTTAAACCTTCGTCTTTGGAAATACAAGCTCGTTCGAAAGAACTTCCTTTCGCTATCGCAGATGATCCAAAAACAAGTGAGGAAAATAGATTTACCTACAGATACTTGGATCTAAGAAGAAAGGCTATCCTAAACAATGTGGTATTCAAATCTAAAATGTGTCGTGAGACTAGAAGACGATTTGGAGAAAAGGACTTTTTGGAAGTACAAACACCTATTTTCACTGTTAGCTCTCCAGAAGGAGCTAGAGATTTTGTGATACCATCTAGACTACAACCAGGTAAGTTCTATGCACTACCTCAAGCACCACAACAATACAAGCAACTATTGATGGTGGGATGAATTGATAAGTATTTCCAAATAGCTCCGTGTTTTCGTGATGAAGATCCAAGAGCGGATAGACATCAGTGTGAATTCTACCAAGTAGATTTGGAGATGAGTTTTGTGGAACAAGATGATGTTTTGGAAATATTGGAATGATATTCTCGTTTCATCACTGAAGCGATGGTACCACACAAAAAGATAACAACCGACTTTCCTAAGATAAGTTACAAGGATGCTATGGACGACTATGGTACTGATAGACCTGACATCAGGTTTGGGATGAAACTTGTCGATCTATCTAGTATGTTTGAAAAATCTGATTTTTCTCTTTTCCAAAAAGCTGTAGCAGACTGAAATGTAGTGAAAGCTATCAAACTAGAATGACAAACTATGTCTAGAAAAGAAGTAGATGGATTGACTGATTTTGTGAAGAGACTTGGTGCTGGATGACTCCCCTATTTGATATTCGAAGGTGATGAAGTTCGTGGATCTGTAGCTAAATGACTTTCTGAAGAAGACCTTTGAGCTTTGAAATTAGAACTTTGAGTGGAGAGTGGTGACATGGTGTTTTTCTGACTTGGAAAGTATGAATCTGTATCTAAGGTTCTTGGAAAACTAAGACTGGAGTTGAGAGATAAATATGAACTTGCGGATGACAAAGAGTTGGCATACTGTTTCGTAGTGGATTTCCCTTTTTATGAACGAGATGAATGACGTGAAACTCGAGATTTTGGTCACAATCCTTTTTCTTATGTAGTATGATGAACCAAATCATTGGAGACTGAAGATCTTAGTTCTGTGATGACGCATCAATATGACGTGGTTTTGAACTGATTTGAGCTATGATCTGGATCTATACGTAACCATGATCCTGAAGTTTTGGTGAAGGCTTTTGAAAAAGTCTGACTTGGTGAGAAAGACGTGAAGAAGAAGTTTGGTGCTATGTACGAAGCATTTCAATATGGTTGTCCTCCACATGGTGGTTTTGCTTTTGGGTTGGATAGACACATGATGGTGCTCTTGGATGAGCCAAGCGTGAGAGAATGTTATGCATTTCCAAAATCTGGAAAATGAGAAGACTTGATGATGCGTGCTCCTGCTCTTATCGATGAAAACCAACTCGATGAATTACATATCAGCGTTGTAGATGAAGAATAGCATTTTTGCTAAAAAAGCTTCTCATCTATTGATAATGTACGATAATTATGTATTAGTATGAGAATAGTTTAGGTGTAATCCGTTATCATGACCCTATCTCCGGACAAACATCAAGATGTGTTACAATCAGTCAATTGACCGGTTGTGAAAATCGTTGTGACTGTTTTCAAGGCAGATTTGGACAATATAGATGCGCCTCCACAATATTTGCTAGGATACTACAAACCATTTCAAGATGAATCTACGCAGCATTGGAAGTTTCCATCTGATTTTTTGTTGATGCATGAAGATGTAGAAGATGCTGCTGCTAGGATCATGAGAGACAATTATCCTGGTGTGAAGGCTTCTTTGGTCAAACTTGTCCAAGCTGTCAGTATGAATGGAATTTATACACCGGCAAAACTCCTAGTACTTCATTATATTTTCGCTTATGAATCTGGTATTCCAAAGCTGACTGCTAGATGTGAACAGTTTTCTCGATTGAATGGTGACCAAATACAACAATTACCAACAGTATGACCATATGCTTTGAAAAGTATTGCCCACTTGGATACTGCTGTGAGTGATATCAATTTTGATCGTGATGAAATACTAGTAGAGGTAGATAAAGACAACAATGAAATAGGTAGTATATCTAAAATAACTGCCCATCGTGATCCAACAAGATTTCATAGAGCTATACATGTACTGCTTTTCAACAAAAAGAAACAAATAGTGCTCCAACTTAGATCACGTAAGAAAGAAAGATATGGTTGAAAGCGAGCTTATCATGGAGGGCATGTTGCCTTGGGGCAAACTCCTCTACAGACTGCTACACACGAAATGATGGAAGAGCTTGGGATCGATTTAAATCTGCATTTTCATGGAGTGAAGCTTTATGAAACTCAGTATGAATCACAGTATACCTATTCGTACTATGGTATACATGATGGTCCTTATAGCTTCAATAGAAATGAAGTGGATGCTGTGAGAGCTTTTGATCCTCAAAAGTTATTAAATGGCGAGTATGACGAACAATATGTGATATTGCCACGAGTAAAAGTCTATCTAAGAGAATTGGTAAGTGTACGATCTAAGTAGTTTAATCTTGAATCATCTGTATGAGTATTGATTATGATACACATAAGAAACTCTTGGCTAACTACGAATGACCTTTGGTCAAAGTAGTGTTGAGCGTGTTTCGTTTGGATAATGATTTTATCTGAAGTGCTCCGTTTTTTCTTCTCGGACGTTTGAATAAAGATGTGGAGACGGAAACTATTTGGTGGAAATTTCCTTCTCGTGTATTGAAATATGGAGAAAAACCAGAAGCTGCTATACACAAGCTTTTGACAGACTGCTTTCCATGAGTGAAAGTGAGTAGATTACAGTTAGCCAAAGTTTCTTTTCAAGAATGAGTTTTTAGTCCTGGATATATTCTTTCATTGCACTATGTCATGAACTATATTTCTGGTGATCCATCTTTGAATGAATTTTATGACCAATTTTCTTGGTTGAAGAAAGAGCAAATAGAACAAATGCCCAACGTGTGACCATATGCACTAAAATCATTGACTAAGCTGGAAGATGCAATCAATAATTTTCATCATGACCATGACGAACTATTGGTGGAAGTAGATAAAGATGATAATGAAATTGGTAGTGTGGAACTAGCCTTGGTACACACTGATCCAAGAAGATATCATAGATCAGCTCAGGTTTTGCTTTTCAATAGCGAAAAAAATGTGATCTTGCAGCTTAGATCTAGTCGCAAAAAAAGATTGAGTGGCATCCGAAGCACTCATGGGGGCCATGTAGCTTTTGGTCAAAAACCGGAACAGACGGCTCATCATGAATTGATGGAAGAAATAGGTGTGGATACAAAATTGAATTTTTCTTACAAGCATGAATACAATACCGACAAACAATCAGAGTTTGTCTATGTGTATTATGGATTTCACGATGGTCCCTATGATTTCAATAGAAATGAAGTGGATGCAGTGAAAACATTTGATCCACAAGAGTTGCTTGATGGTCTATACGATGATCAATACGTAATCATGCCTTGGGTCAAAAAATATTTGGAAGAGATGAAAAATGTTTGGAGTTAGAAAATATATTTTGAAATTACCATGCATCATCTTTGATTTGATCGTGTTGATCTACTCGCTGTTCAGCTTGTTTTTCTCAACCTTTAATAATTTGATTTCATTGTTTTCTAATTCTGTCTGTAACTTCTTCTTCTACTAAAATTTCTATAGAATCACTTGTTGCTTGTAGATCTTCCTCTCCTGTTAGATTTAATCCTTCTGTTAGCTCTTTTTTGATCCTTTCTGAATCTACAGCTGACTGAACATCGGCTGGTAGGGGAAATACATAGTCATACCGTTTGCGTAGTGGCATCATGTTTTGATGTACTAAATTAACTGCACTATACTTTTTTTTATGTTTTTGTCTATACAAAAACTGCGCCCAGCTGGATATGCTGAGCGCTTCAATTTCTATTTTATGGTTTGTAAAATTATTTATCCTCCTCTAACTCGTTGATTGGCTGCCGCTCTGGCGGCTTCAACTTGATCCTTTAATGACGGGCCCTTGTTTCTTTTGTAAAGTGGGGTGGTACCATCATCGCTTACTCCCACCTGCCTAAAAGAGGTACCTTCAATATACGGATCTTCTCCATTGGAACCATTTGTGTACTTGCGATTAGCAACACCGGGTAAGTCTGCTGGAGGATGTCCGTTTATTTCTGTTCTAATATCATTTAGGACTTCCCAGCTAAATTCTGCATTGTGAGACCAAGCTAACGTGAAAAATTTATTTAGTATTTCCCTTTTTTTTCCTTTTATGGGACGAACTCTCCAAGAATCAGCCCAAGAGGAATGTTGAGACATAAAATCTTCAAAACTCTGATTCCATTGGTTGACTGGAGCAATGCTCGTGGCTGGTTTTGGAGCTGATCTTGTACTCCGAGAGGTACCGCTTGGCTTAGGTATTTCCATTGGCTTTACTATAACTCGCTCTTTGCGGGCTGCTCCTTCTACGTTGTACTCCTCGTAATTTGCCGCAGTGGTACCTTTGTTGTCTCCTGTGACGGTGATGGCATGCGAGCCATTGTTGTTCAGTTTCGTGTATGATTTGGAAGACCCGATAACAATGATCTCGTTGTAATCAGCTATTGCTATAAGAGTTACAATTGCTGAGATAATTCCGATCCACATGAATATCTTTTTCATATAGCGTTGTTTTTTTGATGATTAACTAGTTGTTGAATTAATGAGATCTATATCGAAACGCCATAATTCGTAGGTTTCGATAAGACGTGTAATCTTTTTGTGATAAGTCTCACTAGTGGCATAGCCTGCCATTTTGAGACCTGCTGCACATGCCATGTAGTATGGCACTGTTGTGCGTCCATTGTAAAATTCACTGGCACGAATATTGCACGCCTTTGTTTGATTGTGCAAATTCGCCATGCGAGTTATATCGTGATCTGAACCTACCGGATAGGTAGTCCAGATCCAGGCGTAGTTGGACTTTCGTCCGGGTTTTGCCCTTGCTGTCAACAGAGCTGAATGTTCCTCATAATTTACTTGAGGAAACTTCAAGAAGCGATCCCAGATATGGTCGTCATTTAGCGTCATAAAACCAATGGCTGGAGGACGCATGATGAAGTCATCATCTGTGATGGTATGAGAGAGTCCTGCTTCCCTTTTTTCTCTGACACTTTTTTTCTTCGGAGCTTTGATTCCAAAGTGATTTTTTCCTCTGACTGCTAGTTTAGAATCACCACAGTTAGATTCGAGGATACCTTGAGCTAGCTTGATGCTAGCAGGAATCCCAGTGCGTGCCATCTCGAACAAAGCAATAGCTTTGTATTCATCGATATAGCTAAGTGCTCTGTTAGCTCCTCTGAGTTTGCCACTACTCCACCCCCTGTCGCGGAGGTTTTGTCTGACTAGATCAGCTTGCCAAGTACTATAGACTACGAATGGCCCATCACTACTTGGTTTGGTCTCTGGTTCTTTATCTTTATCTTCTATTTCTATTCCATGTACAAAAACTTTCTTGTCCATAGAATAAAAATTTTTCGCTGTGTATCTCCCAATCTCAAGAACATTTTCCATGCCTCGAGTGCTTATATCGGAAATCATCTCTACGAGTGGTATTTCTGTTCTCCACTTGTTCCAGTATGTCTGTTTTAGGTACAGACCGATCCCGACTACTACGATCAAAAGAATCCCAATTAAGATGCCTTGTGTAGTCGAAAATATGGCATCTCCAATCCATTGGAATACTTTTTTCATTTTTGGTATGGTTTTTCTTTCACTACATAATCTATAACGTGTTATGTTAAAGATCACAGTAAAGTGAAATTTTGTTTTGGTATTAATTGTTTTATATAGACTGGGCAGCCTATCACAAGAGATTTTTGGATGTTTGTCAATGATGCGTGGTCAATCCGTGACTACAAGAGTTCGGTTGACTTTTTGTCTAAAATATATATTTTTGTGTGGCATAGATCATTACTACAAGCGTATAATCTTGTAAGCAAGAAGCGATGTTGGATATTAGTATAACTACTTGCTCATAATATTGTTGAACGAAATTAAACTAAGAACGATGAAAAGAGTGTATCAATTTTTCACCCTGTTGTTTCTCCTGTTGGTCGCGGCTGCCGCTACTGCTTATTTTACTAATACCTCACTGCTGTGTTTAACAGATATAGAGTGTATCAAAGATCGAATAAGCGAAGCATTGAATGGAAAGCCAGACTTTGAGAGCGAAGAGATGACTTTTGAATTTAATATCGGCGATTTGGAAGACGTCTACAAAGTTGAATTTGTGAATGTCCCGATCGATGGTACAGGAACTTTGCCAGTTCCATGTAAAAAAAGTGGCAAACCTACTGGCGAAGTCGCTGAGTTGTTTTCTGTAGAGCGTGGTTTTGTCACGTATTCTGTAGATCTACTTGATCCTGAAAATATCAGTTATCGACCAGATAGTGATAGCACATCGATTTATGTGCGAACAATTCCTAAAGTAAAATGGTCTATTAATTCCCGTACAGCAGGTGAAATTCAATTGAACCAAGCACCATGCCTTTCTGATATTTCTGAAGTCCCTGGTGATGTGGTAAATCGAGTTTTGACCCAAACATCCTCTGCATTTGATGAAAATATTACGACACATCATAAATGGGCTGAAATTAACGGTAAGGCAGCTGCCTATCGTGCTCAACTTGTGCTAGACCTGGAAAATCGGGGTTTGATTGTTGTCAGTGTTGATAATATTGGAAATTAGAATTGCCTAATTAGTCAATCAATCAATGATGAGGAACTACAAATTATTCCGCAACTTATGCGTTCTATTATTTATGATGATAGATTGGATGAGTTGCTTTTTTTTATTGAAAAAAAACAACAATAAAAAAAAGGCAGCCAACCAGGGAACTTGTGATATATACACCACAAGCTATGGCGGCTGCCGTCGTTTTTTAATAGTTAATAATTCTATTCTTGGCATGCTAAAAGACTTGTGTTCGAGGATCGTTTTTAATAAAGCCAGGATCAGGATACAATTGATCACAGACTTCTTCCAAAATTTGAACATTTTCGACATGTGGTCCTTTGAGCGGTAATTTCATTTTTGCTGCCATGTAATCTGAACGGGCTTGAATTGCAAAATCTCGGTAGTCGCTGTCAGCTGACAAACTTCTGAAATAAACGTAGCGCAACATTGAATCAATAAGATCTTTCATGTTAACTCCGCCGTTTTTCTTGGGTTTGTAAACGCCTGTTTTTGTCCTGAGGACGTAACTTGCGGCTAACCAAGGTTGTTCATCTCCACTGCGATCAAAAAGTTCAGCTTGTGTTTGCATTAATTCTAATACATAACCTTTCTTTTTCACCCGATGTTGACCTGCTTTAGCCTGTTTCTCTGCTTCCGTTAATTTAGGAGCAGGTGCTGATTCAGTTTTTTGCTCGAACGTAAAGTCAGGCTCGCCAGCTTCCTCTGCAGCTGCAAGTGCTGCTAAAGAATCTGGGTTACCTACTGTAGCTGAATATTCTTCAGTACCAGGTGGCGGTGCTGCTTCATCTTCAGGAGAGCAGCTGTTGCTCATCAGTACCATTGCTAGTAGGATGAGGCCGATGATTATTTTCAAATTTATTTTCATGTCAGTTAGTTTTGATCCAACAATTATTTGGATAATTGATTACTTTCGATTCTATCTGTTCGTTAATAATGCGGACAAAATCCGCTTCGTCTGTCATTCTGTTCTGATAGATCCAGTTGTTCACTAGATCCGCGGATTTGCAGGTCTTATCTTGATGATAGTGTGCTAGGAGATATAGAGTCATCTTTCGAATCTCTTCTCTGGCACTAACATCTGGATATTGCAAGGCAACTGCCCGTGCTACAATCTGGGCTTTTTCTCCATAAGAGTAGAACTCATCAAGTGCTGCGGTGATCAACTCATTTTGGTTTTCTTGTTCAGCATGATGTTGCTGGACACGATAGACCATTTCAGCTGTTTTTGCTTCCCGATTATCTTTTGCTTTTGCCATCAGTAATGCAACGGCTAGGAAGAAAAGAATGGTAACTATGTGACTAAGTACTGAACTGCTTTTACTAGCAGGCATTTCTGGTCTAGGATACAGAACTTGAGATCTGTCAAAGAGAGAAAAAACTCCCCATCCTAGCATCAACATAATGAAGCAAAAGAAACCAATGATCCATTGCTTTGCTGTCCAGCCTATCTCCTCTTTGTGAGGTTCTAGGGATTCCTCTATCGCAACGCCGACATGGAATGCAGCATTGATTCCCCAGATGATAAGAATTATCAACCCTGCGACTAATCCTACAATAAATACGCCTTGGACTGTTTGCCTTAGCATCTTTGGTGTAATCATGTGAGCGAGAGTCAAGAGCAGTAACAATGTAGTCAATAACAAAACACAACATCCTAAGAGGATTAACCATCCTTTGAATGTTTCGCTATTATTACTGACCCATTCGCCTGTTCTCATCAGTCCTTCTTGTGCTGCAAGTATTATCAGGTAGCTTATCCCTGCCATAATCAAAGCAACAACGACACGCATGCCGATAGCTATATGTAAGGGGCGTTTTGATTCATCAATATACCCGTGGTAAACTGGGGTATTCATGAACCAGTTTCCGAGTCTTTCTAATATTCGTTCCATCAGTTCTTGCTTTTGCTATGTTCAAGAGCGCTCGTTTGCCCTCGTTGAATCAGTTTGATAATCAAATTTCCGATGATGGCATCTACGGATGTGGTAATACAGGCTAATAGCCAAACCATATTTTGCAAAAATGGTATAGTAGCAAAAGCTACCCAAAATACGACCATTGCTCCAAAACTTTTGGCGATATCCTGGCGACGTGCTTTTTCTGATTCCTCACCTGTACCATGCATTGAAGATCTAGCGATCTCTGCCGCTGATACTCCGATAATCAATACGTAAGCGACGAATGCCCAAGGCATGTAATGACCTTCCCAAACCCGAATCAATGGTGTATAGTAAAGGGTTGGATCTGTGCCAATGCCTAATAGCATAGGTGGAAAGTAAAAAAATGCATAAATCACCGGAAGCAACATAGTATATGGCCAGTAGGATTTGAATTTTTTACCTTCTTTTTGCTTGGCGGCGATGCCGGTGCTTGCTATTTCGTCAGCAATTACGTTGCCGAAAATACAATCACCTAAGGTTAGCATAATGTAAAGTATCCATTGTGGATCGCGAAAGAAATCGAGATAAATATAGCTTATCACCATGATAATCAATACGATGTATGAAAATGCGGTGTCTGCTGTACTGTTTCGATATTTCCCTGCACGAACCAGTTCGATGACGACAATAGCTACTGCTAGTAGCATCATCAGGAAGTTGACGGAAATGGAAAAGTTTCCGAAAACATGGTGTAATGTGTAATATTCTTTGTAGTTTTGATCTAATACCCAATGTATCAAAAACAAAACAAAATAGAATATTGTAGCGGGTATCCTTTTCATTGGTTTGTTATTTTTGCCAACGTTAATTTACAATTGGGTTTTTTTGCTTTTGGATGAGTAGACATAGCTACGGTTACTTTGCGAAGAAATCGTAAGTCATCATCTTTGGCTGTTTCAACCCATTTTTCGATTTTCTCTGCTGCTGTACAATTGCCTTTAGAGGCAAAATTGTACTTTAGCGTTCTCAGTACATTATTTTGGAGTACTTCATTATCCTTGCTGTGAAACTCTGCAATACTTGCTGCAGTTTCTGCGCCGGTTTGTTGACCGGAGGTAAATAATTCCAGCTCGGCGGTAACCTTATCCCCAATGCTAGGAGCAAAAAGGATGGATCCCAGTGTGAAGTATCCAAGCGTTATCAGGACTAGGATTCCAGCTGCAACACTAAAAATCCCAATAGTTCTAGTAGAGAGTGCTCTTTTGTGATCACCTTCTTCTACTTGACCGTGCAATCTTTCTGAGACAGATGTCGCCTGTTCGTGTTCAGTTATGGCGTCCTGAAGCTCTTTTTTCTTCTTCTCAATCCCCTTACCTGTTTGTCCTACCAACTTATCTGCTTGTTCGAGCAGTTCTTCGTAGGAAAGTGCTCCTTTTACTTCTACTTTTTTCGTTACGTTGGGTTTCAGGTCTTCTTTGCTGATGCCAGCTTTTTCCGCAAAGGCGGCAATTAGGACTTGAATAAAAGGATTATTCAAAAAAGATGGATCAATAGTGATGGTGGAATTTCCTCCGCCACCGTTACCACCGCCTCCACCGCCACCTTTCCGGTTTTGGGTTTGGTTTTGGTTACCGCCTCCACCACCTCGGTTTTGGTTTCCACTGCCACCTCCGCCTTTTTGACCTTGTTGCTTTTTATCAGGCTCCTTTTTGTCTGCGACAACTGTTCTTGTAGTGGCTGCTATGATAGACATCACAACTCCAAGCAGTCCAATAATACTAGTAATATACATTAACAATCCACCTGCTGCGAATTGTCCCCAAAAACCTACTTGAGGTTTGTATATTTTGGGATTTACGGTTAGACCTTGATCTAGTGCGCCTTGTGCCATAAGAGAAAGTAAGATTCCCGTTATGGCAAAAAGCAGCAACCAATACCAGGTCGCTTTAGCTACTTTTTTCATTAGTAATTTATTTTGGTTCAACAATGTTAATGAGCTTTTCTGACTCACTATTGTTCTATAGATATATCGCAATAAGTCAATGCTCTTTATTTTTTTTGATAAAAAGTCTCTTCTTAGATTTATGTTGACATTTTTATCTAATAACTTATTGTTTGAACTTAATTATATTTGTTGGACCTTAAAAAATTGTAAGTGTATGAGTACGACACAAACAACTGAACAGATCGACTGGGGTGAGTTCGGTCGAAAAATTTGGAATGGATTTCTCCAGTTTCTGAAAGCTCTTAGAATAGCTTTTCTTTACAACAAGAATGTTAGTTTCTTGCTAGAATGCCGGTTTCGCGTAATCATTTTCATCACAAACCTTTTTATGTTGTTGATCTTGATCAACTCATTTGAATGGTTTGTACAGTGGATGATTGGAAACAAAAGCTTTTTAGTAGGCTGGTATTTGTTTAGCTGTCTTTACCTGGCTTTACCTTGGTTTTTTAAGACTAAGTTTAAAGAACTAACCGATGAGGACTATTCAGTGACATATATGACGATTTATTTTCGGATCGTATATTTGCTGATTTCGCTGGCCGGTCTATATTTGTTTTTGTTAGTTTTCAATTGGTTTGAAAATCCGCTGCCACCTCCAATCTATTCATTTTGGCTCCTCATCACCTGGATTTGGGTTTTCAAAGTAAAGAAAAATGAAGTTGATTACCCATTGTTCATTTTGGATTTACGTCCGATCAATAAAGCCTTTAAATTTGAATTTGGCCTGAGCGAAGGCTTTTCCAAGTTGATCATAGCTGCCGTAGTTGTGATTTTGATCTTGGTCTTTTTGATCACCATCACAATGAATAACCCAATGCTAAAATGGTAGATTTTGGACTTTTGACTATTCCTATTGTATTGTGCCTAAAGACTTACCTTATAATGTATTTTTTGTAAGCTAAGTCTTTGGGCCTTTTTTTGTTTCTTTATTTTTGAAATTGTTTTGTTAGTGTTCTTTTATCAATTTATTATTTTCATATATGATGATAAACATCGCAGATCAGGGTGTTGATGAAGCTGTTGTTTGAAAATCTCCGCATCTAGTACAAATGCTCTCTGGTGCTTTGAGAGAAGATGTACATTTTCTAACTATCAATAGGTGAGATTGTTCTTATTGTGAGTTTAATGATGGTGACCAAGTAATCAGATCTAATGAAGAAACTCTGTTTGATGATTTAGTTTCTGGAAAAACATATGCTGTTGAATCTAATGGTGCTTGGTATGTAGGGACTATTCAAGTTTCTGACAATGAGGCTACTATGACTTCAATGACGGATCATCCAAATGTGTTTGAGCCTGATGCATCTTTTTATGAAATCACTCACCACATAGAAAGCTTTGAAGACTTAGAAGACTAATTTCATGATGTTTTTTTGTGTATAATCATTTTCAGCATTTCGATATTGTAACCATCTATAGCGGAAACTACCAATCCTGCTTTATCTTCGAATCTAGTGACTAGATCTTCTTTTTCTGTTTGGGAAAGTTGGTCACCTTTATTGAATATATATATCTTTTCCTGTGTTGCTCAGATATCTTCTAATATCTCATCTACTACATTCATCTTTAGTACAATCTCTGGGTCTGATGCATCTACTACATGGATCAATAGGTCTGAGTAGATACTATCTTCGAGCGTAGATTTGAATGCTTGGATCAGCTTTGGTGGTAGATCTCTGATGAAGCCAATAGTATCTGAGATGAGGACTTCTCCTGGTTTGGTCATCCCCTCTGTTCGATATCGCATAGATCATACTTGGGTTCATAGAGTGGCGAAAAGTTTGTTGGCTTGATAAGCTTCTTTGTTGGTCAATGCTTGGAGTAAAGTAGATTTACCAGCATTTGTATATCAGACTATTCCCACTGTCTTTAGTCATTTTTTCTTTCTGGATTGTCTATGGAGTTTTCTCATTTTTTCGTATTCTTTGAGCTTTTTTTCTACACCCATTCTTCTTTGCTGAAGATGACGACGCATGATTTCTGTATTGGTTTCTCCTACACCACGTGATGTCACAGCTCCTCCACCTTGTCTGCCGAGTTCCATACCCATATCGAAGATACGCGGTCACATATGTTTGATAGAGGCAAGTTCGATCTGCAGTCTAGCTTCAGTACTGTTTGCATGTTTTTCAAATATTTTCAAAATCAAATCTATTCTGTCTCGGCACTTTGCGCCTATCTTAGCGAGTTCTTCTCCTATGGTATATACTTGTCTTGGTCTGATATTGTTTCCTACTATGAGAAGATCAGCTTTCTCTGCTTCCATAGCGTCTTTGATCTCAATCAATTTTCATGTTCAGACAAAAGTCCTATAGTCTGGTAGTGTTCTTTTCTTGATCGTTTGCACAATTTCAATTCCTCATAGAGTATTGACTAATGATACGAGTTCGTCCATCCTCGCTTTTTCTACTTCACGTGTAGTGCCTTTGGGGATTACATCTGCTATGAATACTCTTAGTTCTTTTTTCATGGCTATATTTATGTGATAGGTTTGAATTATGTTGATTCTGAATCTAGTTCAGAATGATAGACTTTTTTATAGTAGTATGCTGGATTTGTAAAGCAAGTCTTGTTTGCTGCTCTTGTAAGTTTTTTGGAAACTACTATTTTATGTTTTGTTTATTTTGTCATGGATATGAAAAAACCAGTTTTGTTGTTGGCAGTATTAGTATGACTATTTGTAGGTCTGATCAGTGTATTTGTACACAAGAGTGGATGAGATCAAGATATGGGGTTTGATGATTTTTTCGCTTTGTATTCTGAAAATGACATAGAGTTGGCTGATGAAGCTGTACCTGTAGATGATGTCGTTTTTCGTCAGGCATTAGATAGAGAGCTTACATTTTTGGTGATGAACATGCCTCAGCTAGTACTATATCACAAAAGAGCTAGTGCTTATTTCCCCCTTATCGAAAAGAAATTGGCAGAAAAAAATATGCCAGACGATTTGAAATATTTGGCTGTGGCTGAGAGTGCATTGAGAAACGATGCGTTGAGTAGTGCTGGTGCTGCTGGTGTATGGCAATTCTTAGCTACTACTGCTCAAGAATATGATCTACGTGTAGATAGAGAGATAGATGAGAGATTGCATTTCGAAAAAGCTACTGATGCAGCCTTGGAATACTTGGAAGCTGCTTATGCTCAGTTTGGATCATGGAGTTTGGCTATGGCTAGTTATAATAGAGGTAGATGATGAGTACAAAGAGCTTTGGATGCACAATGAATGAAAAGCTACTATGAACTTCAACTACCCTCTGAGACTATGAGGTATATTTTCCGTATTGTAGCTATAAAGTATGCTATGCAAGAGTTTGATCGTGACTATGAGAGACAACTTTTTGGTGATGGATATGATTTTGAGTGAACAACCTTTTCTGTATCTACTACTGGATGAGTATCCAATCTCTATAGTTATCTGGCAGATAGATGATATTCTGTTCGTAGATTTTATGATCTAAATCCACGAGTAATCAGTTCGTCGTTGCCTGTTTGAGATTGGGATTTTGTGTATTAGTATGTTTGCTTGAATAATTGGTTTACTTGATTTCTAGTATTGTTATAGTTTGTGCAACTCACTTTTAGATATTTGATATGTTTTTCAGATGAAGAGAATCTCTTACTTACTTTTGCTGCTACCTATCATCCTGTTGGCTGGATGTACACAAAAGAATACTGACTGAACAGAACAAGCTCACAATAGTCCTGATGAAGGATTGTGAGTCGAGGCTTGTAACAACTATGTAGATTATATGTCTTGTATTGCTGATAGTCTTGGTGATGCTGGAAAAGCTACGAATGTAGCTTTGGATAAGACTGTAGCTGCTTGGCAAAAAATGCCAAAAGAACAACTAGAACAAATATGTAAGGCTGCTATCAACGGTGTTAGTCAAGTATTGGATATGTACAGAGACTATGACTGTGTATTGGCAGGTGCTGAACTACCTACAAATCCAGAACCACGTGATGATGTGATCGAAGAAGAAGCTATAGACGAAGAATGAGCTTCAGCTGATGCGAAACTAGAGGTACTAGAACTGGAAAATGTTGAGGATGAAGATGAAAAAATAGAAGAAACTGATAATGAAGTAGTAGAAAGAACTGAATAGTTTCTAAGTTAAATATTTTTTTTGGAGAGCTCAATAGAGCTCTTTTTTTTATCGGTGGAATTTCAGGTTTGGAAGTGTAGATTGGATAGTAATGTTTGATATACGTTCCTAGCATGTTCAAGAAAAAACTGTTGCCAATATATATGCTAACTTTGGTGAATACTTTTGGGTTTTCTATACTTTTCCCCATTTTGCCATATATTTTGGAAGACTACAATGTTGGCTCTCTATACTATGGAGTATTGTTGTCTGTATATAGTATTTTTCAGTTTTTTGCTTGTCCATTTTTTGGTCATATTAGTGATAAAATATGAAGAAAAAAGATCCTGCTTTTGACTCAAGGATGAACTTTTTTGAGTTGGATCATATTCTCTATAGCGCTGTTGGTCCCACCAGATTTTGCTATTTATGGTTACTCAGAAGCACTACTGCTAATGTTGTTGGCTAGAATGTTTGATGGAATCACAGGAGGTAATCAAGTGATCGCGAATGCTTATGTAGCTGATGTGACATCTCCTGAAGAAAGAAGATGACAGTATGCTTCTATCTGAGTATTGATAGGAATAGGTATCATCATCTGACCTGTAATAGGTGGGATAGCCAGTTTGGGGCCTTATGGTTATCTATGAACATCTCTTTTTGCTGCGCTTATTTCTTTGATTACCTTATTTTTTCTTGCGCGTGGCTTGAAGGAAACCGTTGTACCGAAAAAGAATTTAAAGTTTTCATTTGGTAAAGCATGGCGTGAGTTCGATGTGTTTCGTCGAATGAGAAATTTCATAGACAATCGTTATCTGATGCATCTTTTTTTGGTGATTTTCTTTTTTGGCTTTGTGTTTAGCTGATTTTCTACAGTATTTTTGTGGTATGCTAAGGATGTATTGCATGCAACGCTCTATGAATCTACGCTTTTGTGAGCTGCTATAGGAGTGATGTTCGCTGTCAATCAAGTATTGGTAGTGAAGAAACTTGGATCCTTTGATGACAACAAATTAGTGTTTATATGACTAATGTTCTTGGTAGTAGGATTTTGATTGTTTTTGAAATCCCCTACGATGTTTGGGTTTTTGGCGCTTTGTTTTTTGATCACATTGTGAATTTCTTTTTGTATGCCTACATTCAAGGCTATGTTGAGCAAACATGTATGAGATGATGAGCAGGGAAGCGTTTTGGGTATCGAGGAAAGTCTATATGCATTCAATAGAATCATAGCTCCTCTTGTTGCTTGATTTGCCTGGTGAATAGCTGGTTCTGCTTTGTTTGGAATGTTTTCACTCTTGTGTTTGGTTCCATTGTTGCTATCTTATGGTATGATGATGCTGAAGGAATGAAGCAAAGGCTGACTTTAGATACAGATTTGAATGGAAACAATATTGTTGGAAATAAATAGTGACAGAGATGAAACTTTGAGAGGTATTTTGAAATTGCCTGAAGAGAATGACAATCCTAGTTTTGTGATAATGTTTCATGGTTTTGAAAGAGCTAGTACCACTGAAAAAAAATTTAAACTCCTCTCTGATGGACTAGTAAATACTGGTGTCGCAACTGCTAGTTTTGATTTTGCTGGATGTGGTTTGTCTGATGGTGACTTTTCTAAAACGACATTAGAGACTCGAACTGAAGATATGATTTTGATATTCTCGAATATCAAAGCTTGATTTCCCAAATATGATATATCTATAGTGGTACATAGTATGAGCGCAGCTTCTTTGGCTTTGTGATTGGAAAGATTAGATTTGGAAAAGATTGTATTGATGGCTCCAGCATTGGACCAAGCAAAGTTGCTTAGATATTGGTTTGCTCGTAGTCAAAACCCTGATCTTAAAAAATCTATAACACGAAACAATTTTGAATCGTATTTTGAAGAATCTGATTTTTTGAATTTTGTGAATAGAGAGGATCATTTTTCTAAAACATCAAACCTGTCCAATAGTTATTATAAAACTGCTATGTGAGTAGATCTTTCTAACTCATTTGATGATATCAAAGATCGTGTTTTGCATATTCACGGTGATTCAGATTCTGCTGTACCTTTGGAAAGTATCTCAACTAAATTTGAAAACCAAGTAATCGTAGAAAATGGAGATCATGATATGGAAAAGGTTGAGAAAAGAGAACAGTGGATGAATGAAGCTATTTCTTTTTTAACTAGTTAGTAAGCGAATCTAATGTCAGAACAAGTAGTGGCTCGAATTTTGTGAAACAAACATAAAGGATCAGTATCGTATGATCGTGCAAAGTTTTATGAAGAACAGAAGAAAACTTTCTTGGAGGGTAATCAACCGACAATGGCTGTGAGTATTGTAGATGTTTTGCTATTCAATGAGTCAGGAGAACTAATCATACAAAAGCGTGCAAAACATAAAGCTCACAATCCGTGACTATTGGATAAAACTGTGGGTGGTCATGTTCAGTATTGAGATCCAGTGGACTATACTGTGATGGTAGAGACGGTAGAAGAGTTGCAATGTCCCAGCATCGTAGTAAAAGAAGATGAAGATTTTGAACAAAGATTGAATTTATTGAAACACTATGCAAAAACTTTGGCTATCATAAGTCATGTAGATACAGATGTTATAATGATGGAAAAAGAAATGCCAGAGTGAACTGTCACTATTGCTAACAAAGTATATCTATATATGTGAGTGTATGGTGGCAGGGTGAAAAATGTGGATAAGGAAGCGATGGGTATCTTGTACTATGGTTTTGATGATCTGAAAGAAGAAATAGCTCAATATCCACAGATGTTTAGCTTTGATCTAAAATATTTCGTTTCTGAGCATGAAGATGATATACTATCATTTATAGAATTAGTAAAAAAGAACTTCTCTGAATAATATTTTAATCGTTTGGTATTGGTTTCGTATGGATTATAAAATAAAAAAAGTAGCTTGAGTAAACTGTCTTTTTGCTCATATGGCTGATGCGCATAGTGTCACGGTACAAGTAATGGTGAAGGCTGGTAGTATCTACGAAGAACGTGAAACAAATGGTCTGAGTCATTTTTTGGAACATATGTTTTTCAAATGATGAAAAAAGTATAAGACACCTAAGGCTGTGGCTGAGGTTGTAGATCGTATTGGTGGTGAATTCAATGCTTATACTAGCTCTGAGTATGCTGCCTACTATGTGAAATCATCGCCAGAACATGTTTCTATTTCCTTAGATGTGTTGGCTGATATGATTGTCAATCCACAATTCCCTATCCCTGAGATGGAGAGAGAGAAACAAGTGGTTCTACAAGAAATCAAAATGTATCAAGACAATCCGCAAAGATTGGTAATGCATCATTGGAAACCACGATTTTTGTGAGATAATTCTTATGGATGGCCAATATTGGGTACTGAGGAAAATGTACTTTCTTTCACTCAAGAAGACCTGTTTAGGCATAAGACAAATCTATATACCAAGGATAACTTACTACTGGTTGTTTCTGGTGCTTTTGGAGATGAGAGTGCTCTAGAAGATCAAATAAAAAGTTTGTTTTGATGACTGCCTGAGACTGCTAATCACGATCTAAAGAAGTTTTCTTGGTCTCTACCTACAAATCATGAATGACTATACAAAAAGGGAACAGAACAAAATCATCTAGTTTTGACTACTCCTGGGTTTCATGGAGATGATGATAGAAAATATGCTGCATCTATCTTGGCTACTATTCTTGGTGGTAATATGTCATCTAGATTATTTCAAGAGATCAGAGAAAAACTATGACTGTGCTACTATATCTGAGGATATCACAATGATGAAAGCTATGGTTGATACTATTTTTTCAGAGCGTGATTGGATAAGAAAAGATTTGATGATGGATACACTGCTATCAAGAAAGAAATAGCTCGTATTGCAGACGGAGATTTTTCTAAGACTGAGTTTGAAAACGCAATATGATATAGAATCTGAAAACTACATATGGGGATAGAGACTACTGATGATTTGGCTGATTTTCTTGGATACCAATATTTGCTATATGGAAAAATAGAAACTCTAGAAGAGCTATCTAAAAAGTATCATCAACTAAGTTTTGATGATGTTTATGGATTGAAAAGTATGTTAGCCTCTAAGAATCTTTATGGATTCCATATAGAATAAACTATCCGATTTCTTGGATTTTTGGATCTTTTCATTGGAAAATATAGTTTGATCCACCTCACTTCAATCCGAGATCTTGAGCGTATTTCTTGGCGTCCAATCAGTTTTGAGCCAATATAGCAAACTGCATGGTGCTAGTTCTTAGCACTATGTTTTTCTTTGCAAAAATATGTTTGGCTTCATTGACTATGTTCTTGAATCCAATGGTCAGTAGGGAATCTGGTATATTGATGATGTAATCTATATCATCTTTTCCATAGTCAGTAGCTAGTTTTTGTAATTCTGTGTTTAGCAACTTTGCTTGTAGAGATTCTATTTTTTGTTCCAGTTCTTGTTTTTCTGTCAGCTCTTTTTCTAGTTTTTTCAATATCTGTGCAGATTGTACGTTTAGAATTTTTGCTATCTGGTTTAGTTCTTGCTCTTTTTCTTGTGCGTATTTGGCCACTGCTGGTCATGTCAAGGCTGTAAGCCTTTTGATCCCTGCAGCTACTGCCTCTTGGTTGATGATTTTGAATGTACCGATTTCGCTAGTATAACTAACATGTGTTCATCCACATAACTCTATAGATAAGTATTGTTCTGTTTTATTAGAAATAGATACGACACGTACTTTGTCTCCATATTTGTCTCAGAAAAAAGCTTTAGCTCACATTTTGATCGCATCTTGATAGCTGTATTCTTGGCTATCAACTTTTTTCCCCTGTTTGATGATATCGTTTATATTGTTTTCTATAGTTTGCAGTTGTTCTATAGTTAGTTGATCTTTGGCGTGAAAATCAAATCTAGTGATATCTTTGTCCACATAAGATCAAGCTTGTTTTGTATGAGGAAAAATTTTTGCTAATTCGGAATGTAGCAAATGAGTAGCGGTATGTGCTCTCATTTTTGATTGCCTTTGTGCTTTATCCACTATTAGTTTCATATGATTTTTTTGTTTTTTTTTGAAAACTATTCTTCGTCTACTATGGTTAGTGATGTTCTGATTTCTCATTTAGTAATAGCGTTTGACTCCTCTTCAACCTTGACGCTAGCTGTAGCTGGACTATCAGTGTCTTCTAATTCATCTTGTAGTTCTACTGTATCTACGATAAGATTTGGTGTTTCGTTTGCTGGGAATAAGTATAGTACTACAACTCCTCCTGTAGCTAGAATGAATAGTAAGACCACGAAAACGATCACTACTTTTTTTGTTGTTTTTTTTGCCATGTTTTTTTGTATAGGTTTTTAAATGTTTTTAAGTTTTACTTTAGCTGTGCGATTGTCTGGTTCATGTTCTAGTACTTCGAAATAATATTTCTTAGCTGTTTGGATTTCTCATTTTTCTTCGTGTAGCATAGCTGTAGCTATGAGGTATTCACTGTTTATAGGTCTGAGTTTCAATATCTTTTCCATCAGAAATAGCGCATCGTCTATATTACCACTATTGTACTTGATATCAACCATAGAATACAAATATCTTGGATTGTTTTTCTTGATCCTGATTGCTTTTTCTAACATAAGCTCTGCTGTGTTGTAATCTGCTTCCTTGATATATATTTCTCCGAGCTGTCGTAAAGCTCTATCGTTGTCTCTATCTTCTGTTAGAATGTTTTTCAACAGAGTGATAGCTTTTTTGTAGTTTTTTTTGTTCATGTAGAAATCTGACAACATAGTCATGAGTGATATGTCTTTTGGAAAACTAGCTAATCCTTGGATCAGTTTTTTTTCGTATGTTTTAGGATCTCTATCCTTGATGCGAAGAGCATCATTACGTACTTTTTCTATCTTTCTTTCTTTCTCTTTTTCTTCTTTAGTTTTTTTGTCCTGCTTTTCGAAAATGTTTTCTTTTTGAATTTTTTTCTTTGTTTGTTTGGTTTCTTCTTCTTTTCCTTCCTCCTTTTTAGGTTTTACCTCTTCTGTCTTGGCCTTGACGTGTTTTGCCGTAGCTTCCAAGATCTTTTTGGTTTCTTCCTTTTCTCTTTTTAGTTGTTCGTAGCGATCTTGTTTCTCTTTTTCCTTTTTTCTATTTTCTTCTTCTTGTTTTTTTTTTGTGAGTTTTGCTTGTTCTCTTTTTTGGAAATCAGTGAATGCTTCTTGTCGTTTTTTGGACGCTGTTCATCCTAGAGAACCCAAACGTCTAATGACAAAAGTAAGTGGATACAATACCAAAATGACGGTTAACACAATTCGTAGTAATGCCTGTCGTTTCATATGCCAACTATGGTCATAAATATAAGACTATTTTTGCATTTTTACTCATCATTGTCAAGTTATTTGTTTGTTCTTCTACGATCTCTAGACCTGTCTTTCTTGATCTTTTGTTTCTCTTCCAAGCTTCGTTTTACGTCATCTAGATTTATTCTCATGGTAGTACGATCTTCGGTCTTGATGATAACCTCTCTAGTGTTGATATTGAAGTTGGTACATATACCGCATGTTTCACAACTAGGTACGTCTACTTTTTGGCCTTTGATCGGATAGTTTTCAGCTTCTTTTAGATAGGTATCTACTTCGTATACGATACTACATTTTAGCTTTCCACATCTTCATTTTAATCTTTCTATATCTCTTCATTCTAGATGTTGTATGAGTACGTCTTCTATATCTACAGATGGAAGTGGTCTACTGCTTTTGCAGCAGAGATGCATTCAGTTGCATCATACTATATCATCTGTAGCAGGAGATATTTTGATCATGTCTCTAGCTCCTACCTGGAAGAAGAAGATTCAAGCTCCGACTTTTTGTTGGAAGTTTTTTACAAAATCTCCAAATGTGTATCTCTGCTCAGAATAGAAATAGAAATATATCTGACGAGAAAAAATTTGGTATCTGGCTGTAACTGGTATTGATCACTCGAAGTTCGCTTTAAACTCTTTTTTGAATAGAGGGAAGTGCTTGTCAGCCTCTTTTTGTTGTTCTTGAAAGTATTCTTTTTCCTTTCATTCTAATATTCTCAAATAGAATCCATCTCTTTCCGTTTTTACTGGATGTCATACGTATGTACCTACGCTCAATTTTTTTCTGCCATTTTCGTCTCATTCATATACTATCTTGTCTCATGCCTTGAGATTTTCTTTGTCTTCATCAGATATTTCTTTGACCTTGATGTATTTGTTTGTATATCGATCTAGTACGTGAACGTGTGCCATGAATATGAGCTATGAGTAAGAAATGCTTTTTGTGTGTTTATGCTTTCTTTTTTGATTTTGTTGATTTTTTCTTTGTCAGTTTTTTTGTCTTTATAGTCTTAGCTTTGTCTTTGTTTTTTTCGTATTCTTCTATCATTTTGTCTCACTGAGTTACATCTTTCATTAGTAGTTCGAACTCTTCTTTGGTCAGATATTCTTTTTTCAATAATACTGCTGCCATGCCATCTATATCTGTTTTTCTTTCTCTCAATATTTTCAAGGCATTTTGGTACGCTTTTTCTAGATAGTCTTTGACTTTGAAATCTATAAGTTCTGCAGTTTTTTCGCTGTAAGGTCTGTATATAGAATAATCGCCTTTGTCCTTGTCCAAATACATAACAGGTCAAAGATCCTCATCCATTCCATATTTGACTACTAGGTCTGTGATCAATCTAGTTGCTCTTTCGAAATCATTGGATGCTCAAGTGGTGATCTCGTTTTTTCCGAAGAAGATTTCTTCTGCAGCTCTTCCCCCTAGGAGTGTGACTGCTTCGTCTAGAAACTTAGCCTTCGAACGTAGGTATCTATCTTCTTCTGGCATCATTCGTGTGACTCATAGTGCTTGTCCTCTAGACACAATAGATATCTTCTCTACTGGGTCAGCGTTTTCTAATAGATGAGCTGTGACTGCATGTCATAGTTCGTGGTATGTGACTATTTCTCTTTCTTTCTCTTTCATAGATTTGATCTTCTTTTCTGGTCACATGACTAGCTTTTCTAATGCGTATTCGAAGTCTTCGTTTGATAGTTCTTTTCTTTCTTCTCTGGCTATCTTGAGTAGTGCTTCGTTGACTATGTTTTCTATATCAGCTCATACAAAGCCGCTTGTTCTTTTGGAAAGAGAATCTAGATTGACTGTGTTGTCTGTCTTTTTATCTTTCATGTAGTATTCGAAAATTAGTTTTCTTTCTTCTAGTGTCGGACTTCATACGTGTACTTTTCTATCAAACCTACCTGATCTCAACAATGCCGGATCTAGTGTATCTGGTCTGTTGGTCGCTGCTATGACGACTATATTTGTCGTTTTATCAAAACCATCCATCTCTGTCAATATTTGGTTTAGGGTCTGTTCTTGTTCTTGATGTCATCCTGTATGTCAGGCTCCTCTTTTTTTACCTATAGCATCTATTTCGTCTATGAAGACTATAGCCTTTCCTGCTGCTTTGGCTTTGTTGAATAGAGATCTAACTTTAGAGGCTCACATACCGACCAGCATTTCCATGAACTCTGATCAAGATGCTGAGAAAAAGGCAACGTTAGACTCCCCAGCTACTGCTCTAGCGAGTAGCGTTTTTCATGATCATGGTATACCGTATAGTAAGACTCACTTTGGTGGCCTAGCTCATACTTTGTGGTATTTTTGTGGATTTTTCAGGAAATCTACTATCTCTGTAAGTTCTTGTTTAACTTCATCCATACCTGCAATATCAGAAAACTTGGTGTCACTTTCTGTTTTTGTACTAAGTTTTCATACCTTGAAATTGAAGGGCATAGCTCCTCACTTTGGTCACATAAACTTAAATAGTACTAGAAGTAGGAACATGAAGAATACTAGTGGTAGTATATGGTTGACGAAAAATGAGACTATGGTGTTTTGCTTGTCGTACTGTGTCAGAAATTCTGTTTTGTTGAACGGAGTGACTCCTAGTTCTGTGATACTGACTTCTAATGGCTTGTAGCTATACAAAACGTCGTATGCGGGTTCATCGTTATTTCTCCTTAGTACATTGCTATAGATATCGTCTATGATAGAGTCGTTTTTTTGGTATCCTTTTAGTTTTACTTCGTTTTCCAGCACTACCCTTTCAAACTCATTATTTTGGTACATAGTGAGAAAGTTGTTTAGTGATACCTCTGTGAGCGAGTGTTCATAGAAGCTTTTTACATTGTTGTCTTCTTTTTCGCTATAGACGAATGTGTTGAAGGCTCGGAAAAATGCTAATACTACTAATACTACTGCGAATACAGGTATATTTATTTTTTTCATATTTTTCATGTTTGGTATTTTCGACTTTTGTAACATTGATTTTTTTGGCGTAGCAAAAATAAAGCTTTTGTAATATAGATATCGAATATTTGAATGCAATCTAGCTTTCTACTTGCCTTATTGACAGTTTTACTTATTGTGTTTTTGAATATTAAAAGATCATTAATTTTTCGAAAAAAAATACACTACTCATGAAGTACCCATTTCTTTTTCTTTGTCTTTTTTGTTTTTCTTTGCCTATCTTCTCTCAAGCGACTTGGGTGAAGTTTCTAAAAACTGATTTCAATCAACCTAATCTGGTAAGTTCTGCTAATTTACGAACCGACTTAGATCCCAGCTTTTCAGCTTATGTTCATCTGAGCGAAAAACTTGAAGAAAAATTCCCTTATATTTCTGAGGCAAAATCAGGGTTGGGGATTTTTAAAAAGTGTGTCTGCGATGAGAAGCAAGATTCTGTCGCAACAACTTTTTATGAGGTGAAAGTGATGATCGAGGTTCTGCTGGTAGCCCATGGAGATTACCTTGAGGTAATAGATATTATTCCCTACTTGCCTGCTGGTCAAGTTAACTATGTAGATTGTAATGGTATAGCTAGGCCATATGGATATGTTAGGCAAAACTTTACATCAATGCCACTAGAGTTTATTGATGAAATCTTAGGGCTTGATTGGAGGGAAAAAATTGTATCAGGCTTTAATTAGAAATTTATGCCTCCTCTACTCCATATACATTTTGATCGTATTTTGATTCAAAAAGTATTTGGAGTTTTTTTTTGTTTATAAATTTTTAATTCTACTCTAGAATTCTTTTTTGATAATCAGATGTGTTCTCCATATTTTGCGTTGATTTTGTTTTATGTCAATTTTATTGCTCATGCTGGGTATTGTTTTCAGTTTGTGATATGGCTAGCTTTGTACTGTTTACTATTTGAATGTTAGATCTATGTGTGGAATATTTGCGTATCAGTGAACAGCTACGAATGCTCATCAGATATTACTCCAATGACTACAGAGGCTTGAATATCGTGGTTATGATAGTGCTTGAGTCTTTTTGGGGCATGGTGATAAAAAGATGTTGGTCAAATCTGTGGGTAAAGTATCTCAGCTAGTAAATAAGATATACCAAAGATTGGACGCTGCTGATGTATATAGTTATGGTCTCGGTCATACTCGTTGGGCTACCCACGGTGGTGTAACAGTAGCTAACGCTCATCCTCACCAAGACAACAAACAACTATTCACAATAGCACATAATGGTATCATAGAAAATTATGCTAAGCTTAAAAAAAAGCTAGAAGCAGACTGATATGAATTTTATTCTGAAACTGATACAGAGGTTTTGGTCAATCTGTTTCACAAAAACCGAGATGGAGATTTCTTATCTACTGTAGAGAAAACTTTGCCTATGTTGCATGGAGCTTATGCTCTAGTGATCATGTGTAGAGAAAATCCTGGAGAAATGATCGGTGTTAAATTGGGAAGTCCTCTGGTTTTTGGAAAACAGAACGAAGATTTCTATTTTTCTTCTGATACACAGGCTCTCGCTGGTGTATGTCAGAATATTATTTTTTTGGATGATGGAGAACTAGTATATGTAAAAGATCTGCATTACACTCTAAAATCGGAATGAAAGGAGATATTCAAGAACTTGGAAATATTGAATGAAGAAGAATTGAGGGTTTCTAAATGAAGTTATAAGCATTGGATGTTGAAAGAAATCAACGAACAGCCAAATATTTTGAAAAGAGTGACTCTTTGAAGAATCAATTTTACCGACTACTCCCTCAATGCTAATGGATTTCATGGAATGATCAGTGAATCATATGAACATGTAAATTTCGTTGGATGCTGAAGTGCTCAGTACACAGGGCATATTACATCTTTGTGGATGCAGGACTTGGCTCGTATCCGTTCTGCTAGCTTCATAGCTAGTGAATACGAGTATATGCAAAAGTGGTTGGATGATAAGACTCTCCATGTTTTCATGACACAGTCTGGAGAAACGGCTGATACATTGGAAGTATTGAAAGATATAGAGAGAAAATGAGGTGATAGTTTTTGAATAGTGAACGTGGTGGGCTCTAGTATCTCTCGTATTACTCACAATGGACTATTTGTGAGAGCTGGAAGTGAGATATGAGTAGCTACGACCAAAGCTTTCACTGCCCAGATGCTTTGTGGTTTGATGTTATCATTGTTTTTAGCATCTAGAAGAAATCTAGCTAGTGCAAGACTTCAAAGAATAGTCAATGATATCCAGCTATTGCCATGACTGATAGAGCAAATCTTGGATCAAAATGATACTATCAAGGAAATTGCGAAAGAGCTTGCTGAATATAACAATGTGTTTTTCTTGGGTAGGCATTATATGTATCCAATCGCTCTGGAATGTAGTTTGAAATTCAAAGAGATATCTTATGTGCATTCTGAAGCATTCCCTTCTGCTGAGCTCAAACATGGACAACTTGCTCTAGTGGAGGAAGAGTTTCCTTCTGTGATATTGATGCCAAATGACGACTTTTTCCAAAAAAATCACTCAACTTTGCAAGAAATAAGAGCAAGAAAGGGTAAAGTTTTGGCTATATCTGATGAAGATGTGGAAGATGCTGACTGGCAGATCAAAATTCCACGTATCAATTCACCTGAGTTGTACCCGTTTTTGGTCGTAGTAGCAGGTCAGCTTTTGAGTTATCATGTAGCTGATGCCCTGTGAAGAGATATAGATAAGCCTAGAAATCTAGCAAAAAGCGTGACTGTAAAATAGAAAATAGAATTTTGGATAAAAGAAAAACAATCCGTTGGTGGATTGTTTTTTTTATGTTGGTACTGAATTGCTATGGGTGATCAGGGGTTCGAACCCTGGACCTGCGGATTAAGAGTCCGTTGCTCTACCAACTGAGCTAATCACCCTTACAAAAAAATGCCTTTGGAGGCATGGACTTTTTATAAAAATGTTGTGCTTTTGCAAGTGATGGTTTAGAGTTGTTCTATCATATCTTCTAGTTCTTTGATTTCTTCTGAGTTGTTTTCTTGATCTTCTAGTTTTTGGATCATAGATAGAGCTTCCGCTCATTTTTTGATCTTTTCGTTGTTGATTTGGTGACTAATCTTATCTACTGCTTTTATGAATACTTCTGATAGAGCATCTAGTGTTTCATCATCTACTTTATTTTCTGATACCAAAGCCAGCAAACCTTTAGCGATAGGTCGCTCTTCTTGTAATGCTGTGAGTAGTTTGATTACATATTCTTTTTTGTTCATTTTTTGCTTTGGATATAAGCTTTTAGCTATGATAAGTTTATAGATAGTCGTTTTTTTGTCAAAAGGAGATAGTCTGGCTTGTAGTTTTTGGCAGTTTCTAGTATAATTGGCTATTGATATTGTTTCTTATGTGAATGTATTTTTCGAAACTTCGTAGCCTGGATACACATTTGGATTGGCTTTCAGAACAAGCGTCTGATATGTCTTTTTTTCTAGTTGGTGGTGTGGTGAGAGATATCGTGATAGGTAGAAACTTTGAACCTGATGATATAGACGCTACTGGTCCTGGTAATCCTGATATGTTGGCTGAGGCTGTGAAGACATCTAATACTACTTTTCAAACCAAAAAATACGGTACACTGACTATCGTTAGAAAAGAAAAAAAGAAAAAAACTGACTATGAAATTACTCCGTTTCGCATGGAGTGAGGATATACCGATCACCGTCATCCTGATGAGATAGTCTGGTCTGATGAGTTGCTAGAAGATAGCAAAAGGAGAGATTTTCGTATAAACGCTATGTATTATACATATGTGGAGTTTGACCGATTGGAATGAACTTGATTAGATAACAATACTTCTATTCCCTCTAATTTGTCTAGTACTGATACTAAGACATTGAAGAAAGATGGATTGCTCTTCAAAGATGGGGTTTTGGTTTTGCAAAACCATGATTTGATCAAAAAGTGCTTTCCATCATGAGTAGTGGATAAAAATTATCTGTTTTCACTAGTGAAACTTAGCTCTGCTGATGTCCAACCTAAATCTATAGGTGTGATTGTCGATCCACAATATGGACTTCAAGATATACTTTCTGAAAAAATTGGCTGTGTTTGAGAGCCTGATCAAAGGATACAAGAAGATGCGTTGAGAATCATGAGAGCATTGAGATTCGCAATTACACTCAATGACCCTTCTCCAGATCAACTGTATCATGGATTCGATTTTGAATCAGCTACTTGGCATAGTCTAAAAAAATACTATTTCACGCTCAGAGAAATAGCTAAAGAAAGAATCAGACAAGAAATGATGAAAGCTGCTAGATCTAAGAACTTTTTTGGATTTGTGACGCTTTTGGATGAGTTGAATCTAACAAGATCGTTGTTCCCGGCTGTACAAGCAAATAAAGGAAATGTTCAACCAATCAGATATCATCCTTTTGATGTGTTCAATCATCTTTTGTTGACCTTGTACGAAGCAGAAAAACTTACTGATGATCCATTGGTAAAGATTGCAGCTTTCTATCATGATGTAGGTAAGATCGAACAATACTACTCTCATACTCTTTGACTTGCTAGAGAAGAGAAGCAAGTAATGTATGGTACATGGGTAAATCATGTGAAATGTGGTGTCGATATGGTTCGTGATGATTTCTCTGCACTCAAATTCAGTAAAAAAGAAATAGATACACTGGCTTGGTATGTGGCTCAGCACATGAGACCATGACAAATAGCTTTGTGAAATAAGGATAGACGAAAAAAGAAACTCAGACTACTATATAGTGAGGCTGGTTATGATAAGGTTCATGGTTTGTTGATGATATTCAAAGCTGATATGGCTGCTCAATACAATCCATTGCAAACATCTCTGCGAGACGAAGCTAACGAGCTACTGGTGATGCTGGACGAATTGCGTGATGAAGAGTGACAATTCACGATGAAACAACTGGCTTTCAATGGCAAAGATGTGATGAAAGAATTTTCTATAGAGCCATGACCACAAGTGAAAGAATATCTTCAAAGAGCTTTTGAGTGGGTAATCAATGATATAGCAGAGAGAAATAATTTTGAGAGAATATTAGTGTTTCTGAAACAATAAGTTTGTTTGGAAATTATTTCTTTTGTAATTCCCTAATAGTAAGGTAGACCAAACCTCAGCCTATAGCTAACCCTCGATCTGTAAGTGACAATGGTCAACTTCATAGCATATTATAGACTGCAGGAATATATAGGAGTATACAAACAAGTATGATAGAAATCGCAAATGATGCTCGTAGTTGTTTGTTTGTTTTTCGGTATTCTGATTTGAAGATGTGAGTTTGTGAACGGCGTGAAAGTATGTTGGCGTACTGACACATGAGTACAGTTAGATATGTGGTAGATACTGCTATCGCGTAATATGATGGATCAAGTAGCTGTTGATCTAGAGGTTGTCAATCCAGCAGTAGTTTGACGATGAATATAATATATGGAATACAACCCATAAGAAAGCCTGCTCGTACCAAATCCCTGATTCATTTTCCTTCTATGATGTGAAGATCTGGATCTCTGGGTTTTTGTTGCATGAGTTTTTTTTCTCCTGGATCTCGAGCTAGAGCTGTGAGTGGAAGCATCTCTCATACAAGATCGATGGCCAATATCATCAATGGAGTGATTGCAATAGGTCGACCTAGTAGTCATGTAAACAGCAAACTAAGTAACACTACGAATAGCTCTCCTCCATTGGATGTAAGACTGGAAAGAATAGTCTTTTTGAGATTGGCAAATATGATCCTGCCTTCTCTGATAGCGTGTACTAGATCATGAAAACTGTCTTTCAAAAGTATGAGCGATGAGGCTTCTTTGGCTACATCTGATCCGGTCAATCACATAGCTACTCAGACATCTGCTTTTTTGAGTGCTGGTGCATCGTTGATACCATCTCAAGTAACTGCGACTATGTATCAAGCTTCTCTCAGTAGACTAACTATCCTTAGTTTGTCTTCTGGTGATGTTCTTGAAAATATAATATGTGAATCTTTGATTTTGATGAGAATTTCATCGTCGGTAAGCTGAGAGAGCAATTTACCTTCGACGACTTCTATACCCTTGCCATCCTTGTCTAATCAAACTTTGTGTGCTATAGCTTTGGCTGTGAGAGCATAATCACCGGTGATGATACAAACATTGATATGTGCATCGTATGCTGCTTTCATCGCATCTACTACTTCTTCTCTGGGGGGATCTATCATGGATACTAGACCAAGAAGAATCAATCACTCCTCTGCTGAAGTCTGATCTATCTCTTTCAGGTCTGATTGTTTCAGTTTTTTGTATCATATGGCTAGATTGCGCATCGCTGATTTGGCGTTGTGATCATCGAATCTTTTTATATTTTCCTTGTCCTGTGTTGTGATCTCTCTGATGCCGTCTACATCTTGTATATGGGTAGCTTGATTTAGTATGGATTCTGGTGAACCTTTGACGAATGATATGATGTCATTTCCTACCTGTCTGATAGATGACATTCTTTTTCTCGATGAGTCGAAAGGGAATATTGTGTATTCATTGTTGGTTTTGTGTATTACATCTAATGCAAATCCAAGCTTTTCACCTAGGGTGATCAATGCTCACTCTGTAGGATCTCACAATGTGTATCGTGTGCTATGGTATTCGTCTGGTGATGATATACGTGCTGTAGAAGCAAGCATACCTCAAAAAAACAAAAGCTTGTTGGAATGCACCCGTTCTGTACTGACTGGAGATCCATCTGCATGTGTTACTTTACCATCTGGTTCATATCATACTCATGTAACATAATACTTTTTGTTAGCTATTCGTAGTTGTTGAACTGTCATCTGATTTTTGGTCAGGGTTCCTGTTTTGTCCGTACAGATGATAGAGGTGGATCATAGAGTCTCTACTGATGATAGTTGTTTGACGACTACATCTTTTTTGGCAAGTTTTCAAGATGCCAATGATAGTGCGATAGATATCTGAGCAGGCATCCCTTGCGGAACAAGTGCCATACCAATACCTAGAGCAAAAAGAAATGCATCGTATATAGGTAATTGAATAGCTAGTGCCAATAAAAAAAGAAAGCCAGATACTATCACTGTTCAGATCGTGAGTTTGATAGATATGTTGTTCAACTCTTTTTGGAGAGGTGATATCTCTTTTTGTGTGCTTTGGCTAAGATTGGCTATCTGACCAAGTATAGTTTTTTCTCCTATACTGGTAATCACAGCCTTCCCCAGTCATTTCGCTACGGTCGTACCCATAAACACCATGTTGCTCTGTTCTGCTACTGCTGTATCTTCTGGTAATGAATCTATATATTTGCTGACTGGGTTGGATTCACCTGTAAGCATAAAATCATTTGTTGAAAGTCCTTTGGTCTCTATCACTCTAGCATCAGCGGGTACTGCTTTTCCCTCTTCTAGAAGTATGATGTCTCATGGAAGCAGATCTTCTGCTTTGATTTCTTGCTGTTTTCCATCTCTGATGACATTTGCATATGGGTTTATTAGCTTTTTTAGTGAATCCATCATACGTTCAGCTTTGTATTCTTGGAAAAATCATATAGCAGCATTGAATACCACAATGATAGATAAAATAGTGGCGCTTCTAAATTCTCAAAGATAGTATGATATAGCTGCACTGATGATCAAAAGTATGATCATATAGTCTTTGAATTGTTTTAGTATCTTGGAAACTAGAGACCTATGATGTCAGCTTTTGATAGTGTTTTTTCAGTATTTTTCTGTGTAGTTCGAAATTTGTTCTTTTTTGAGTCATGCAGGACTGGTGTTCAGTGTTTTTAATGTTTCTTTTTTTGAAATGTTGTAATACATGGAAATCATCTAATGTTAGATGATTTTATTGTATTGATATGTGTGGTTTTGTGCGAATTTTTAGAGTCCTTGTCACCAATCGTTTATATCCTGGTACTCTTCTGATCGTGTGATAAATTTTGCTCTAAACTTTTTATCGTCTGCTCCATGTTCTTCGATAAATTCTTTGTATTTAACTGCCTTTATCGAAACATCCTCATTTCAATTCGTATTACTGACCTCTAGAAAAAGTGTTCAATGCCCTAGATAGAGATTATCTATATTGCATCATCCTATCTCTGTGCTGATCTGTTCATTTGCTCGAGATAGTAATTCGTCATTTTCGACCTCTTTTTGATCTTGTCCCATGATATAATACAATTGCCCTTCAAGATTTTTAACTACAAAGTTGTAGAATTCACTTTGTTCTCCTTCTTTCAGATTTAGATTGTTCATGTTATAATAAATGTTATGATGTTAAATTGCTGCTATTTACTTTTCGGGGAAAATATTTCAAATACTCTTTTGCTAAATACATTGTAGAATATTTTACTACAGCTGGTTTTTTGTTTATGAAAAAAGCTGGTAAACTTAATTTACCAGCAGTCTAAATATTAGACGTTAAATGATTTTAAATTCTGATAGGGCATTCTTTATTCCAGTCAATACTGTTTCGATTTCGGCTGTATCTAATTCAATACAACCTTCAGGTTTCCAGTAGTCTACAAAGGCACTGTTCATTACTGTATAGTCACCTTCTTCTGATTTAGCATAGTATTTAAACTTTCCCTGAATGTCTTCTGTAAAACGGACATCTTCATCCCTGATGTATTGCAAGACATTTGCTATGTCTACTGACTGAATAATAGTGTGTGCTACGTCAAGGATGAACTCGTCAATAACTTCCTGTCTGGTCATTTTTCTATATTTTGAGGAAATAGTATTATATACTCTCATCGATTGACTTTCAATGAAATTGTTAGATAAGATATCATAAGATACTTTATGATAAGCTAGTGCTGCCATCTGCTATAGTTCTTTATTTTGATGCAGAAAACTTATTATGTTTTGTATCTAGTGTTATTATAATGCTGTTTCGTGTTGTTTATTTATTCATTAAAAAAAACTGGTAAATTAGATTTACCAGCGGTCTATATGCGCAAATGATTTTTTATTAATTTAGAGAAGATCGACTGAAACTTCTTTTAATTTATCTCTATGTATAGTCAAAAAGATTATGTTTTATCATCTTTTAATATCCACTCTCATCAATCATTTTTAAGTACCTCTAAAATCTCTGCATCTGGATACTCATGTCAGTCAATTGACCCGTTTAGACGATCTTGCGCGTCACCATTGGATTGAAATTTGGTTGTTGAGTTTAGATCATAGTGTTCTGAAAAATAATACTTATGGATGGGATCTCAAAATCATTCTTTGTCTTCAGAAACTGGTCCAAAAACTAAGAATAGCTCTTCTTGATGTTCACTGGTTGCCAGTACTACAAATTTTATAATATTTTCTTTTGAATCTTGGAGAGTATGCATTTGATACGAAAGAGTAAACTGTTGGGTTAATAGTGTATTTTGAATATTTTTACCGTTGGATTTATTCCTCTGAACAAAAAACCTCTATGATTTCTTGTTGTCAGTTTTGCACCTGTGCTGTCATAGTTTCTGGATCGAATCCAACAACTTCATCATATTCGTTTTCTCTAGTTCGACCATAATCAGTTTTGTAATACTGAACTGAGTTTGAGCTGTATTTTTTTCAATTTGGTCATTCAATAGAGATTTGATTCATTTTCGTCTCTCTGTAAAGCGGTGCTCAATCATCAGAAGAATTCTCAAGAATTTGGAATATATAACCCTCGTTTTCTGTTTTCCGAGTAGATCTTTCTCCATGATCATTAGGTCAAGGTAGTCAACCAACTCCGTGTCTAAAATCTTTGCTGCCCATCTTTTTAGATTGTTATAAAACGGTTGAGCATTGACTTATTGTTTTTTTGTTGATTTCCAATGTGTTTTTGTTATATATTGCCATAATAAAGTTTATTACAAACAAAAAGATGATAGATCTAAGCTCCTTTGGTATGAAGCAAAATCAAAGCTCTTTGTACTAAATGTGGTTATAGCATACGATTTTGCCGTTATTTGCTTCGTGCTACTTTGCCATCTCTTACAATTTTCTTTAGTCAGATTAACCTTGATCTACCAATCAACTGTCAAAGTTCACAATTTTCAAAATGCAGTTCCTCTAGATTTTTATCTACTTCACTTATTATTATTTTCTTTAGATTGCAATTTCTGAGCACTATTTTTTTGACTTCTACTATAAGTCAAAAAAGACTTTCGTAATTTAATATATCTCCTTCAAATTTGCAGTTTACGATTTCGATTTCGTCAAAGCTTCGAACAGAAACGGAAGAAACTGGTAGCATATTTGAATTTTCTATCCTTGCTATCTTTATATTGCCTACTTTGTATCGTCAAAATTCACGTAAAATTTGGTAAGCGTTCAACCAGCTGCAATCTCATTTTTGAATGATATGGATTTTACTTATCTGTTCTATTCTTATAGGAGATGAATCTATTAACTTAGGAATTGAATTCGCAACTATCCTTTCATATTTCTCAATTTTGCCTTCGATGTCTTTGACATCAACTTCAATATGGAGTTTTTTGTTTTTCAGTTGTACTGTATATGTTTTCTTTAACATATCTTTATAATGCTTGTTTTTGCTAGCAAGTATCTTGTAGATTAACCGTTCTTCATAGTTTTCTCATTGTTCTTTTTTTGTTGTCTTGAGGATATTATCAATAATTGACTGTTTTGATTTTTTCTTATACTGCTCCAATAGTTTTCAGATATAATTCTTTCGAAAAGTGTAAAGTTCTATATTTGATACGTGATCATTACTTTTTTCTTGATCGTTTGATGCACTGTTGATTTGGTCTTCCTTATTCTTGAGATACGAAAGAATGTGCTCGAACAATTTTTCTAAATAGAACTTTGAGGAACCGATAAACCGGAGTCCCTTTGTTTGCTTTACCTTCTTTATTTGCCTAATGCAATGACTTTCAAATTCGATAACTTCTCCGATCCTGGAATTTGTGTCCGATCCATATATAAGCTTTGAAAAATGCGGTTCGAGGTGGCTTGTTATCTCAATGCTTTTTTGAATCACTGCTTCGCTGTTCTGAGTAAACTGTTTTTTAACTGTATTTATTTTTTGTATTTGTAGTGCTATGTATTCTTTGTCCAAACTTTGTAAATGCATTCATCTTTTAGATAAAACTCCTAAGCAATAATTGATACTTGCTATGCTTCTTATAAGTTGAAAGAGTCGAAGATCTTTCACATCTTCCAATGCTATATTGCTAATGAAATGTTGTGATCATATAAATGCATGTTCTAAATATGACTGAATTGCCAGAAAAATTTCTTGTTCCTTTTTGATTTCCTTTTGAGTATTTTCAGTTTTGAAACTTTCTAGTAGACTAACAATAGATGTTATAGGATTGGAAATTTCTTCAGCGAATACACTTCGTTCTGATCTTAAATTGGTTCCAATGCTTTTTCGATTGAAGAGATCTTCTATATCCAGATGTTTTGTTGGAGGTCCTGAAAATCTTTCATTCTTCACTATTGAGGAATCAGTGTCGTTTGATGTTTTTTCTTTTATGTTATTGTATATGGATCTGAAAGCAGGTAAATCGATACTTGCACTGAGGCCTCTTTGTGGTTGAAACCAAAAATATTCTCCCTCATTATACTTTGCCTTATATTGCTTTGCCATGCTCATTTCGTATTCATTGTCTATCATAATGATGGATAGCAGAATCGTACGTATGATGTGTTGATTATTCAAACTTAGAGCTTCTCTTAGTTCCAGTATAGTTGGATTTTGATCGAAACTTTTTGCATTTTCTTTGGCTATATTTGGAGTTGCTGATTGGAGCGTTTTGAATATTTTAGCTTCCTGTCGTGATGTAGCTACATAACCTAATTGCTTGAGCTTTTTTAACCTCTTGTACTTGTTCTTATCTCAATGAGCAGGATAATCTGGTAGTATATTTTTTTTAGCTTCATGAAACTGCTCTATCTTGTCATTCCTTATGATTAGGAAGACTCAAAAATTGTGTAGTAATATTATAAATTCTTCACAAAGTTCATGATAATCAACAACTTGCTGATTGTTATTTTGAATATAGTCTTTGTCCCACAATATGGCTGTTTCTCCCTGTTCAAGTAATGAATATCGTAGGTATATAAAATGAGCTGCATTCGATTTTGTTAATCCATCTGCAAGCTGAGGCCATTTCTCTTTTAGAAACACTGTATAATGACTTTCTCTGATTCAAAGTATTTCTTCTGCTATGATCAATCATAAATTCGAAGGATCTGTCATGGTGATAGAATTTTTTAGATCGCTTACTCTATCTCATATTGCAGATTTTGCTTTTTCTTTGTAATTATCTTCTTTCAGCAAAAAATCTTGAATATCATTAGTAGTTTGGTTTCCAGTTAGACTAATCACTATAAATTTTTTCAATTCTTCTAATTCTTTTTCTGAAATTTCTTCTTCTCCTGCTATTGCTACCGCAATATCAACTAATCTTTCATAGAATCTACTACTGATCATGTATTTGCGAAAGTTTCCTAAGAGACCTCTACTATTAGCCTCTTTGATGGCTGTTTCCATGCCAAAATACTGGCCTAGTTCGTGGATTGTATTGACTGCTATCTCTCAAGGAATTGATTCGTAATGGTCTGTGGCAAATGGCAACTTTCACTCTTGAATCAGTTTTAATAATCAGCTTCGAGTAAGGAGATCACAAAGATCTCGTATCTTACTCTTTTTTGTTTCTTTTCGTTTTTTTGATCTTTCTTCATCAAGATGCTCTTCTATCAATCAGTGTTTGCTATCCAAATAACTAAATCAATTCAATAATTTGTCACAAGTTTGACCTATCTGCACATCTATATTCATCATTTCCCAAATTATTTTTTTTATGGATGAGATTGTTTCCGGATCTATTTTTTCTAATTGATCTACATAGAAGTAGATAAAATTATCTAACTCATTTATGAGTCTCATATTTTCTTCTTGAGCCTTTGTGTCCTTTACTCAATACTTCCTGTCTAATATTTGATTTTGGAAATACTCACGCAAGATAACCAACTCTCAAATTCATATGAGCCTTATCTGATCATTTGTTGAACTGTCTGCATGTCGTTTTAGATGTTTGAAAATTGCGTATGTTACATAACCTCTATGGCTCTTCTGTCATCTCAGTGCATTGACAAGCCTATTATATAATGAATCATCTCGCACATCTCATGTTTTATCTGATTTTTCATGATATAACAAGTAAGTTTCTAATATGCATTTCGACATGTCAGTTTGCAGCAACTCCATGGTAATAGCTTTTATGTTTTGAGCACTACCTCAGTGTATTTCACCGGCCTTTGTGGTATTGGGAGCTCATAATAACATGTCCACAGCCAAAGTTTTGGTCAATTCTCAATCTGTATACCGCCTTTCTAGCAGATTTCTCAACTCTGGATTTTGATTCAGGTGAAGATGTTGTTCCAGTTTCATCTTTTTTATCAATAATCAATATTGACAAATACTGTTTTTTCTTCTTGATTCAAAGAATAACTTTGTTATATTGCCATAATAAAGTTTATTACAAACGATATAATGATCGATCTAAGCTCCTTTGGTATGACGGAAAATCAAAGTTCTTTGTACCAAGTATGATTACAGTACGGTGGACGTACTGTCACTTTTCTTGGCAAAAAAGCTAATATGCACAGAGTGCTAGCTTACAATACTTTGCAAGAGCTTTGTACTCTAGGTTATGCTAGTAGTGTGATGAAAGGTAACGCTGGACACTATACGATGGTAGATCCTTCATTCATCAAAGAGAAACTTCAACAAAGAGTTTCTCACTTTGATTCAATCATACCTCAACTCCAAGCTTTGACTAATGCAGCTCATGGTGGATTCAAAGTACAACTGTTTCAAGGTCGTGAATGAGTAAAGGCCCTATATGATAGGTTGACCCATTCAAAAACTGACTTTAAAGCATTTTTGGGTGCAGATCATATAGATGAAGAACTACTGGATTACCTATACAAATCTTATTTGCCGAAAAGGTTGGCTGCAAAAATTAAATCAAAGACTATCGTTTCTGAAACTGATGCTAATACATATTTTGGAAATAAGAACAATGTCACGGATACTGATGTCGTGATAGTACCAAACAAGACCTTTGATATGGAATGCGAAATAGTATTGTTCGATGAAAATATGATATCGATAGCATCTCTATCTACTGATGAGATGTCTGGACTTCTGATAGAGAGCAAAAATTTGTACAGCAGTCTGGAAAATCTTTTTGATTTGTTGCGATGATTGTATAAAAAGACTTAGTATTTAGTCACTACAATCTTGAACATGGTATCTGTATTTTCAAAAATAGTAGCTGGTGAGTTACCTGCATATAGAATATACGAAGATAAATATGTGCTAGCCTTTTTGGATATCCGTCCTCGTACGCTTGGTCAAAGCTTGATAGTACCCAAGGTAGAGGTAGATCACTTTTTTGATCTAGATGAAGAATATAGTACAGCTTTGTTTTTAGCTTCTCAGAAAATTTCTAAAGCATTGAAACAGGCTACTGATGCCGAACGTATCTGGATGAGCATAGAATGATTTGAAGTTGCTCATGTACATGTGAAACTAATTGCTTGTGCTAGTAGTAAGGATGTAAACCTAGATCAAAGGCATGAATGTAGTGAAGAAGAAATGGATGAAATACACCAAAAAATATTATCACATATTGAAATCTAGAAATATACTTGCATTTGTGTCTATGTTATACATAAGTGACAAGCACTAAGAACTTTTACGCTTTTTTTTCGTAATGCCAAAAAGGAAGAAGGAGAATAAGACGATACCTGTGATATTGTTGGCCGATGATAGACACTTGTGAGAAAAATATGAGCAAGTAAGAGTTGCTCCTGTTTACGCAAGAAATATCTTGTTGCCACAATGAAAGGCTGTGATTGCTAACGCGATGAACATCCACAACTATGCTAATAAGATGCTAGCTGCAGAGGAAAAAAGAAAAAAGAAAGCAGAAAGTATTGATGAATTCTTGATGAAAGTACAACAAGAATGAGGTGTAGAATTCACTGGAAAGGTAAATGAGAAATGACTTCTCTATGCTAAGATAAGTGACGCTGATGTGGCTGCTAAGATCAAAGAAGTATACGGTATTGCTGTAGATCCACACAATATCAGAATGAAAAAAAATCTTTCTGAGGCTGGTGAATATAAAATTCCTTTTCAATATAGAGATGTGAAGAAGAATATTCGTGTATTAGTGAAATGAGAGATGGATAAAACTGTCGCTAAAAAAGCTGAAGAAGAACAAATAGAAGAAGTAGAAACTGTTGAAGAATCTAAAGAGTAGTTGGTCTTTCTTATATATAATTACGTTTGACTAAAGTTTGTCCTAGTGACAGGCTTTTTTTTGTTGTTTGTTTTCCTTGTTTTCTTAGTATGTGTGATAGTTTATACAATCTCTTTCTATGTCACTTTTTGAACTAAAATCATCTTTTTCTCCCAAAGGAGATCAACCCAAAGCTATAGAACAACTCCTCTCTTGATATGCTGAAGGAAACAATATACAAACACTGCTAGGTGCCACGGGTACTGGTAAAACTTTCACTATGGCACATGTGATCCAAGAACTTCAGAAACCAACGCTGATAATTTCTCATAACAAAACTTTGGCTGCGCAACTAGCAACTGAGTTTAAACATTTTTTTCCGAACAATGCTGTTCACTATTTCGTATCTTACTTTGATTATTATCAACCTGAATCCTATCTTCCAGATAGAGATATGTATATAGAAAAGGAGGCTACGATTAATCAAGAAATCGAAATGTACAGATTGGGAGCTCTAGCTTCGCTCTTGAGTAGAAAGGATGTGATCATAGTGGCTTCTGTATCTGCGCTCTATGGTTTGGGACAAAAAGACTCATTTGCTCAGCATACATTGAAGTTTCTAGTATGACATGACTATGAGTTTCGTGATATCAAAGCCAGACTTCTAAAGATGCAATATAAACCTGTCCAGAGTAGTATTGAACAGTGAATGTTCGATATACAGGGAGAGATGATAGATATATATTCTAGTATAGAAAAAAAGGTATACAGACTGTCTTTCAATGAAGATACACTAGAGCATATAGTAGTGAAAGATCCAACTACGTTTAGAGATCAATGATCTATAGAGCGTGTAACCATATGGCCGTCCACTCAATACATGCAAGATATGTCCAATATTGAATCAATACTCTCTTCTATGCATGAAGAAATGACATTCAGAGTCAAAGAACTTGAGACAATCTGATCTCTCTTGGAAGCAAACAGACTGAAAAAAAGAGTGGAATATGATATACGTATGATTAGAGAAACATGATTTACAAATGGTATCGAGAATTATTCTCTATATTTTGACGATAGAAACCCCGGAGAGCCTCCTTATACCTTATTTGACTATTTCCCGGACGACTTCTTGATGATGATAGATGAGTCTCATATGACAGTCCCTCAGCTCAAGGCTATGCCCAAGGCAGATAGATCTAGAAAATCAAATTTGATAAAGCATGGATTTAGGCTTCCTTCTGCTATGGACCATAGACCACTAAATTTCAAAGAACTGGAAGGGATCATGTGACGAGAGCCTATTGATGCTATCACAGAAGCATTAGATACTCATCAAAAAGAATATTTCGCTGCGAGGATGTCTAGCAAGAGTGAAGAGATCAAAAAGCACCATCATGATTGCCTGCTTTCTAAACATAAATTGGAGGCCAAAACTATGTTTGTATCTGCTACACCTGGACCATATGAACTAGAACATAGCAACGACCCAGTAGAACAAATAATCAGACCTACATGACTCTTGGATCCAATTACCTACGTGTATCCTAAGTCTGGTGACTTTTCTTTGCTAGAAAAAAATATGGAAGCCCTCTTGGCGAAAAAACCGCATCTAATACCTTTCTATGAAAGTTATAACGCTAGCTTGGCTGACTACTAATCCTCTACTGAGTAGTACTTTGTTTCAAGTAGGACATGTGATATTTGATCTCAAATGTTTTCTATTTTCCATCGTTGCTCTCCTATCGTTTCTCAGACCTCATCCTTGATATAAGTAATATGCAGCTCGCGGCCATAGGATAGTTCTTCCTCCGCGATTTGTGTTTTTTCTATTTCTGTTTCCATGTGTTCGAATCTTTGATAGTAATCTCAGATACTGAGATGTAAAAAACAAAATCTAGAATAGTAGATGCCTTGATTGATATTGTTGCTTGCTTATGATCCTTGTAAGTTTTTCAGTATATAACCAAGCAAAGTTATGCAAACTGAATATGAAATCAAGGTCCTGGATGTCGATTTGGACAGTATCAGAAAAAAGTTAAAGTCACTGTGAGCAAATTTTGTTTGAGAGAAAAAATTTCGTAGGTATGTATATGATATGAAGCCTGTGCAGAAAGGGAAATGGGTAAGATTGAGAACAGATGGAAAGAAAACGACATTAGCTTGTAAGCATATTATAGATCCTACTTCTGTAGATTGAGTGAAAGAACGGGAAGTTGTCGTTGACTCTTTCGAAATGACCAACTCTCTCTTAGAACAGATATGATATACCTACAAAGCATATCAGGAGAATAATCGTGAAAGTTATACTTTGGATGGATCAGAAATAGAATTAGACACTCGACCAATGATTCCGCCTTATTTAGAAATTGAGTGACCCGATGAAGATGCTGTATTGAGGACTTTGGATAAATTAGATTTGAAAGACAATATTGCAACTTCAGAAAATACTACCTATGTATATAAACGTTACTGAATAGATGACTTGACTGCATATAGCCATATTTCGTTTGAAGGAATGAAAAAAAGGTAAATAAGAATTGTGTACAAGCAGTAAGTATGATCTGGATGTTTTTTATTGATTAGATTTTTTGATCTAAATAAACAATAAGTGTATAATAGTAGAGATGTTGTTTTTGTATCATTTCATCCAAGATGTATCTCTCGAAAAAATGGATAATTCCTTTTATCCAAGTTAGTATGGCTCTTATTTATCTAGTCTTCGGTTGATTGAAGCTGCTGGGATGATCTCCTGCTGAGGAGTTGGTTTTCTTATCGACATTGTTTGTAGACTTTAGTTGGTTTTATCCACTATTGGGGTTTTGGGAAATCTGAATTTGAGTTTCATTCTTAGTACTACCGTTTTTCAGGAAATTTGGATTTTGGTTGTTTATACTACATATGATTTGAACATTTCTACCATTTTTTACAGCTCCTGAATTATGTGTAGGAGTATATGAATTTTGAGTAACGCACCCAACATTTACAATCGTCTGACAATATATTGTGAAAAACTTGGCATTGGTGTGATGTTGACTAGTTCTATTCTATTCTAGAGCGTCTTCTGATAAATAATACTTTCTTTTGCTAGTGTAAAAGCCCTCTGAATCATTAGTAACTAGCTAAATTGGTAGTTGATTTATCTAGTTTTTCCTATCTTCTATGCTTTCACTATATGTACACGTTCCTTTTTGTGATAAAAAATGTGGATATTGTAGCTTTCATGTTCTGGAAACAGAAGGAATGCGCAACGAAAATTCAATATTGGATCACTATATATCTTCTTTGAAAGCAGAAATAAAAAATCTACATAGTATAGTCTGAAAAGAAGAATTACAGACTATCTACTTTGGATGAGGAACTCCATCAAAACTAGGTGTAGAGCGTGTACTGGATCTTGTTTCTTATATAGACTGATTTTTTGATTTGGATGTACTTGGTGAAATTTCTTTTGAATGTAATCCATACCCAGAGGAAGATACTTTGTACTTTGTTCGTGCTTTAGAAAAAGAACTGAAGCATTTTCCCAGAATCAGATTCAGTTTTGGTCTTCAAAGTTTTGATGATGAGATATTGAAGGAATCTGGTAGAGAACATAGTTTCAATCAAAATGTACATTTTTTGAGAGAATTGCAATCACGCAAGCAGGCAAATTCTGTATATAATCTAGATTTCATAGCCTTTGGTAAGTTCAAAACATTGAAATCAGGAGAACAACAATTGCGAGATCAACCTAGATTAGATTTTTTTCAATGATTGGTTGAGAGTCATTTTGCTGATAGTTTTTCACTCTATACATTAGAACTTTTTGAGGGTAGTATTCGATATCACGACTTGATTCGCAAAACAGATAAGAAAACTAGTGGATCAGGACTTCAAAAATATGGTAGTGATGATGATATATACAAAGAATTTTCTATGCTCAAGGATATAATATCAGCTTCTGGATATCGTAGATATGAACTTTCAAATTTTTCTCTTCCAGGTAAAAGTAGCTTACACAATAGAGCATATCGAGAAATGGAAAACTATATATGAGTTTGAACAAGTGCAGCCTCTTTTGTATCTAGCAACTACAAACACTATGATGCTATTTGCTGATATCTGTGAATAGAATGAGCAGATGGCTGAGTACGTTGGACTAATACTAGAGGCCTATCTCAATACCTAAAATGAGAATACGTAGACGGTACTGATACTCAAAAGCTTGATCAAGATGATATTTTGATAGAATCATTTTTTCTATGATTGAGAACTGATTCTTGAGTGAAAAATATATCTGGCTACAAAAAGATATTGGTAGATAACTATGAAGAGATATTAGAACAGCTAGTAGAACAATGATTTGTACTACATGAAGAACAAGATCTCTTTTTGACTGACACTGGTATGGATGTTTTCAATGAAATAGTCACAAACTTGATCAAGAAAATTTAGAGTGTTATTGTTCTTTTGTTGAAAAAAGACATGGTTTCACCGCTTTCTATATAGATATCGGAGTATAGTTGTATTTTTCAAAAATAATCTATCTTTTTCGTTTTGGATGCTCTTTTTGGCAACTGAATACTGTTCGTAAGATCTAATGTGACTGTATGTTCTGATATAATATTGCCCAGGGCATCTTTTTCTACTATGTTTAGATGACAGCTGTTTGGTATTTGTTTAGCTTCTTTGTTGGCGTAGTTTTTTAGATGAGTGACGATATCCAAAAAATCCTCTGTTTGGAAGTCACTACTGATGGTTTCACTGATGAGTAGATCGTAGTTTTGATCTAACTTACAAATCCTAGCATCTCAAGTAATGAAATTCGATTTCTCTAATAGATCAAACTTGGATAATAATTTTTTGGCTATATCTATGGTTTTGGGATTTTCCTCTAAGAAAGTACAAGTACTGGCTCAAAGAAGAAGCGCAAATAGTCCGAGTATTCCAGTACCACAACCAGCGTCTACCACATTGATATTAGGATTGTTTATATCAGAGAGTGCTGTTTGGGTTGCTTGTCGGAATCTTTGGTTTCTTGTTCTATCTACAGCACAAAATATAGCATCGGATGTTTGCATCCTGTATTTTTTTTGATTTCAAAAATCTGCGTACTCGTAGTCCTTCAGAAATGTTTCTATTTTCTTTTGTACTTCTAGAAAATCCATAATCATGATGAATTATAAAAATTAGTAGTGATATTTTTTCCCAGTATGAATAGTGGAAGCTCTATATATTTGTTCTAGTAAGATTAGTTTTGCCAATCCGTGTGGTAGAGTGATTTTTCAAAAGCTGATTTTCTTGTAGATGTATTTTTCTAATAAGTTTTCGTCTAGGCCATAAGGTCATCCAATGATGAAATTCAAAACTACTCAAGGATATACTATAGTTTTTGCTCGTTCCAAAGTATCTAGTGGCTTTGCGTCCTTACTTAGCAATACTCGCTTTTCGTCTGATTTTTCTATTCTTTTGACGATCTCTTCAGTATCCTTTTGTATAGCTTGTTTTGGTGTGCTGGCCTTGGATGGTTTGATGTTGTTTATACTAATACTTTTCGAAAGTCTTTTTTCGTATTCTGCTATTGCTGATTTGAAATGCTTGTCACTGTCGCTGATGGCCCAAATTTTGATTTTCATGATGTTGATGTATTTGCAAAGAAAGCTTTCAATAGTTACAACTTAGTCATTGTGTACTCTATTTCAATTTGTGAAAATATATGAAGTTCTTTGATACAGTGAAAATAACCATACATGCAGGTAAATGAGGTGATGGAATAGTGGCAGCTAGAAGAGAAGCTAAGATCCCTTATGGTGGTCCTGCTGGAGGTAATGGAGGTAAAGGTGGTACTATAGTTTTTGTATGAAACAAAAATGAAAATACACTATTGAAATATATCTATCATAGAGACTATAGGGCTGATGATGGAAAACCAGGTCAATCAAAAGACAAATATGGTGCAGATGGCGATGATCGTATCTTGAGTGTGCCATTGGGTACTATCATCAAAGATACAGAAACTGGACGTATCTTACACCAAATAGTGGATGATAAAGAAGAACGGATTGCACTCGGTGGCGGAGAATGATGAATAGGAAATATGCATTTCAAGACATCGACTCTACAGTTTCCAGAATTTGCTGTACTTGGTGAGCCAGGCAAATCCAGAGCTATCACACTAGAATTACATATATTGGGAGATGTAGCACTAATCTGAACACCTAGTGTTGGTAAATCAACATTGATCAATGCTTGTAGCAATGCGAAAGCAAAAGTAGCTGCATATCATTTTACTACATTGGTGCCGAATCTGGGTATGGTTAGTCGTCATGGTTATGATTTTGCTATGGTGGATATCCCTGGTTTGATAGAAGGCGCACATGATGGAAAGTGACTAGGTAATGCATTTCTAAGACATATACTCAAGGCTCATGTTTTTTGTTTTGTGCAGGATCTAGCTTTGTATGAAAAAGGAATGTTCGATGCAGAAAAACTACTTTGAGAAATCAAAGAATATATATTGGATAATTATAAATGATCTGATCATTATGGTGATCCTGTCACAGATGTGACTTTCAACTTAGAAATAATCAATGATCAGATACATATGAAGGTGTTTCTTCATTTTGAAGATGAAAAGAGACTTTTCTTAGACAAACTGCTCTGTTTTGTGTTTAACAAATTTGATCTGATACAGGATGAAGATATCGTACAAGAATATAAAGATCAATTTTTCTGATCTCTCCAAAAATATTTACAAAAACAATTTGGGTTAGTGATAGATATGAAATTGCTTCAAGATTCTGGATTTGTAGTCTCTGCTGCAACTCGTCATGGATTGGAAAGTCGATTGGATTTTGTGAGTGGGAAACTTAGAAGCTATGATTTCACAAATGAAATGATACTGGACTTGGTAGAAAAAGATCAAGATACTATAGAATTGGTGGTAGATATCACGGAAAGCTCTGTACCCGCTTTACTTGAGCAAGGTATGATAGAAGAAGCAGATGTGAAGTTTATCAAAGTTTGGGAAGTGAATCATAGTGATATCATCAGAGCTTCATATACAACTATGTGGTGAAACGACCAATGAGAGCATCGGTTTTGGCGTAAGGTTCAAAGTCTAGGATTTTCTCAACAGGCAGAACAAGCTGGTATCAAATATTGAGATATAGTAAAATTCTCTAAGGGACTATATAATATCGATAATGACAGATATATTCAGTGGATGTTGTAGAGTGTTATTTTCTTTTTTTGTGATGCTGATTATAGTTAGATTATGTTTATCTAATCTATGTTTCGATGTTACTCAAAGATCAGGTTATCTATATCACAGGAGGTACTAGCGGAATGTGAGCTGCTACTGTTTTTAGTTGTTTGAAAGAATGAGCTAAAGTAGTGTTTACTGGAAGAAGAAAAGATGCAGCTGAAGATGTGATAAAACAAGCGACTGATCAATGACTGAATACCGAAAATGTGTTATACCTACAGTGTGATGTGACTAGAGAAGACGAGGTAAGGGCTACTATAGACCAAACTGTTGAGCATTTTTGATCGTTGTATGGAGTGTTTGCGAATGCATGAAGACATATGGTAGGAAATGTAGTAGAAACTACACTAGATCAACGAAGAGCTATGTTTTCTGTAGATGTGGAATGAGTTTTCTTGACACTGAAATATGCAATTCCCTATCTACAAAAAAATAAGTCTGGATCTATAGTACTGATGTGAAGTGATCAGTGTTTGGTATGAAAAGGAAACTCCTCTGCCTATGGTGCAGCGAAGGGAGCAATATGACAACTTACAAAAAGTACAGCCATAGACTATGCGAAAGATATGATAAGAGTGAATTGTGTATGTCCTGGAACTATCGATACTCCTCTAGCACGTGGAGCGATGAAAGGATTTGCAGAAAAACATTTTGATTGAGATTTTCAAAAAGGTTATGAGTTTTTGGAAAAAGCACAGCCTATACAGAGATTGTGAACCTCTGAAGAAGTCGCAGAACTGGTGGCTTTCATGCTCTCTGATAAAGCATGATTTATGAGTGGTGCATTGATCACTATCGACGGTGCTTATACAGCAGGGTAATATTTCTTGTTGACTTTGGAACTAATCTTGACTATATCTCTACCTACATTCAAATATGAAACTCTATATGAACCAACTTTACACTATCAGAAGACGCAGAAGATCAAACAACGGTTGTTGTAGTCTTTTGGTGTGTAGATAAAAAATCTTAGTTTCAGTACTTATGATGACACTCCGGAAGCGGAAGTGTTTTTGTTTTATTCAAAAAAAAATTATGAATTCTATAAATACAGTTTCTGATGTATATTGACCAGATACCACGATCTTTGCGAAATATCCTGAAGCAAAAGATCTGATTGAGTGATGAGTTCCATTCAAAGAATGAGGCTATGGACCACATGTGATGCATTCAGAAGAAGCCAGGTTGTTGCCTGTGTTGTGAGGAGAAACTTCTCATATTGTCCATGAATCAGCGCAAGCACTGTTTGGCTACTATAGTGCAAAATATCCCGAAACATTTTGCCCAGATAATTTGATGTTTTATCGTGGAATGGAATATTATGATCTGATTGAAAAATTGAAAGATCGTAGTTTAGCTGTGTTGCACCCTTATGCTCGTATCTCTGATGAAAAATACCAGGTAAATCCTGAAGTCCTATTTCGTCTAAATAACAAGCAATACATACATGAACTTTCTGAGCATACACCAGCTCAGCAATTTTTGTCGCTAGAAGAAATATCAGCTATAGACGAGTATCCATTTGTACTGAAAGCCACCAGTGGAGCTAGTGGTGATGGAGTCAAAATAGTGGAATGTTCTCAAGACAAGAAGGACGCATTAGTGCAGTTTTCGTCTGATAAATTTCTGGTCGTGGAAGAATATATCGATATCAAAACTAATTTTAATGTTCAGTTTTCTATAAAGGCAAATGGTCAGATAAATCTTGTTTGATTTTCTGAACAGAGAGTATCTGAGAGTGGTGAAGAATATATGTGAAATCTGATAGATACAAATGTTTTTTTACCTCCTGCTGTATTGAATATTGGACTAAATGCTGCCAGAGTTGCTTTTGAAAAATGATATATTGGATTGGTTTGATTTGATATTGTTTGAGATGAATTGAAAACCTATAAACTAATAGATCCAAATATCAGGCCAAATGGCTCGACTTCTACCCTATTTTTGCTTGATAAAATAAAGGCTGAATCACAATCGACAGTATTCCAGTTTTGAAGTTTTGAATCTAACTTGGTGGATATACAATCTATGTTGTGTACTGCATTGAAACAAGATGATATGTATTTAATCTCGTGATATCCAAAGTCTGTAGGTAGTACGTATGGCTACGGAGTAGTGTGTGCTAAGAGCATAAAACACTTGAATGACGAAGTGAAACCAAACTTGATCAAAAAGTGATTTAAATTCTAACAGGGAAGATGGAAAAAATATTGAACCCAATTTCATTCGACACATGACTAGATGGATCAGCTTTGCTGATATTTGGAGCGATACATGGAATCGAAATCTGTGGTCCTTTGGCTATCAAGCGTTGGATAGAAAAGATAGAACAGGGAACTGTTTTGCTAACATCTGGTAAAGTAACATTTGTCCCTGTGTGTAATCCCAAAGCTTATAAAGCAAAGCTTAGATTTGTTGATCACAACCTAAATAGAATCTTTGGTTCCAAACAGTCTGCATCCAATTCTTATGAATATGATGTTTTGCCGGAACTTGAAGAATTGATACTAGAACATGATGCTCTTTTGGATATTCATTCTATGACATCTGCTAGTGACAACTTTGCTTTCAATGATGATATAGCAAACCAAGATGAAATCGCCTTATGTCGTGCATTATGATTTGATTATATCGTATGATGATGGCCAAATCTCTATGCGTGAGTTAGTGGTGGTACTACATGTGAGTTTGCTTGTCAAAACCAAAAAACTGCAGTCACTGTAGAATGCTATTCTCATGATGATGTGCGTGCAATACCCCAAGCATTCGATGCTATTGGTCGTTTTTTATACTTCTTTTGAGTAATAGAGTGCTTTGAAACTAAGAACAACGTATCGGACAGTAACTATGTACTGATGGATTATATTGTTCGTAAAGAAAAAGAATGAAGCTTTGTTCAAGCTCGATCCAATTGAGACGTAGTGAAAAAAGATCAACTATTGGCTATCTATGATGATGGAGAAAAAGTTTTTTCGAAAGTAGATGGTATCATCATCATGCCAAGTGAGAGTGTTGGTATATGAGAGGAATGGATGTATTTGGGAAAAAAAAGATAGTTTCTATCATCTGAATGCTCATAGAGCAGATATCAACTCCTTCATTAATTTTGATTCATCACTTCCTTGCATTATTTGACTAGATTGAAGTTCGCCTAATAATCTGGCTGCTTCTGCGTCAACAAGTTGCTCTACTGTTGTTTTTCAGTTTAGTAAATCTTCTAGTGTTGCTTCTTCAACAATGATATTTGAAATATGAGTCATTTCTTAGTCGTTAAATTTAAAAAAGTAGTGCATCTAAGGTCTACTTTGAAGATATAGCTTATATTTTTTTTTCAATTTAGATTCAAGTTTTTTTGCCTAGCTCTCGCATAAAAATAGCGGCAGCTTGTCATACATTGAGAGATTCTTTGATACCTTGCATGGGTATATGAAGGATGTGATCTACTTTTTTCAATGTATCCTGATCTACTCAGAGTATCTCGTTTCCCATGATTAATCAAAGTGACTGGTCTGATGCATCTTTTTTATAACCAGAAAGACTAGTGCTGTCCTCCGTAAGTTCTGCTGCGATGGTGGTATATTTGTTCTCTTTTAGCCATGATAGGCTCTCTTTAATATCTAGAAAATGGAGTATTGGAATATTTTTCTCAGCTCATAGTGCTGTTTTTTCAACTTTTTTGTGTGTAGCAGGTGCTGAATATCCAGCTATGATGACTCCTCGTCATAGCGCATCTGCCGTACGTATGATATTACCTACATTGTATGCAGAGCGTAAATTTTCACAGACTATATAGTTTGTGGATGTGTTTGGTTTCATGACTTTTTTTGTGCTAGAAGATGAATTCATCGGACTATTCCTACTCAGAGTATGATGGCTACTATTCAAATCAATGCTTGGTCTGGTGTAGATGGAAGTATCGCCTTGGTCTGGGCTGTTTGTTCCAAACCATGTCTATCTATATATGTGGTCAAGGTCTCTTGTCGTGGTCGAACTTTAGCCAATGCTCATAACATAAAACCAGTAAGTACTGCCATCATCTGGTCATGATAACGATCTTTGATCCAATGTAGTGCTTTGGCGAAAAGCAATAGTCATATGATAGCACCTATGATGAATACGAGAACCGTAGTACCAGAAGATAGGATGAGTGCAGTATCTGAATCTTTGATGGCGTCCATCAAACTAGTAAGTGTAGCTAGTACGACCGTATATTTGCCTATGATCAACAGTATGTAGGAGCCGCTAATCCCTGGTAGTATCATAGCTATGATAGCCAACATTCATGCAAATCATATACCAAGTAGATCTGAGGATCAATTTTGCAGTATTGGCAACAAGCTAATACCAGCACCTATGACGATTCATAGTAAGATAAGTAACCATATGGTTTTGGTCTTATGTTTTACTTCTTTTAACAAAAATATGGCAGATATGAGTATCAATCAAAAAAAGAATCACCAGACCGCTACAGGATGGTTCTGCAAACCATGTTCGATAAGCTTAGCTAATGATAGTATAGCTACGATGACTCCACCAAACAAACTGAATAGGAATGTCGCATCTACTTTTTTCCATGCTTGTTTTCGTTTGCCAGTGACGACTAGCTTTCATAGTTTCAGATCAAAACTATGTAATGCATTTATGAGTCTATCATAGATACCTGTGATGAATGCTATAGTTCATCCAGAGACTCCTGGTACGACATCACATGCTCACATAGCCAATCATTTTAGAAATACTCGTATGTTTTTTTTCATCAGTAGCAAAATATGAATTTAAAACTTTTATCCAGGATAGGAATTGTGATTTTGAATACAAAAGTAGTTCAGCTCTCTTAGATTGCTTTTTTTCGTGATCTTGTTATGACTAGGTTAGTTTTTTATCATTCGGTTTTTTTCATGAAAAAATCTTGTACACCTTGTATGGACAAGGGACTTCTGACTATCCGTGTTTGAGTTTGATTGTTGATGGCTATACATGGAGCTAGCATTGTAATAGGTGGTCAAGCTATGCGAGATCTTATCGGTACTATGATACTATGATCTGGTAGTCTTGCTGGTATTGCAGGACTGGTAGCATGATTGGTGATGTTGCTATGAGGACTGGCTTTCGTACTAGGAATTGCATTTCGTCTAGCTAGTTGACTATTGGCTGCGACTATGGTAGTAGCTGCATTGGCTCACTTTCTACAAGGACAATCTCTATACGAACTTGGAGGTCCTTGGCATGCAATCGACCTAGCGATAGTATTTATAGGTTTTATAGCAGTAGGACCTGGTCGTCATGTAGCTTGTAAAAAATGTAGTGGAGAAGCTTGTGAAGTGAAGAAAGAATGCTGTGGTTGAAAATGTTCTGAGATGAAATCTGAATAATCTAGAAAAATAGTTCAAAAGAAAAAAGCTACTCAACTGAGTAGCTTTTTTTATATTAGGTAGTTTTTTATTCTTCTGTAGCTTCTTCTGCGACGTCTTCCGTGTCAGCTGCATCATCTGCTATTTCGTCTTCTACTGTAGGTACTTCTACTGTATCTGCGTCTTGTACACTTTTCACTGTGATATCGAATGTCAATGTCTTACCTGCTAGTGGTGGGTTTGTATCTATAGTGACTGTTTCATCTGTAACTTCTGTGATAGGCATAGGTCCGAAGAATGTTGGTAGTTCATCACCCTTTTTCCATTCACCTTCTGGTAGGTCTGTTTTTTTCATCTCTACTAGATTTTTTTCTGACCATTCTCCATAGGCATCTTCTGGTGCTAGTGCTACTGTTTTTGTTTCACCAACTGTCATTTCTTTGACAGCCTTTTCGAAACCTGGAATCATTCTCCCTGCTCCTACTACGAAAGCTAACCCTTCGTCATAGTTTCTACCAGGAGTAACTGATGCACATCCTTCTGCTACTGCTTTTACGCTAGTATCGAAGATTTCATGTTCACTATGTCTTCCTACATAGTCAACTGTGACTAGATCTCCAGATTCGATAGTAGTTTCTGAAACGTTGGTATTGATATCAGCTAAGTGAGCCAAAACAGCATCTTGACATGCTAGTTGTTCTGCTGTCAGTCACTTTTTTCCGCATCCAGCGATTACCAAAGTTGTCATCGCGATCAATGCGACGCCTGCAATTTTTTTCATTATGAAATATATTATATAAATATTGTACACATTTTCGTGTCATACTCGATAGAAACTATGGTTTTTTCGTATGATTACAATACTATTTATGTAGTTGTTTTGCCTTTTTTCTGCTATGTTTCAGCTTTCAGCGACTCCCCTCTCTCTTTTGTTGTTTGTGCACTTTGCCAATCTACGAAAAGTGAAAATTCAAATGCCTGAGATAGACTTGAGTCAGTATTCTTTGGATCCTGATTACAAACTATTGATCTCTCCTAGATCACTAGGACTGCTGTCATATATCGGACTTTCTGATCAAACTATAGAGAGAGGAACTAAGATAGATAAGATAGAATTATACAAATGAGAAAAAAAACTTAGTGATGTAAATATATCAGAAGACTATCTATATCCATTTTTTGTATCAATTAGTGTCACTGACTTTTTCGAGTTGTTGATGGAACCGTTGAGAGGACAAGAATTTCCAACCAATGAAAATCTAGTGCTACTACCTCATGACTATAGCTTCAATCATCATTATGCTTTTTCGAAAATAGAGAACAGTAGTGAAAATGAAGAATTAGAGAATACTAGCTTGAGTATCCACTATGGAGATGGAGTTTGGTTGGAGAAATTTGACTGATTTGTCAGAGTGGCTTCCAAAAACAAAATAAAGAATGATGTATTGGATTCTTTTTCTAATGCTTTGGATCTGAGAACTGGAGAGCTAATACAAATATCTTCGAACAATGCTAAAAAGAAAAATATACTATCCCTAGATAGAGTATCTTGTTTTTCTATGTCTGCTTTTGATATCAATAGATCTATAGATCATAGTCTAAATATAGCACGAAAAATCTGTAGTGCTTACCCAAATGAGACAGTACAAGAACACTTCTTGGCTGAGTTGTGATATTTTTCCAAGGCAAGAGATGCACAGTTTGAACAGTATGAAAAACTCTTCTCCGAGAGTAGTGGAATCTCCCAATTTTTCTTGAATGCTGTCCAATGAAACTATTTTCTCGTAGATAAAAACAATAAGTCATTTGTTGATTTTCTATCTAGTATTGCCGGTTATGATAGTTCTTTGTGATTTTTTGAACAACCATTGGTTTATATCTCTGATGTGTATTGGTTTTCTACTGTAGCAAGTGCTTGGAGAAAATCCACTCACAAGACCAAACTATCTATACAAAAAAAGTTTTCTGAAGAGATATTGTCTACTCTATTTGGAATCCAGAAGATGGATGAAAATATGGTAGCGCAGCCAAATTTCACATTTAGCTACTATCGCGAAGTGATCTCTGGTTTGGCTGTCTGATCTCAAGTACCACCATGCTATCTAGTGTTGAAGAGCAATGAAGCTCGTGAACATATCTACCAGCTGCTGGCCAAAGGTAAACTTACACTGCTTTGGTTTGTTTGAAAAAATAGAGTCCATGATGAAAAAGTAGATGCTAGCTTTCTTTCGTTTAGTGATGAAACGAGGAAATACTGTGATAGCTATCTGGTCACCAACCAATATGATATCCGTGCCTATGATAGCAAACCTTATATACTAGGTGATGCAGAAGCACAGATACACGATCAGTTCGCTTGCCCTGTCTGAATGCTCTTTTTGGTGCGTCCAGATGGTTATGTTTTGCGAAAATGACTAGATACATATACTGAGGAGCTTTCTTCTTTTTTGAAAAAAATCTCAGACTTTAATTCTCGTATGTCCCATGAAGGAACTTAAAGAACAGAATATATTTGATCAGATGATAGAGGCGAAAAAAAGTTTCATCATATTCAAACATAGTCCTACTTGTTCTATCTCAAATAGAGCGTGTGGTCTGGTTTTGGCTTTGGTAGAATCTATAGGAAATGAGCATATACACAGAGTAGATGTATTGGATGATAGAGAGCTATCAGGATATATCGCTGAGCATACTGGCATCAAGCATGAATCACCACAACTGATATTGTTTGTGGATGGAATTGCTAATGCTGATGTGTCACACCATGATATCTCCAAAGTATTGTTGGAAGAGTGGATAGAGAAAGTTTCTTAGGATAGATCGAAAGTATGCATCCTCTTCTGAGCTTGGACTGTATGAGCTCCGATATGTGGTGTCAAAATACAGTTGTCCAATGCGATAAGCTTTTGGACTTCTTTTGTGATGGTTGGTTCTGCCTCTCGTACATCACCGTAATAACTAGATCTAGGATTTGCAGCCAAAAAAGTATATAGATCAGTTTCGTGTGTGATTCATCATCTAGATGTATTGATGATACATGCTGTATTTTTGCAATCTGCTAGGAAATCTTGGTTGATCAAATGTTTGGTTTCTGGTGTGAGTGGTAGTACTACATAGACGATATCGCTTTGGGCTAATACAGAAGCTCTTTGGGATTCTAATGTGACTTCTGGAAAAGGTGATGTTTGTAGATAGGGATCATAGGCAAAGAAATTCTTGGTTCAGAAACCGAGCAATCTTTTGAAGATCTTTCTGCCTATGTTTCCAAATCCTATAAATCAAACTGTACAAGCAGCTAGTTCATCTCCTTCGTGAGGGAATCTGATATGTTCTACATGGTCTTTGACTATCTTGTAGGCTAGCATAGTATGTCTTTTTGAACTAAGTGTTCATCGAACAGCTAGATCAGCTACTGCGTCTGCGTTGGCAGCAGGTGTATTGATGACTTTGATGTTTCTGTTTTTGCATTCTTCTAGATCTACCTTGTCCAATCATACTCAAACTCTCATAACGGTTTCTACATTTGGTAATGTATCCAAAAAATCTGAAGTGACATAAAATCTGAAGATGATGATAGCATCTATTTCTGCTGCTATATATTTTTTTTCTTGTTCGATGATGAGTTCGTGTCATGCATCGGTTAAGTATTGTAGGTATTCCATATTGACCCAAATATCGGTCTCGAAAACTAGTATTTTCATCGTGGTTTATGATTAGAGTAAATTTAACTTTTTGGCTAGAGATTCAGCTTCGTCCATGAGTGATCTGACCTCATCTATTCACGACTGCCAAAAGCTGGCGTCTGATATATCTATTCATAGTTTTTCAAAAGTTTGTTTGGGTGTTTCACTAGATCAAGCTGACAGGAATATATCTATGTATTGTTCTACAAACTTTGGATCGTTTTTGACTTTGGTTTGTAGAGATTTGGCGATCAGGTATCCACTAGCATAGCTATAGACGTAGAAAAAGCATCTGATATGATCCCAATATGTTCGTCGGTTTTCTGCTCAGTCTGACATGATGACAGAAGGTCACATATAGTTGCTCATGTGTTTTAGGAAAATCTCACCAATCGACTCTTTGCTCAGATGTCATTTGGCTCTTCGTTGGGTATGTAGTTCTTGTTCTGTAGTATAGCATGCGATTTGTCTAGCGACGGCTGATACATAGTCGTTTAGCCTTTCTACCAATATTTGGAGTTTGATCTTTTCGTCTGCATCTTTTAGTATTTCTTCGTAGACAAAATCTTCCATGAAGGTGGAAGCTACTTCTGCCACACACATTCCGTAGCTAGAATTTAGTCAGTTTTGTTTTTTGTAAATAGTGTGAGTATGCAAGGCATGGCCCATCTCGTGTGCAAGAGTAGTGACATCATTGAGCCTAGCAGTTCGATTTAACATCACAATATTACCAACCTTCTTTCCTAGGGGGATATTGTAAGCGCCGCCTATTTTCCCCTTTTGGGGATGTACATCGATTTTTCCTTTTTCTAGAAACGATTCGAATACTTTTGTAAAATATGGATGTAAATTGGAAAAAGCATTTTTAACCATATCTACTCCGTCATCGAAACTATAACTAGGTTCTGTTCACAAGGTTATAGGTACTTGTCTTTCATGATATTCTATATTGTCTTGTCATAAAATCTGTGCTTTTAGCTTGTAGTACCTATGCACTATATCGTAGTTTTTTTCTACTACAGCGATAAGTTTGTCCACAGTATCAGAATCTACATCATCACCGATATGTCTGCTTTCGTCAGCTCTTTTGTAGCCACGGATTTGGTCCATGGTATAGCGATACTCTAGCACACTGTTTAGTTCTTTTTCTGACACGTCTGCGTTCCTTTCGGTAATATCATGTATAGCTTGACCAGCTTGATCTCTAGTTTTTTTGTCTGTAGATGCTGTGAGTGAAAATAGTTGTTCCAATGTTTTGTTTTCTCAGTTTATTTGTTCTTCTTCTTTGGAGAAGAAATCTGAATTCATCTCTGTTCGGTTTGCATATGCTCCTTTGGAAAGCTTGGTCACTATAGCTTCTTGTTCTTCTGAGAGTTGGTATTTGCTCGTGTTGAAGATCTTTTCTAAGAAATGCTTGTAGATAGATAGTGATTGATCTTTCAGCATTGTCTTCTGTGTGGCTGGATCTATAGTACCTAGTGAGAGTTCAAAAAAGTCTAGCTGGATGAACAGTTCTCTAGAAAATAGCTCTGCTTTGGTGGCTTTGGCTCTGACGTCCTCATCTTGAGAAAGCATTTTCTGTATCGCAAAGTAAGCTCACTCCCTGGTTCCGTACAGATAATCAGCCATCAATGGTTCGTATTCGTCTAATGCTTTTTTCAACACAGTAGGATCTTCTAAGTATTCTGTATTTTCTTTCCAGTTTTTGACGAATTGTTCTATTTTTTCTGTAGCGATTTGGTTGTCTTTGGTGATTTGTGGATCATCTATATTTTGGTATAGAAAGCTAAGATCTCGTTGTGTTTTGTATTGTGACATATGGTTTGGTAAATTTGCGTAAATTTGGCTAGTAAACTATACTTAATGTAGTCCTTTTTGACCCTTGTACAAGGTCTGATTTATTATTTTTTTTTGCTTATGACACTCACTGCTGATACCCGTATTCCTGTACTGATAGATTGTGATCCTGGTGCTGATGATTTTTTCGCTCTGATATGGGCTATGATCATGCACAAGAGAGGTTATATAGATATCGTAGCTATCACTACTTCTGGTGGAAATGTACCTGCGCAATCTACCTATGACAACGTAATCAGAGCTTCAATGATGATGGGAGTAGAAACTCCAATCGGAAAAGGTAAAGACAAAGAATGAGCTGGTGATGCTGCCCATATACATGGAAACGATGGAATTGGATGACTTTCATCACTATTAGACAAACCAAAGAAAGTCAAAAAATACGATAGTCACAAACTGATGATAGATACTATCAAGAAGTATGGAGATGATCTATCTATACTATGTTTTGGGCCTGTAAGTAATCTGGCAGCTGTAGAGACTAAGAAACCTGGAATACTAAAACAAGCAAAACAAATCATATCGATGGGTGGAGCGTTTTTTGTACCTGGTAATGTAGCTCCTACTGCTGAATTTAACTACTGGTACGATCCAGAATCAATCGCTACTGTAGTCAATGCTGGAGCAAATCTAGTGATCATGCCGTTGGATTTGACCACACAACAGTCATTCCGTATAGAACATCTAAATCCGATACTAAATCATGTAAATCACGAAGCACACAAAAAGTTTCTATATGAACTGACAGAGTTTACTATCAAAACTAACATGTGATTTAGAGAAACTCATATGGATAGAGGTTTCTATGTACACGATGCCAATACCGTATGATTTCTACTATACCCACATATCTACTCTGGTACATACTTCAAAGTACAGGTAGAAACTACAGGTGAGTTTACAAAAGGTACTACACTCGTAGATGCTCGTAACTTTCCAAAAACTGATACCAATGCATTTGTAGTATTACATATGAAGAAAGATCGATTCTTGGAAGCGATGACTGAAGACTTCAAAGACTTTGATTTTGCTAATCCATACAAGGAGCACGCGAAGTATGACAACTGTGATGACGGACATGATCATTCACAATGCCATGTAGCGAATTGCAAACCTGAATAAGTACATGTCTATGGATTCCGGATAGCTCTTGCTGTCTGCTGTTCACTAAGTTCACAGGACATCAATGCTTCCGGAATGACGGTGTATTGTCATAGCGAGGAGTGTTGCGACGCGGCGATCTCTGAATAGATTGCTTTGCTTCGCTCGCAATGACGGTGACTAGATTTTAATAAAAGTATATTTGCATGAATTCGGGTATCCTCGCAGCGCTAGTATGAGTAGTCTCTGCTGGTGTCGCTACTACAGCGATGAAATATATAGCCAATAGGTATGAAAACAATTTTACCTGACTGATACGGCAATATATCAGTATGAGTATCTTTGCGTTTCTCTATGTTTTCGTGATATCGAAAGTGACATGATGACAGATGTTCCCTGTGTTGGATCTGACTGCATGGATAGTGTTAGTCATAGTGTGAGTGATAGGATTTATAGGTATAGCCCTGCTATTCGAGGCATATGACCACCTAAGTGCTGGAATATGTCTAATCATAGCCAATTTGTCAGTGTTTTTGATGTATTTTGCGAATATACTCCTGTTCGATGCGACGGAGAGTCTACCACTACTGCAGATCATACTATGAATCGTGTTTTTCGTGATAGTAGCGCAGTTTCTTTGGACTCAGTCCGCTTGCTCTACAGAAAAATCGACACCCTGCATCAACCGTAAAGCTATACTACCAATAGGTACTGCTCTATGCTGGACAGTGTTTTTTGTAGGTAACACATGGTTTGTGAAGACAGAAACGATGAATCCTGTACAGTCTGTATTCGCTACGGAGATAGCAGTGTTTGCTGCAGCACTACTATGGTATGTGATCAAGTTCAAGGCTGACTTTTCTGATGTCAAAAAATCGTTTAACAAGAGAGATATACTCCCGCTAGTATTGATCGGGTTTTGTAATGTCGGTGCTAACTTTCTATTTTACTATGGATATAGCAACAACCCTGCCAATATCATCAACTTTATCAGATTGTTTTTGGTCATCACGACCGCCGTGTTCTCTTGGATATTTTTGAAAGACAAGCTGACAAAATGACAGATCAAACTGATGACTGCTGCGTTCGTGGTATTGGTCTTATTTGTATTTATAGACAGTATACTACTGTTGTTCTAAGCTTCCTGATCTAGGTATAGATAGTTTGAGTCTGCCTAGATTTTTTTGTTCAGGTTTTTTAGTCTTTTTAGGTACTTGCTGATCATATCAAACAGTATTTTTTGAGTGTTTTTTGGATGTATTCTAGCTAGTTGTCTATGCATCTGCGTGAGGATGTTTTTCAATTCTCGAGCTTGTGGATGATCTCTCATCATATTCCATTCGTCTTGGATTTTGCTGAGGAGTTTTTTTCGTGCGGATAGCTCTATATCCGAATCTGATCAATCTTCATCTTGTTGGTTATTGGATCGATAATAGTTTATCTGAGCTCTTCGTAGTAGTTCGTATTGGCTCATGGGGATATTTGGATTTCTGATTTCGAAGTATTTTTTGGCTATCAGATAGAAATACATTTCCAATGATTTTTGAGTACTGATGATGGTGTTTGTGACTCCAGATTTTAGTCATTTGCTTGCTTGTTGGAGTCTGCTCTTATTTTTTTCGATATATTGATCACAAAACTCTTTGTTTTTTTCATAGTCTTCTACTGTTTCTTGTTCATCAAGGCACATCTTGATCAGAGCATATACTTGGCTTGTATACTGATGATCTGTGATGAGAAAGTTTCAAAAAGAATAGATATCGCTGACTATAGGCAGTCGTACGATTTTGGAAGCTTTGCTGTCGCCTCTTTTCATCATGTAGTACCACAATGTAGCGGGTCTGACTACGAATGATATGGCTCAGCCTAGTTTGATGCCCAATACGGGTACTAATCAAGTGGCTGTGAGCCAAGCGACTACTTTGGCTGGTCAGATGGTCTGGACTGCTATTTCGAATAGAAGTATGCTGTTTAACAGCTCTTCGTCATGTAGGATAGTAGCTCTGATCTGTTGGTATTCTCAGTCTTCGAGATCGGCTTTGATCAGTTCTAATCTGGAGAGCATGTCTGCTTCTAATTTTTGTTTTGCTCTCTTTTCAAGTTTTTTTTGTTGTTGAGTTACGCTTTGCATGAGAGCAATCACCAACTCTTCTGTGTTTCCTGCTAGTTTTTCAGTCAGTATCTTTTCATGTTGTTGGAGTTTTGGGTTGGATCTTCGTTCTTCTCATAGAGCTTCGTAGACAGCATCGACTATACTCCCTCTAATATATTTGAGGTCAAGAAATTCCTCTACGCTCAATGTTTCTTTTTGATCGTAAAAAGTAGCTGTTTCTACCAACTCTTGGAGAGTTTTCCTATGTGCTGCTTTTTTTAACACATCTTCTGTTTGATCTTCATTTTCTGCAATATTGATCATCTTCATCGTTTATCAAATACTATATCGTGTTGGCAGAATTGACTGTTTCTTTTGTATTATGCTCTAGATCTTCGTAGACAAGCCTGTAAGCGGTGAGTTGCATAAGGGTTTCCTCTTCTTCTCCATACAAATAGTCGCCAACGATAGGCAATCAGAGTGATGAGAGATGAAAACGGATCTGATGTGTGCGACCGGTCAATATCTCTATATCCATAGCTGCTATATCATCTTTGATCTCATATCAGAGTATCTTGGTGATACCTTCTTTGGGTATAGCATGTGGTACTTTCGCTAGAACATCTTCGATGATATAGTGAGGGAATTCTTGGCCGATACTATCGAGAAACTCTTTCCCCTCTGGTGTCACATGACATCTAGCTTTGTAATACTTTTTGAGTGCTGTAGCTTCTTTTTCTTTGATGGTTTCTGATTCGCTTTTTTTCTGAAAGAGGTCTTTGAAGTGTTTTAGCCCTGCTTCTGTCTTGGCTATGATCATGAGGCCATCGGTTTCCTTGTCCAATCTATGGATAAGCCCTGCTCTGATGAAATTGCCGATACTAGGCAGATCTTTGTAGGTATGGTAGAGTCGTCACACCACAGAAGGAGCTCAGATATCTCGGATACTGTTTGGGTGAGAGAGGACTCACTTTGGTTTGCTGATGATCAAAAAGTCATCTTCTTCATGGACGACGGGTATATCGATATGTGGAGCTTCTTCCATGATCGTACCATCGAGGTATCTTTCTAGCTCGTCTATATCTATCTTGTCTCCATCTTTGAGTTTGTAGGACTTTTTGACCTTTTTTCCTCTGATCTCTACTCCTCCTCTATCTATGATATGGTGAAAAAAGTTTCTGCTATAGGGAAAATGTTCTGTGAGGTACTTATCTATTCTTTGTCAGCCTTTGATGACTTTGATTTGCTCAGTCATAGTCCATTTGTCTTTTGTCTAAAACATCCTTATACTACTATATGTATGTTTATCCTCCTATGCAATCCTTATGCCTGAAGGCACTGAAAAACCGTCAATTTTGGACGCGCTTATCCAAAAAGGGAAATCTTTCATCGAGTCGGATCACGTCAAAAAGTTTAGCGAACAGACAGAAAGAGTTGTTTGAAAAACAGTAGAGACGATCAAAGGAGTCGATGTCAAAGACTTGGCTGAAAAGTGAAAGGGTGTATTGAACAAAGGGAAGGATTTTGTCCAAAATTTTGATGCAAAACAGACTGTCGAAGATATCAAGCAAGTAGGGGAAGGTATCAAACAGGTCGGAGAAGATTTTCAACAAGACCCAGACAAAGCGGTAGACTCTACGATAGAGAGGTTTATAGGCTTTGTGGCTAGGATGGCAGGGATGCCAGATCCTAAGACTGGAGCGAAAAAAGGAAAAAAACAGACTCCTAGTGGAGTAGAGACCCCAGCACAAGCGACTGCACAACCAACACAAGTGCCTGTACAGCCAGTGCAAGCGCCGGTACAACCAACACCAACTATTGTTCCAAATGAAATACCAACTCCTCCACAGCAAGATAACTCTGGCATGTTTCACACTCCACAATCTCAGTAGCTATAGCTCTAGTATGAGCCAGTAAAGGTTGTATGTATTCACTTACGACCTTTTTCTCCTATATATCACATACTGGTATTACTTAAACTCGGAAATTCTCCGTTTTGAACTCTTTGCTCTAGATCCTCATAAAACTCTGCGCTATGCGCTGTGAGGATATTCCCTATATCTCAAGCTCAATTTTCTTCAGCAGTGGCTTCTGCTGCTTCTAAATTTTGATCTACTGCTACTACTGGTGATTCGTCGTCTTCTGTTTGGATAGCTAGAATGCTCATTTTTTTCTATTTTTTGATTTTAAAAAAAACGAGAGGCAAAGCCCCTCGCTTATGCTATGATTTTGCTCTTTAGTGACATGGTGTATGGTTGTTTTCCAAATATTTCTGGAGTAGAAGGTATGGATGTTTGGTGAGATTTCAAGGGGGATGGGATCATATTGTTGATCAACTGCACTCTCTCCTGCTTATATCTCCAAGATGATCAGTTTTCACTACCATTGACAGTTCAACTTTTTTTCCTATTGTCTAGATTATTGACAGTAGTCACTATTTTTATACTTATCACAATACAAAGTCTACACTATGATCAACGTTGTCATCACTATCACTATCCTCCTATTTTTATCTGCATTATTTTCTTGAGCTGAGACTGCCTATACTTGACTATCATCAACCAAAGTAGAGGTGGTCAAAAATGATGGGAAGTTTGCATCCCAGATCATCTACTGGCTGTATCAGAGATTGGACTCAGTTATCACCGTCAATCTCATCGTATCGAATCTGGTGAATATCTATATCTCAGCTTATGTGACTTTGATAGCTACTAGCATGTTTCCCGGTGGTGAAGGTGTGGCATACGCTGTGGCTACTGCTACTGTATTGATACTCGTGTTTGGTGAGATATTGCCAAAAAAGATAGCTATCATAGCTCCCGTGGCATTTTCTAGATTTTCTGCTTATATTTTGTATGCCCTGTATTATATACTCTACCCTATCGTCCTGCCGCTCTCAAAGGGTATGAACATATTCGATAGATATGCTATCAAACAAGGAAAAAGTGAATCTGACGTGTCAGAAGAAGAAATCCATGCTATGCTGGATATGGGGATCAAAGATGGAGCACTAGAGAGTCAAGAATACCAGATGATCAAAAAGCTGCTAGCTTTCAACGATAGACAGGTCAAAGATATCATGACAAGAAGAAATGATGTCATCGCGGTCAAAGATGATACTACACTCAGAGAGTTGTTGGATATATCTGCAGAGCATAGACATTCTAGATTTCCAGTGTACAAGGATGATATCAGTAGTTGTGATTGGGTGACACAGATCCCTAAGCTAATACCCTACTTGAGTAAAAAAGACAATTTGGACAAGGAGATCAAATCCTTTGGTATGGACAAATCTTTCAAGGTACCAGAAAGCAAGATTATTGACGATTTGTTTTTCGAGTTTCAGCAAAGGAGGGTACATATGGCTATCGTGGTGGATGAATTTGGAGAGACAAGTGGTATCATCACCTTAGAAGATATAGTAGAAGCGGTCTTTGGTCAGATAGAAGATGAAACAGACCAACAGGAAGTGAAGATCAAAAAAATAGACACGAAGACACTATTGGTAGATGGAGACGTTTCTCTGGAAGAAATCGAAGAAGTATTAGCGATGAATATAAGCTCTGAGGACTATCCACCTGAAAAAACTATCTGATGGCTTGTACTGGAAAAGCTCCATAGATTTCCCGTTGCTGGAGAAAAAATCAGTCATATGGATGAACAGATCAGCATCACTGTGATGGACATGGATAGAGAGTATATCGACAAGGTGGAGATTGTTGTGAATGAACTTTAGATAAGCCATTATTGATAGCACACGATTGGGAAGAAGAATACAATTTAGTGATTTCACAACGCTGCTCTTCATATTATCTATCAATTCAGTTATTTTTAAACAGCAAAAAAATAAAAGAAGGAAAGAGTTTTAGACAGGGTTTTTAATTCAGATGAGAACCAGGTGAATGAAACAAAAGATTAGGGTAGAGGAAGCAAACCGTAGGGAAGACTTTTATCATTTTTATGGAAAACAAGTTCGTCCACTCGTTGAAGATGGCACAATGATACGACAGGACACAATGATGAGTTGACTACCCGATGTCAAGTGAAACTGAAAAATCATAAAAAAGTGAATTAGAATTTATCTAAAAAACAAAAAATGATTATACAAAATAATGAATATTCAATTTGGGAAAGATTCTTCTGTATACTTTGAGCCATGCATACCCAAAGTAGAAAATATACATAGCAAAGTTGTAAGATTTGTGTCAAACTGAAAGACATGAGTTGTGGATACAAATACTAAAGAAATGGAACCTTCGTGAATTCCAAAACTTAGTTTACATCAATCATGAAGATTTCATTTCACAGTCCAAACTTCTGATCATAAGTTAAGTGCAATGTTGAAAGACATGACATATGTCAATACAGAGGGATTGTTGACGGAAAAAAATATGACAGCTGGACCGATATGTTGAATAAGCTTCGACCTTGATCGATTAGAAAAAACAACTGTCGCATCCAATATCAAATGAAATGATTATGTTGTTTTTCATAATGATAAAATAAATTGGTGAACTCAAATTGACGAAAACTACGTATATTTTCTTCATTTTTTCATGGTACATCCAGAAATATTTAACAAGATCAAAACATTTGAAAATGAAGAGTGATACGTGAGCATTCAGCATTGAGCGTGATTTATCCAGGTAGTACCAGTTTTTTGGGGAGTGAACTGACCTATTCTTTGAATTAATATATTACGCTATGGTAGATGATGAGGAGGTAAAGGTTTTTCGTCTATTGGATTTGCTTGAACTAATATTGCTGAAAACTGAAAATGGGAACAAGTACACTTTTTTTCAAAAATAGAATAGCGTAGTGACAGTGTGTAAATAAGGCAAAAATGAAACATACTCAAGTGCTATTTTGCAGTGTATTTACAAATAGTCTTCAGATTCTGGGACTATGGTATGAAAATCATTTTTTATTTCGTACTTACTAGGAAACTTTTTTATTCTGAGAATTAATTCTTTTTCATTCTTTTTTCGCTTCTCCCCAAAGCTAGAATCGTCTCCTTGTTCTTGATGTACATTGGCCTCAAAGTATTCTAGTATCATCTCATTTCATAGGAAAAATTTGTAAGTCATTTGCTTTCGGTCTGCAATGTTCATTTCTCAGTCCATTCTAAAGAGTTTTGTTTTTTGGTATGCCAGCTTAGGTTTCTTTTCCAGTGTTGTATCTTTTCTTTGAGAAATACCTTTTTCATCATAAAACAAAATTGATCAGTCAAAATGAGAAATTTTCTTCTTGTTCTTATCAAAAATACAATGTGTAAACCTATTTATGTATTTTCACTCTCAATTAGAACGAAGTGATACCTCCTCAATCTGTAATTCTCAATTTTTAGTGTCTATAAAAAAATCAGTATAAACTATTTTATTAGATTTTGCTAGAGGTGTGTTGTGGTCTGCATAGTGCCTAGTAAACAATGCTTTGTTTTTATTCATAAAAACACTCTCGTCAAATCACATGGGTCAATAGTGGTATCATTTTTCTAATTCTACTCTTTTATAATTCTCTACTAAAACCACTTTTCTTAGATTGATTGAGATCTGAAAAACACATGATTTTTCTCTGTATTTAGAGTACATTCATAAAAAAGTAAGTCGAAACTCATGAAGATCACATATTGTTGGATGTAAATAAAAAAAACAATCTTTGAAATATACTCCTTCTGGATTATATGCTATATCCTCATTGGAGAAGGTTTGTGGTAAAACTTTTACAGATCAAACTATTGATCTCTTTTCGTCTTTTTTTGTTTCAAATACTCATGACAAGTTAATGGTGTGGTTAGTTAAAAAATTTTTAATATTTTCGTTTGTAAAAAATTCAGGGCATATCTTTATTAATTCATCCTTTATGCTATAAAGATTTTCGAAATCTTCATCCTGCACTAGCAACTCTTCTAGCTTTCCTATTGGAAGAAATTTTTTATTTTTAATTCTCTGTATAGACACAACTTTATTGATAAATTCATCGCGATCTAATTGATAAAATTCATCTAAATAGAAATTTATTTCCGTGTCTGACAAGTCAGGAAGATATCGATTAAGATCTATAATTCTTGAATCTTTTTCCATTTGACCAATAGTTTCGATTAAATAGTATCTATTTTTGTTTTCTGTGATTCAATTTTAAGCTATCAAAGCCTCTTTTTGTCCTAATATCTTTTCTTGGAGGGATTCGAGTCACTCGAGATTTGGATAGTGTTCGAGTAGCCATTCAGCTGCTGTTCTGACTTTGCGAATAAAGTCTATATTGGTGAGTAGTGCTATGGGGATGTCTGATTCTCATGACTGTCTGGTGCCGAGGATTTCACCTGATCCACGATATTGGAGATCTATCTCTGCTAGTTTGAATCCATCGGTATGTTCTTCGAGTGCCTTGAGCCTCTTGTATGTATCTCCTCCTCTACTGGTCGTCTCGAGAAAACAGTAACTCTGGAGATCGTTTCTTCATATCCTACCACGGAGCTGGTGGAGTTGGGATAGTCCAAATCTTTCTGCGTTTTTGATGACCATCATAGTCGCTTCTTTGATATCGACTCAGACTTCTATCACGGTCGTAGCGACGAGGATCTTGTATTTTCCTTCTTTGAATGCTTTCATGATAGCGTCTTTGTCCTTGGGTTTGATCTTTCCATGCAGGAGTCCTATTTGACCTTGGAGTTCTGGGAACATATCGCAGAGTTTTTCTCGTTCTGTGGTAGCAGCTTTGAGATTTTCCATCTTTTCTGACTCCTCTATGAGTGGTGTGACCATGAAGAGTTTTTGTCATTCATTGATCTTGGCGAGCAGTCGTGGTTTGAGTTTGAGAAATTGTTTTTCTGAGACTATCTTGGTATGGATAGGTTTTCTCCCTGCTGGCATCTCATCGATGACTGATACATCGAACTCACCAAAAAATGCTAGAGCCAGTGATCTAGGGATAGGTGTCGCACTCATCTGGATGATATGTGGTGCTCAGCGTTTTTTGAAAAAAGCTCTTTGTTTGACACCAAACTTATGTTGCTCATCGACTATAGCGAGGCGTAGATGATCAAAATAGACGTCATCTTGGATGAGGGCGTGTGTTCCTACTATGATATCGATCTTTCATGACTGGAGATCGCTTTTTAGTTTCACTTTTTGGGATGCAGTGACAGCTCATGCTATATATTCTATCCTGATACCTAGTGGCAAGAGTAGCTTGGCTAGGCTTTGGTAGTGTTGTTGTGCGAGGATAGAAAGCGGTGCAAGGAAGGCGACCTGTCCTTTAAATATCTTGATGATATAGTAGGCCAATACCGCTGCTACGACTGTTTTTCCACTACCCACATCTCACTGTAGTAGTCTGAGCATAGGCTTGGGTAGATGCACATCTTCGACCATCTCTTTGATGACACGTTTCTGAGCATTGGTCAGATCGAATGGTAATCCAGATGTGATCTCTTTGACTGTGTCTCGTTGTGGTTGGTAGTGATCTTGCGTACGGGTGGTCTGGTGCTTCTCTTTTTCTTCTGCTGAGATGAGTGTGCTTTGGGATGGTTTGAGATCTTTCTTTTTGGTCGTTCTTTTGACCTGTATGAGGTCTTCTTTTTCTTCTGATTGTTGTTGGTAGCTTTGTTTAAACAGCTTGGCATGGAGTTGGACTTTCAAGAGTCTATCGAAAAAGATTCTTAGCTGGCCTAGTTTTTGTTCTTTTAGTGAATCTGGAAAGTGTATATGTTTGTATGCTGTGGATAGGTTCATGAGTTGCATGAGCTGTAGTAGCTTGGGTGGTAATAGTTCGTCTACGTAGTCTCATGTATGGTTGGCTATGCCTCGCATCTTCTTGGCGAATCGTGATGGTTTGATCCCCATCATCTCTGAGTATATAGGATAGATCCTACCTGTCTGTCGTTGTTCTTCGCCTTGTGATCCGCTGGCATTGGAGTCTATCATATCTGGGTATCGAAAGGTGACTTTGCCTCCTTTGATCTGTGGTTTACCTATGACTGTATAGAAGCTATCTTTTTTGATCGCTCTGACTTGGTAGGACTTTTTGGAAAAAAAGAGGGTGGCGTCGTGTCATTCTTCGTCTTGGATATGTAGTTCTCGGATCATTTTTGGTCATCTTTTGGTCATCTTTTTCTCTGTGACCTTGCCCTTGATGATGATACTGCCTATCTCTTCTTCTGAAAAAAACAAATCAGACAGCTTGGTGAGTTTGGATCTGTCTTCGTAGTGACGGGGAAAATAATTGAGCATATCCTGTGGGTTTTCTATGCCATTGCTGGCGAGGATAGCTATATACTTGGGAGTGGTTTTGAGTATCTTTTTGAAATCCAGCATCGTCTTGCTCTACTAAACATTTTCTCTTGCATCATCAGGCCTGCTATCTATTCTCTTCTGACATAATTTTATATTTATGAGTTTACAAGACAATGAAAAAGTTATTTGCGATTATGACTCTATTGGTTTTTTCTACCACTATGTTGGCTGGATGTAACAAAAAAGTAGCTGAGGCTTTCTGAGCATTGGATCTAAATCACCCATCATACCAACATCATACAGATGGAAATCTAGAAACAGCTCTAGCATCAGACAACGATGTAGTACTATTTTTTGGAGCTAGTCGATGCCCATTATGTAGAGCTTTGGACAAGGACTTGAGAGAAAATCTAGAAATCGTACCAGAAGATCTAACTATCGTAACATTTGACTACGATGCAGACGAAGAAAAAAACAAAGAATACAACGTAACTTCACAACACACTATCATCTATCTAGACGATGCTAGAGAAGAAGTAAAAAGAACAGTGAAAAAAGAAACTAAACTATCAGAAGTAGTAGCTGCATTGGACGAAATCAAAAATGGTGACGCTCCTGTAGCAGAAGAAGAAAACACAGATACAGAAGACGAAGCGAAAGTTGAAGTAGAGGTAGTAGCAGACGAAGCTGCTGATACTGAAGAAGTAGCAGAAGAAGATAGAAATGCTCCAAGCGAAGAATAATTTTTCCCAGCTAGGATATATAGAAAAAGTAGGCCGGTTGGTCTACTTTTTTTTAGTTAATGACTTTTGACTTTCTCTGTATTTGTTCTAGTTTTTGTCTGATCTCTAATAGTTGTTCTATCATGAGACTTCTATCCTCGAATAGTTCGAAATTTTGGAGGATGAGATCGCTATTGTTTTCTATCAAGATCTTTTTGTCAGTGAGAAGTGCTCTAGCCTGTTGCATCTTTTCTTTGACTATAGTATATGCGTTGTATTGGATTCTCTCTTGGGTAGCACAGGCTCATCGAGTTTGTGAGTCTGCTACAGCTTTTTGGATCAAGGCATCGTTTTTCTCATTGACTGCTTGGGAAAATAGTTGGTCTGCTACCGTCTTTTGTTGGTCGCATTCTGATCTCCTGGCGTTGGCTTCTGTGAGTTTGATCTGTAGCTCCTGTTCTTGAGTCAGCAATTGGTCAGTAGTTCGTTGCATATCTGATATGAAAGAAAAGAGCGTCTTAGTCTTGTCCGGAGCGGTCTCCAGCAGTGTGACTATATCGATAGATAGTAGTTCGTTGGCTCTTTCGAGTGTTCAAAGTCATGTAGTATCCTTGTGATTGACAGATACACTTCTTTTGTATTCACCCTTGCTAAGAAGTCCTTGTACTCTCAGTAGTCAGAGTGCATCGTCTTGAAAGTTGTTGTATGTTTTTCTAGAATTTTGGCCATCACTGTCAGCTGCTCCATCCATGCGAAATGCCAGGAAAAAAGTCAGAAAGAATCAGACTAGAAAGGCAATTATCATTCGTGAAGTGTACTTTTTTCTCATAAGTGTATGGAGTTGGCTAATATGCTTAGTTTCTATGTGTTACTACTCTATAGATTTCTTGGATAGGTATGACGCCACGCATCACTTTGAATACTCCGTCTCTTTCTAGATCCACCATTCATTGTTGGAGAGCTAGTTTTTCTATCTCGAAAGAAGTTTTCCCTTTGATGAGCATATCCTTGATAGTATCATCATAATCCATGAGCTCAAAGATACCTACTCTGCCCTTGTATCCACTTCATCCACAGTGACTACATGTTTGGCCGCTTTGTGGATCTTTTCCTGATCAGACATGACATTTTCATTCGTTTATGAAACCGCCTCGCTGTTCTGCTGTGATTTTCCTTTTCGCTATCTCCATTTTTAGTTTTTCTTTGTCAAAGTTGCTGAAAGCATGTTTGGCTCGATCGTGTTGTTCTGTGCCTTGGATAGATGTCTCTGTCTTGCAGTTTTCACAGATCTTTCTACAGAGTCTTTGCGCCATGACTAGGTTGAAAGTACCTGCTATCATATACGGCTGTGCTCATAGATTTAGAACTCTAGTGATAGTCTCTGCTGATGAGTTCGTATGTATGGTAGAGAATACCAAGTGTCAGGTCATGGCAGCTTCCATCGCCATCTCTAGTGTTTCATCATCACGTATTTCTCAGACCATGATGATATCCGGATCTTGTCTAAGTGCGGCTCTAAGCCCTGCTGCGAAACTAAATCCGATATCTGATCTCACTTGTGACTGAGATAGTCATTGCATCTTGTTTTCTACTGGATCTTCGTAGGTCACGATATTTACATCTACTCTGTTTATATCTTCCAAACAAGCATATAGGGTAGATGTTTTACCCGATCATGTAGGTCATGTATTGAGGATGATACCATTGGGCTTTTTTAGATGCTTCATGATGATATCTACATTGCTTCCTGTGATTCATAGATCGCTTAGGTTTGGAGTTTTTTTAGATTTGTCCACGATACGCATTACCAGTTTTTCTCACCAAACTGTAGGCAATGTACTGGCACGAAGGTCGATTTCCTTGTTTGTGAGTGTCATGGTCGAGACTCTCGCATCTTGGGGAAGTCTTTTTTCGTCAGGTCTCATCTGTCCAGATTCTATCTTGAACTTGGATATCACGCTTTCGTGCATACTCCTAGGGTATTGGATGACTTCTTCCAAAACTCCATCTACTCTCAATCTGATCCTAGAATAGTTCTCTCCAGGTTCGATATGTATATCAGATGCACCTTCTTCTACTCCTAGTGTGAGTAGATTATCAAATAGTTTGATAATATCGGTGTGTATAATAGCTTGTTCTAGGTCTTTTCTGAAATCTACAGCCATGTCCTATACAGTGAGTAAATTTGTACTCTAAATTATAGTTTTTCTGCTTGAATTACGCAAAAACTGGCCCATGAAGTGAGTCTGATATATTTTTGTGTTTTTGTCAACAGATACTGATGGAGAGAATGCTATTTTTTACATATCCAGCATAATATGCATAATATATCCACTAGGCACTGAGTAGACGGCCTCACCAACGAATACCGTCTGACCCCGGTGCCAAATAGCTGTATTCAGCTACTTATCCAGGCCTACTACCTAGTTGGTCGGATTTTAATCGAGGGGGTGCTGGTACTTCTTATATATCGGTACAAAGATCAAGCAAAAGTTGTTTTGTCTTCGTACTGGCATATATGAATGCTGGCGGTGCTCCCTCGTTATGGGAGCGCGAAGTATTCTTTGCGCTTTCTTTTTTTGTTATAAAAAAAAACCAATAAAGTTTGGCATATAGAACTGATAAATAATCAAAGATAGAACGAAAAATTTAGCTATAAAAAATGCCATACAATCTGTAGGCCCGCAAAATAAAGGGGTCTCTGGAGGGTTAGATGTATGGCGGGGGGTTAGCTGCCCAAGAAACTATGATTATACCCATAGTTTGAGTTCATTCTTCTGCTGGATTTTTGTAAGGACAACATAGGAGCGGCGCCGGAGCAAGTACCAATATCCAACCAATAGGCACCGAAAACAATATTGTTCGGGAAAGTATAATTCCCGTACTTGATTCGGTATTGGAGGAACACATCGCTACCTGTTGGCCTAATTGAAAGGGTGGTACCGCCGGCATCGCAGTTGTCACCTCTCGACTCATAGTTGCAACGAAGTCCTTTTACTCGTTCGTGGATTTGATCAATCGCTGCAAGTCCCTGGTTGTAAGTCATAGATACTCCTTTGCCCTGAGAAGTAATGCCAGGAACAAGCTCTGCATCACAATACCCCAATCCAATAGCCTTCACCAAAGCAGCTTCAGCCTCTGCCATATTGGTAATAGGCTCCGAAACGATAGGGTCGCAATCGCAACCCTTATAGACTTCAAAATCTAAACCATTGATGGTTGGTAAGCGCTGTGGACTGTTGCGGTTACACATGATGCGCAAGGCCACAATAAAGTCCATCTTTTCAGTTCGTGGCTGAGTTCCTTCTTCGTAAGAAGAAGGTAGTACACTCTTTTCTGTGGATCCGTAGTCCGTAGGAGTGGTTTCGCAGTACGGATTGACCTGCGAAATTCCGTAGTTCATAAATAGTACCACTAAAAGTGGTACCAATAACATAGTTATTCTTTTCATGATATGCGTAATTAGTTAGACTGTATTATTTATTTTTGGGTATTATTGTCAAGATAATTTGACATTCTTTTGATTTTCTGTTTGGTCTTGCAATTTATTTTCATCGGACTAGCTTTGTCCTGTTTGTTTAGTTTGCATGAGAAGTCATGTCAGTTTTTTTTTCTTTCATTTTTTTGCTGATTATTGCATCTGCAGTCAATCTACTAGCAAAGAAAATCCGCATACCTTACACGATATTACTTTTCATAGTGGGAGTTTTAATCGTATTCGTCAATAAGACATTGGGGACCAATTTCTTGTTGGACTTTCAGCTAACGCCTGAGCTACTTTTCTTCGTGTTTTTGCCAACACTGATATTCGAATCTGGATACAATATCAATCGTCAAAAACTGGCGGCTAATAATTTCACTATCTGGGTGATGGCAACGCTATGATTGGCCATATCTGCTGCTATCATATCTCTATGAGGGCGATGGTTGTTAGGGTTGTTTGGGATAGATATACCTTTGGCTGTGATGATGCTTTTCGCTATCACGATATCAGCTACTGATCCTGTGGCTGTACTCTCGATCTTCAAGAGCTTTGGTATGCCAGCTAGACTCACACTTTTGTTCGAATGAGAGAGTCTATTCAACGATGGTACAGCTGTGGCGGCGTTCTTAGTACTGTTGGACATGTTGCAAAAAGGTGTTTTCGATACTCACTCGATGCTACATGGAGTGGGCATGTTTTTGTCCATGGTATTTGGTGGTATCATACTAGGGTTCGTCATGGGAGTAGGATTTTCTAAGATCATCCAGAGAATACATAACAACGAAGCTGTAGAAGTAACACTGACTATGATACTTGCTCATTTCACGTTTCTCATAGCAGAGTATGCTAGTCATGTTTTGGTCGTAGATGGTTTCGCTATCCATATATCAGGTGTGATCGCTACTGCCTATGCTGCGATAGTGATGGGTAACTATGGAAAGACCAAAATATCTCCAAAGGTAGAAAGATATATGCACAAATTTTGGAATTTTTTCGCGTTTATCAGCAACTCATTAGTTTTCTTGTTGGTAGGTCTACTCTTGAACGATATCACTATAGGTATCGAAGAGATCTGGCTGCCCTTGCTCATATGAATAGGTCTGACTTGGTTTGCTAGAGCGGTATCTGTATATGTGCCTATGTGACTTCTAAATATATTGAAACTGCATTCGCCTTTGCCGAAAAGTCGACTTCATCTGCTATCTTGGGCTAGTCTGAGATGAGCTATATGATTGGTTTTGGTCATGTTGGTGCCAGAAAATCTATCAGTAGTTGGACGATGATTTGACTACTCTATCAAAGAGTTTCTATTGGTGATGGTGATAGGTACTATCGTAGCATCACTGGTGATCAAAGGTCTCAGTGTAAAGTATTTTATACAGTGGTTTTGAATGAACAAGCTTCGTACGCTTGAACGTTTTGAAAAGCTAGAAACAGATATCCTAGTGTACTATCGTATACTAGAAAAGATAGAACTGATGGAAGATGACTACAAACTATGTGAGGAAAACTATCGTCAGCTGGCGACTAAATATCAGCAGAAACTCAAACACTCTCGCGAAGAGATGAGGAAATTTTTATGAAAACAAAAAAATCCAGACGCTTTGGTCAAGGCAGCACTAGCTCTACATGGTTTGGGTGTCGAAAAGCAGTATCTCAAAGAGATGTTCAGCTATCATGAATGTGATGAATATATCTACTTGTATATGCTGTGAAAGATAGAAAGACAGATCATGAGATTGGAAAAATGAGAAGATCAGATAGAAAAAGCTGGTGTGACGGAAAACAAAAAACCGTATGACTTCCTCATGAAGTTGGTCAAACATTTTCGTAGAACACCGAGTGACTATATCGATCACTATATCATCAATAGAACAAGATTTATCACTACAGATAAGGTAATATCACTGCTAAATCACATCCAAACACTGGATTTTGGTTATGATTCAGGACTAGTAAAACCAGTCATAGAGCTATACAACTGGTTTCATGACAAGGCTTCTTATGAAATAGTACAACTCCAAGAAGATCATCCAGAATGTGTAGAAGTCATACACACACAGTTGCTAAACAAAGGACTGATGAAAACAGAAGAAAAATTGATAGAAGATCTACTAGGGAAAGAGATGATCACAGACAAAATATACAAACAGTTTATGTGAGAAATAGAACACGAGATAGAACAAAAAGTATGTCTAACATGCTCATCATAGTTTCTCTTCTGCTAACATGACTCTCTTGCTCACGAAATCTTGTTGTGGACAAAAGCCAAGTCTCACTGATTTTTCTGATTTGGTGATGATGACTTTTTCTACGTTTTCAAAGACTGCGGCGTGACCATCACACGATACATTGATAGGACTTTTTCCGCTAGCAGTGATGGTGATTTTTTCTTGTTTCAGGTATTTGTAATGAAATGGATGAGTAGCTATCCCGACCAAACACCATAGAGAACTCTCCAATGGCATGAGTGGTGCTCATAAATTCAATGCATAACCTGTAGCTCATATAGAAGTAGCTAAGACCATACCTGTTCAAATGATTTCTTTGGATCGGTTTTGTGAATCCACATGCATGTGAAAGTAGTCGTTTATGGATGCTCCTATGGTGAGATCATTGATACAGTATGAGTGGTGAACTTCTCCGCTGAGTGTTTTTATCTCTATATTGATTAGATCTGATTTGATGATCTTGGTGAGAGATATATCTTGGGGTAATTCATCTATAGAATCGAGTTGGTTCATGAGAAATCAGAGCGTACCACAGTTGTAACCAATAAATGGTTTTTCTTCTAAGCAATGGTTTCTCATTGTGCTGAGCATAAAGCCATCTCAACCTCAAACGAGGATAGCGTCTGCATCTTCTATTTTGGTGACGAAGTCATGTTGGTCTTTGGTCGATCTTTTCACCTCTTGAGATGCTATTTCACAACTCTGTCTGGTATCGATGATAGGGAAGTAGCGCATGGATCTATTTTTCTAAACAAAATGTGTGATTTGCTATTTTTTTAGTGGTTTGTTTTTTTAGACTGTGGTGGTTTAATTGCTATCTGGCGTATGCTATATCTTCCTCGCATATCTTTTCGTAGTATTACTGGTATCGTGTTGATCATCAATGTGATTGTGTTCGTATTGGCGAATGTGTTTTCTGGATCAATTTCGACCTTCTTGTTCGTAGCTATACCATGGCATATCAGTCCTGGATTGTTTTTGAGTAATATTAGTCACTTTGATCTGATACATATACTATCCAACATGTATCTTCTGACTCTACTGGGTAGTATGTTGGAATCCCTCATGCCAAAGAAAAAGTATATCTCATTGCTAGTTCTTTCGGGATTGTTTGTATCTATCTGAGGATTTTTTCTATTTGGAGGGCCTACGCTTGGGTTTTCTGGAGTAGCGATGGCTATGGTCAGTTATGCTTATTTTTCTCGTAGTATATTCGTAGCTAAGGAGCAATTACTTTTCTTATTGGTGATCAATCTGTTTGTAGGTATGGCGCCATGAGTCAGCTTTGCGTGACATGCATTGTGAGCTGTGGCTGGTTATCTGTTTGTGAGACGACGCTGATAGATCTATCTATCGAATAGTTTGTCTATGCTTTTCTTCTCTATCTGGATGAAGAAAGGTCTTCCGTGTTGGCAAGAAAACATAGCGTCGATATGTTCGAAACCATCTTCGACTAGTTGCTTCATCTCTATCATAGATAATTTTTGACCTGCTTTGATAGATGCTTTGCAGGCCTTGGTAGCGAAAATTTCTTCTAGTATCTGATCAAAGGTGATAGACTCTAGGTATAGAATTTTTTGGAATAGTATCTCGAAGTCTATAGTATGTTCTGTGAGTAGCTTCGGTACTGCATATATAATAGATTTTTCTTCTCCGAATAAGCTGATGTCGAATCAAAGTTCTTTTAGATCTTTGATTTTTTCTTCTATCAAAATTTCTTTGCCATGTGTGATCGTGACTGGTTGGAGTAGTATCTCTGGACTGTATCCGTTTTCTGATGCATCTTTTTTCATCTTCTCGAATAGTATCCTCTCGGCTAGAGCATGCTGATCCATGTAATATAGATGGTCGCGATCCTCTAATATGATATAGCTATCTCGAACTTGGCCTACTAGTTTGTAATTGTTGGCAAAAATATGTCATAGATCCGGAGGGGTATAGAGAGTCTGTCCGGTTTGAGGTTTTAGCAATGGAGTCAGACTTGGAGAAAAGTTGCTGGATGATTGGTTTTTTGTCCAGTTGGTTCGTTCTGCCTTTCAAGGACTGCTTGTCGGTTTGGGTGCAACATTATCCTTAGGCTGATGGACACCATAGATACTCTTTCTGTCTCATAGAGCCAGTTTTATCTGTGATTTTACGAGCTGGAAGATACTACCTGGATCGAGGAATTTGACTTCCATCTTTCTAGGATGAACGTTGACATCTATGAGAGTTGGATCGATATCCAAATATATGATACCTAGTGGAAATGTACTAGATGGAAGCTGTCTAGAAAATCAGTCTATGATAGCTCTCTTGATGATCCTGTCGTTTACCGGTCTTTTGTTTACGAATATTTTTATGTTTTCTTGTGATCCGAAGTGCAGGCTGACATCACCTACGACTCCGTATAGACGATGTTTTCCATCATCAAAGTCAAGAGTTAAGAGTTTTTTTTCCCAATCTTTTTTGAAGACATTGTTGATCCTATGTAGGATATCTGGAGATACTCATAGAGTGAAAACCTGTCTGTCGTTTTTGGTAAGTGCGAAAGAGATGTTTCGGTTGACCAGTGCAAAGTTTATAAACAGTTGGTATATATAGAAATATTCGGTCTGTGCTGATTTTAGAAACTTTAGTCTAGCAGGTGTATTGAAAAAAAGATCCTCTATCATGATAGATGTACCATGATCAAATGAGGTGGCAATCTTTTTCGTGACTAGATGCTGACCTCTTTTGGTTAGTTGGATACCTATAGGCATCTCTTTCGTTTTGGTTTGGATATTGAGTTTGGCGACTTCGGCTATAGCGGAAAGTGCTTCTCACCTAAAACCATAGCTGTTGATGCTTAGCAAATCTTCTTCGTTACGTATCTTGGATGTTGCATATCTTTCTAAGACCAAGTCCAAGTCCTCTGCTTCGATACCGCTTCCGTTGTCTTGTACTACGATACTTTTTTTTCAACCATCGTTTATATATACATCGATATGTGTTGCTCATGCGTCTATAGCATTTTCGATCAATTCTTTGAGTACAGAAGCTGGTCTCTCGACTACTTCTCATGCTTTCAACCTGTTGATAATATAATCTGGTAATTTTTGTATTTTCATCGTGCGTTTTGTCAGGATATTTATAAATTAGTTTTACTTCGATATATAGAGCAAAGAATAGATAGACTTGGATTAGTATTATTAGCTTGTCTGCATATGCAATATAAACCATGGCATTTTTTCAGATATATTCGTAATCATTATCATCGTATAGCATACTTTCTAGTAGCTGTGTTGGTGATAGTGATGATCGCTGCTATCAAGGAGTTTATAAACTTCGCTACGATTGAACAAAACACTCAAGCTGAGGTTTTGGAACAAGAATTTCGAAAAGAAAAAATTTCTTTTGAACAAGATTTTTTGATACCATATCTTTCATCTGAAACTTCTAAATTCTTTTTCTTACACGAAAACTGAGTACTATTTCCCAATGAGTACTTCGTAGTATTTAGTGATGAAAAAGAAGAAGATGCACCAGACTTGGAAGAAGGTCATGCAGCGGACGATGAAACAAATATAGAAGAATCTGAGTCTTGGCAAAAGTATGTTGATCAACTGTTCAACGAGATCAACTAGCTCTTGTCAATACTACTTTATGGATATTTTATGTCCTTGGCTACTAGATAAGCCTCCAGTTATTGTAAGTTCTATCTAAATACTTACATTTGTACTGTTATTTTTTATGTTTTGAATTTTTGGAATGAAAAAGATCCTAATCGTAGCTATAGCTTCACTTTTGGCTTTAGCTGGTTGTAACACACAACAGCAAGCTGACAAATGAACGAATACAGAAGATGTCGTAGCTCAAGGAGACTCTGTCGTGGTAGAGTATACTTTGACTTGGCCAGATGGAACAGTGATCTCTACTAATACTGATGAAGAAGTAACTAAGACAAGTAGTTTCATCGAAAGCAAAGTCAGTGATACAGTGATAGCTGGTGATGAAAAATCATTGCTTGGTGCTGTATTGTTGGATGCTAAGATTTGATCTGATCTAGAATGAATACTATCACATGAAGAACTTGGGTTTGACGACTCACATGACAAATATCGTTTGCAAAAAGTACCTCTAAAACTATTCACCATCAACAATGGTAGAATACCAACTGCTGGTGACGAATATACTAGCGATGATCAAAGTGGATTGGTCGTAGCAGTAAACGAAGATGCGGAATTTGTAACTGTAGACTTCAACCCTCGTTATACATACCAAGATATCTCATACTCTGTAAAGGTAGTATCTCTCGACTCCGGCGAATAATAATTAGAAGAAAAATTGAATCATATGGAACTATTTAAAAGACTCTTGCTAGCACTTTTTCCAGAAGAAATCTCTTTGCAACAACATATGAATCCTGCAACCATGTTTGTATCATTCATATCAGCTAAGCAATTTTTTTCTGTGATTACGAGGAAAATAGTAGAAAATTATAAATTGAATCTCTTCGATATATCTTTGGATCCTTTTGAGGTCAAAGTATGATTTGGAGACAAGCCTGCTGTCACAGTGAAGAACATGGAATTCTACTATGGATATTGTTCTACTGCGAATATAAATGGCTACAGAATGTACAGTCCTTCAAACATAGCTGGTTGTGTGTCGATCGTATCTAGTATATATACTATAAATAGCTTTAGAACTAGAGATGAATCGCTGTTTTTGCAATTCATACTGACAGTGTATTCCATACATTTCCTCTTCGCTGCACAGCTCAAAAAATTTCCTGTATGATATGACAAAGAGCAACGCTTCAATCGATTTGTAGAAGTTTTTTTCAACTTTTATCAAGCGCTCCTCCAACAGTCAAACATAAACTTAGAAGTAGAAGAATTTCAAAGTATAAAGAAAGACTTGCTCAAGCAGTCTGATGTTTTCTTCATGATATTCTATTCTCTAGAAGCATTGAGCAATCTGTTCGTGGTGGAGTGAAAAGATGTGTACGAGTACTATAGTTGGTTGTTCTATGACGAAATAAAAAAGAAAGACTACCATAGCGTAGTATCTGACTTTCTAAGTCACCATCATAGCTATGCATATAGTAGTCGTTTTTCTGTGACAGAACTAAAGCTGCAAGATTTGGTCATACCAGCTGATCTTTTGCTAAAATATCTATTCGAAAATCCGTCTGTAGATCTACTTGTCCAACATTTCATAACTAAGTTTTATGACAAGAAGAAATTGGATAGTTTCATGTTGAGTTTTCTGCGTGATTCGGACAAATTTGAGTCTTTCGTTTCCTATATCACGAACTACAAGCGTTTCAAAGATAGCTTTTTTGGATGACTACAACAATTTTTCAGTAGCTATCGTAGCCACAACGGATCAAACGAGTTTGATAAAGAGTTGGATGACTTTATGTCATCGATCGGTGATATAGATCAAGCTGAAGATATAGAGTTGGACTCGACAGTGAAGATGCCAGAGTCGATCAAGCAAGAATCCATGATCATGGAAAAGCTTATGAATTTTTATGTGACTTTCGTGGGAGGTTTTTGGATAGCGAGAGGTGACAATTTCTTTTTGAGACTATTTAGAAGACCATTGTTGGAGGTCCTCTCTTCTCTTTCTTCAAACCAACATCACCATGATGGACTTCACTACTATGGTGGATTGTTGTACAACTACAGTAAAAATTCGTTTTACTACACGTATGCGTTTGAGAATATCAGAGCTGGGAAAGAGAGATTTCATCTACCGTTTAAGTCCACTCTCAAAGAAGCGTACTCAAATATGTTTTTGCTACAGCTTTTCGATGAGCATTTTTGGATAACATTGTTGCAAGATCTAAACACCAAAGATATAAAAATATATGTTCAACAAAAATCTATCCTACAGCTTTTCAAACGCAGGTTTGGGCAAAGGATTTCCCGTCTAGTAAAGCAGGAAGATAAGCATATCGTATCTGATGTGTATGGTATATTGGGTGATGTGGTATGATCGAAAAATGAAATCACCGCAGCACTCGTAGAACATCTAACAGAAAAAGATATTAGTTGTCTAAAGGATAATGTATATTGTATCAATTTCTGGCTGTTCTACGATCTACTCTATATGCTCAAGGACCATGCAGGAAAACTACAAGCCACATACCCATTGATGCCTCTACTGTGAGTATTATCCACGTACAAAGAAACTCTTTTCTGATTTATGCTGTTTGCCTGTTATCTAAAACAGAAATTAGAAACAGAAGACTTCGAAAGGGAGTTTGGATTGATAGCGAACCTATACTTCTCAGATATAGTAAATGTACATGATAGTATGACCGAGTTGATGGTGAAACTGATCACTAGTTTACTAGAACAATATGAAGAGTTACTTGTATCTCGAGTATCGCTAGACGACAACGAACAGTTTCTTTCTATTGGATATGAAAATTGGTCTCAGTTTTCTAATTGAAAATCTATAGAGAAAACTGCAGAAGACGCTGTTTGAGAGGATATCATCTGGTTTAGATGATATTTGAAAAATATAAACTACTACAACACAAGATTTTTGATACCCCAAGATATTTAGCATCTACAAATATGTCCATGTATTGTCCCAAATGTAATAATGCTGATACCAAAGTTGTGGACTCTAGACTCATAGAGGAGTGACAAGCTATCAGACGTAGAAGGCAGTGCGAATACTGCAAAGCTAGGTTCACTACATTTGAAAGAAAATGATATACTGAACTGATGGTAGTGAAGAGAGATGGATCCAAAGAGCTCTACGATAAGCATAAGCTCAAAAGATCTATCATGTTGGCTGCAGCCAAGAGAGATGTCAGTACAGAAGCTGTAGATGCTATGATCAACTCTTTGGAATCAGAATGGTCGTCCTCAGGAAATGAAATTGATTCCCAAAGGATTGGAGATGATGTAGTGCAAGCACTCAAGGCTGTAGATTGGGTGGCTTATATTAGATTCGCTTCTGTTTACCAAAAATTTCACAACCTAGAAGACTTCGAAGCGATGCTTCGTGATCAATAGAATAATCTTCTTAACTACTGCATGTTTTTTGCATAGTCTAGTTGCTCATCTTTTTCTGTGTCTTCGTTTTGTTCTACTAAGTAGTCAGGCTTTAGACCTATGTGATCTATACTCTGCATAGTCTTAGATGAAAATCGTTTGAAGTTCGTGAACTTGATACTTTCCCCAGTTTTGTAATCATATACTGCTTGACCAGATCATTTTCAAAAGCTCTGTGTCCCGATCAATACTGCAAATCAGTTGTCGCGTAGTACTTGAGCTAGTATCTCTGATGCTGATGCTGAGCCTTCGTTGATAAGGATGTAGATATCAGCCTTTTTGACTGTGATATCGCTTTTGTCTGTTTGGTATGGAATCTCTTCTTGGTTGGTTTTGAGCGTAAAGCTATCGTCTCCTTCTTGCATAAAGAATCCTATCATATCATTCGCTACGTTTAATAATCCACCTGGATTGTTTCTTAGATCTATGATTAGTTTTGTAGCTGAGCTACTGTTGAATTCTTTGACTGCTTGCTTGAAGTGTTCTGTTGTGTCATTTGCGAATGCATCGATATCGATATAGAATGTTTGTGAATTGAGTAGTTCTGTATGCACATAATCAATATTTATAGCTGCTCTAGTGACTTTGATATCTAGTAATTCATCTTCTCTTTCGATGCTCAATTTGACTGTAGTGCCTGATGGTCACTTGATAAGTCATATAGCTTCCATCTCATTCATATCTACTATAGATACACCATCTACGTGTGTGATGATATCTCATGGTTTTATTCATGCTTTCTCCGCTGGGGAATCTTCGAATGGTGAGACTATCTTGATACCTCCTTCTATTTTCTCGATCATAGCTCCTATTCCTTCGTATTCTCATTCGAAGTAAGCAAAGTATTCTTCGCTATCTACTGGAGGGAAAAAAACTGTGTAAGGATCTGAGACACTTTCTGTCATACCTTTGATAGCTCCATAGAGCAGTTCTGTCTTGTCTAGGTTTTGATTGTCATAGAATTCTGTGTTTAGTCTATTGTATACATCATTTAGTATTGGAAACTTTTCGTTTTGTACTATCTCATAGTTAGATAGATCTACTGTGAAGTATTGTTTGTTTCCACAGTAGTAGTTTTTGTAACTTGGTAGTTGGTCGATGACACTTTCTAGATAAGTATCTGTAGCTACCATGTTTGAGCTATGTTCTGGTTTGTACCCAAAGTGAGCATCTATCATCTTTGCGATGCTTTCTTGGTTGATAGCTATATGTGGATTGATAGATATTTTTTTGTTTTCTAGCATATCTAGGTAGACTGCTTTTTGTAGATCATCATGCAATTTAGTTCCTGGTTCTACTCATTGGAAATTTAGCTGTATGTACTTGTATGAGTCTGGTATATCTTTTCCTATGTGATCAAAGTATGAAGACAAAAAGTCTCCAAAAGTAGCATTCTTAGCGTATGCTGTCATAGAAAAAAGAGCTATGATGGTTAGTCAGGCTATGATTATTTTTTTTATATTTTGCATGGCTGGAGTGGGTTTTTCTTAAAAGTGATTTCATAGTATGAAAGATAAAAGCATTGTCTAACCAATATTGAAAGTCATTTTTGGTAATCAACTTTACTTCATAGATCTGATTGGCTATAGCTTAGATTGTGTTAAAAGTTTTTTTATATTGGATGATTTGGAGGGATGTTTCTAGAATTGTTACCCGTACTATACGCTATAGGTCATGCACTATACCAAGACTATGGAACACTACCTCAGAGCAGTTTTGCAAAGCCAGTGGAGATAGTACAAATCGACGAACACGACTTTTGGACAGATTATTCTTACCAAAGATATGTATGACCATCGTCATCACTGTCTGATATCAGTTATATCCCACATAATTTGGTCACTATAGAGAGCGACTATTCTCTACAAGCAGGTGCACATATGAAGCTTCGTCAGGATGTGGCAATAGTATTGAAACAGATGAGCCAGGCGTTGCATGCAGAGACTTGATACCCACTGGTCATCGTCAGTGCTTATAGAAGTTACGGACAACAGAAGCATATCAATGATGTTTATGGAGCAGATACATTGCGTGCAAAAGCTGGACATAGTGAACATCAGCTAGGACTGACTGTAGATGTATTGGGACTTACAAATGAAAGCATAGAAAACAATCCACAACATAGAACTGTGTACTATCGAATGGTAAGTAATGCACATAGATATGGGTTTACCCAATCATACCAAAAGTGACCATCTATCGATGGATATGAAAGAGAAAATTGGCATTGGAGATATGTAGGTACTGATATAGCGAAGGTTCTCTCTGAACAAGGAATTACTTTCACAGAATACGTAGAGACCCAAAAGTTTAGGCCATAGTCGCTGGTCTTTTCTTATAGTCTTTTTTTCGTATATATTTCAGGTTTAAAAAAATCTAATCATGATTTGGAATTTGTTATGTGTGTCTGGTCTATCATTCATCAGCACATACTTTCCTTGGCTAATCACTATCAACTATGCCTTCATTGGATGAATGCTGGTGAACAATAATGTCGATATACCTATCTCTGTGTTTTCTGTAGTAGCAGCTACATTGGGAACTACAAGTCTTTGGTTTGCTGACAAGCACATACATGGACTGGTGACGAAGTATATCAAAAAGAAAAATCCATCAGACAGCAATAGCTTCATCGGGAAAACAAAGAAGAAACTAAAAAAACTACATGACCGTCTGCATCTAGTGACCAGAAAAGACGTGATATTTGGTCTTGTGATTTTTTGAACTCAGGCTGCTATACCTGATGTATTGGTGATCAGGGCAGTACAATGAAAACTACCGCTACCTTTGTTTATCCTTGCTACTATTATTGGGAAAACATTTGTTTATGTACCCTTTATTTATGGTATAGAATTGATTAAAATGCTTGGTGATAAGATATTTTAGTAATACGACTATTTAAATGCCGTTTGAATATAAAGTTCCAGAAATTGAAGAGATAGTCGAATGAACATTAATCCCAAACGGAGATGGAGAAACAGTCACGTTTTTAGAAGAATCAGAAGAACAAGGTACTGCCATTTTTAAAGTGCTATTTGTTTGATGATCATCAGAATACTATGATCTAACCGGCAATGAATGAGCAGCTGAAGATATCAGACAATGAACAATACTAAACAATGATTCAACAAGCTTGCATATTTACATAGCAGAAAATGGTGTTGAATTAACTAATGTAATGTCGCAAAGATTGTAGATTAGACTAGTTTGCAAACATTTCTCTATCAAAGAAGTTGTTTTCTTCGTACATCTCATCTATCGTGTCATATGGATCGACAAATGCTCTCATCATATATAGTCATTGTGATTTTCCGTCTCTAATACCGAATGAATCTAGAGAGAATGGGTATTCTACACAAGGAAATAGTCTGCTCAATGAAGTAGTAATATTGACCTCTTTTGATCTTCAATTGACCACTAGACGGATGGTGATATCACCGTCATATCTTGTTTTTTCATTACATACTTTGACAGTAGCATAGTGCTTGGAAAGCACGAATGTTTCTTCTATGTCTGCTATATATAGATCAGCTCTATTGTCTCTAAGTGTCATACTTTCTCTTAGTATGTTATTTTTTTCGTTGGATTCTCATACTTGATCCATCGGGTCAACAGTGATAGTCATATAGTAGTTTCTTCATCCTCTCATGTTCAGATCATCGATATGAGATATGAAAGCACCACACTCCCCTCTTCTCAAAACCATGTTTTGTACTATGTCGTGAACGACACCGAATACCTCAACTCTCAGCATTAGAAATCATTCGAAAGGATCGTTTTTGTTACATACTTCGAATAGTATGTTTTGTTCTACTGCATCGAAGATCACTCCATCTACATAGAAATCTGCACCGAATGCTGTCTTGGCAAAAAATCTTATCTTTTCGAGTTTTCGGTTGTTTATATCACTATCTTCTTTGATCAAATCATCTGAATCTGCTTCTACTCTCACTGTGTATAATCACTTGTTTAGATTGTCAAACTCTGTGACAGAGATAAATACATCCTTACATTCGTCTTCGTAGAATCGCCCTCATTGGAAAGCCACATATCTTTCTAGATGTTCAACAGTAAACTTGGTCACATAACTATCATCATGTGTGACGAAAACATCGCCTCCAATATTACATACTTCGGCAACGATACCAGGTCCTAGATCATCATAGTTTTGTGTGTATTCTATATCTTCTACGATGAAATCTGGCTTGTCTTGATCGCATAGCCCTGGCTTTATATAATCTGCGTCATCAGCTTCTGCAGCGCATTGGTTGTCATATGTTTTGGTGTTTTGGTAGCATCTATAGTTTGTACAAACGTTTTTTACTCAACATACAGGTTCTTGATAATCACTACAGCTAGAAGATGATACTGTGATAGTTTCTTCTATGCTAGCACAAAACTCTGGGACTAATTCGCATATTTCTGCGATGCTAGTACCTGACAACTCTATTTCTAGTAGATAGTTATCTATTTGGTATTTTACTGATTCGAATATGAATGCTTGTTTTTCATCTATGACTTTGCTCAGTACGTTTCTGATCCTGTTGCTAGTAGTAGCAAAGTATGCAATCCTCAACTGTTGGTCAGGATAGTCGAATTTTGCTTGTGCGAATACCTTGTCCATGGTATTATCAACCAGCTTGAAAATAGCATCCCAACTTCATTGGCAGGATACTTTTTCGTATTGATTGAGTTCACATTTAGAATCTATCACTGGATAGTCATTGATAGATACCGCCGATGCGTGAGCAAAGCTTCACATCAGGCTAGCTACTAGAGTTGTCAGAATAATTTTCTTCATCATGTATGTATACAAATAAACGTACACAAACATATTATATCCCACATTCTCTATTTAGCAAATTTTAGGTTAGAGTATCCAGCTGGTGAAAAAGCTCGTCTATGTCCTCTTGTGTGTTGTATATATATAGACTCATGCGACAAGCTCAGCTCTGTCAGATAGCATGTCGCAGTGGATGCGTGCAATGTCCTCCACATCTGATAGCTATGTTTTGGCTAGCCATGTATTCGGCTATCTTGATATTGTTAGATTCTTTGTTGATCGAAAAAGAAAAAATTCAGACTCTATCAGCGTTAGTAGTCTTTCCATATAGTCTTAATTTTTCTTTTCTTTCGGAAAACTTGGTCAGTGTATATTCTGAAAGTTCTTGATCGTGTTTTTGTATCTGATCTATGCCAATGCTCTCTATATACTCGATAGCACGCAACAGACTAACAGCTCATACTACATGAGGTGTCCCTGGTTCTCGTTTTTCTGTTCAAAAAGTATATGTATGACCTGCTGTAGTGACGTCTTCTATCACTCATCCACCACCAAAAGTGGGCTGAAGTTCTTTGATGAGTGACTTTTTCATATAGATCATACCCAGTCACGTCAGAGCCATCATCTTGTGTGCTGTGGCTATGAATACATCACAGTTTAGCTCTTTTACATCTACACTTCTCTTTCCTACCAATTGAGATCCATCAATCACATACAATGTCTCTGGTCTGAGTTTTTTTTGTATTTCGACTAAAGGTAGGATAGTTCAAGTCACATTCGAGATAGCTCAGAAAGAAACTAGTTTCACGTTATCTGTGTATTTTTTTTCAAAATCGTCTCGATCTATGCCGTAATCTGAGGTCAAAGAAATAAATTCAATTTCAAATCAGATCTGACTTGCTGCAATTTGTCGAGCTACAATATTGGCATGATGTTCTCGAATACCAAGTAGTATATGATCTCACTTCTGTAACTTTTGGGTAGCTACTAGAGATTGGACAAGCAGGTTGAATGCATATGTAGCATTGTGTGTATATATGATCTCTTCTGCTGTTGCTCAGATGAGCTTTGCATACGCTTGCTTTGAGCTATGATAGAGGTCTTCAGACTTTTCTGCTATGTCGTAAGCTCCTCTATGTATGTTTGAATTTTTATTGGATAGGTAATGAGACACCGCATCGATCACATGTTTGGGTTTTTGAGTAGTAGCAGCACTATCCAAATAGACTAGATCTGGATTGTTTTGGAAAATGGGAAAGTCTTTTTTGTACATTTATGACTATTAAGTGACTAAGAAACATTCTATTGAAATGGTCGGAGCTTTTTCTATATTGTCATTGCTTATTAGCACCAAGCCATCTAACTCGGATGTTTATATGTCCGACTTAAATCGGTTTTTGGAAACGTCTCTCTCCATTCTCAGAACGGAGGGGGACATTTTTTTAACTATTTTTTCTTAGAGTCAGATTTATTTTTTGAAGCTTGTTATCTCTCTTGACTGTAAATGTGATCGTATCCCCTGGCTTGTGTATAAACAATTGGTAGAGAAATGGATTTTCATCGTCTATGTCAGTACCGTTTAGTGCTACTATAATATCTCATTTTTCTATTCATGCTTCTGATGCTGCAGAGTTGGGAACTACCTGCATGATAGCGATTCCATTATCATCATCTATTTCTAATTCCGATTGAGTTCTCCTATCTATATCTAAGTATTGGATGCCGATGAATGGTCTGGATATTGTATTTGATGATATGATAGAATCAAGTGTAGCATCGACAAATTCTTGTGTGATAGGGATAGCAAAACCTATATCATTTCATTCAGAACTGACAGCAGTATTTACTCAAATAGTTTTTCCATCTACACGAATCAGTGGTCAACCACTATTTCCTTGACTGATAGCTGTGTCTGTCTGATATAGTCATGCGTATATATTTTCTGCGTCGGACAATAGTTTTCTATTTCTTCCGCTAACGATACCTAGTGTTACAGAGTTTTGGAATTCATTGAGAGTATTACCGATAGCAATAGTCAATGATCAAACCTCTACCACTTCCTCGAAGCTAACAAAATCTGCTGGGCTTGCACTAGATGGGATGTCTGATGCTTCTATTTTCAACACGGCTATATCTATGGTAGGATCTAGTCGGGCTTTCAATACCTTAGCTGAACTCCGATCTGAAAAAATAACGGAATAATCTGCTCTGGAATCGTCGACTACATGCTTGTTGGTGATGATATAACCATCCTTGTTAGCATAGATTCCACTTCATCCTCAGATCTCTTGATGTTGTCTTTGGGCTGGTTGTGCTCCTCTACTACGGAAAAAATCTGCTTGATCATCATCGTAACCATAGGCAATATCTTTGGTCGCTATGATACTAACTACGCTAGTCTTAGCTTCAGCTATGATTTCTATCAAACTGTCTTGAAAATCTTCTAGTGATACTGTGTTTTTGTTTGATCTAGCTACTGGTTTGTTTTCTTGTACAATCTTTTCAGTTTTGACTGGTAGGTCAACTTCGGATTGTGACTTTAGGAAAATAGCACTGGTCAGTACACTAGTGGCTATAGCTATGATAGTCACAGTGACGATATTTTTGGAGTTCATGGTTTTGGTTTATTCTAAACGTTTTTTTTATATAGAAAAACTGCTCAATGTAAATGGTAAGCAGTTTGGGGTTTAAGGTAGATTTAAGGTTGACTAGTACCTGTATCTGGTTTTTTTACAGGTTTTTTTGGTCAATTTCATTTGTCTCAATTTTTATGATCTTTGTGAGTTCATTTTCATCTAGGTCTTGGCGGTCTTCAAAGTTGAGGGCCTTCTCCTAGTGTTGATAATAAGTCAATACTCAAATTTGCTCCTGGTGCTACCTCGGATTCAAGTAGAAAAGAAAAAGGATGCAAAGTGTGCACCATTGATTTGTTGTAGATGTAAAGTCTACCCTTTATAACTTACTATATGCTTTTGTCAATATCTACCGATCTTTTTGATTGCTGTTTGGGTCTATCTTCTGGCGTAAGCTTGGAATACCAAACATTGCTTCCAAAGGGTTTTGGTTTGCTTGATTTTCTTTGTTGAAGAATTGCTGGTTTTGTAGTTGTTGTTGTTCTAACATCTGTGCGTATTGTTCTAATTGTTCTTGTTGGGATTCGGAAATAGATGATGGAGGCTCTTGTTCTCCTGGATCTCAGGATGTAGATTCTCAATCAGCATCTTCTGCTTCCTCTTCTCCTTCTGATCAGTTTTCTCCAGCCTCTCATTCATCACCATCTGACTCTTCTTCAGATCACTCGGACTCTCATTCTTGTGATTCTCAATCCTCTTCGCTTTCTTCTCACTCTTGGGATTGTTCTTGTTGTTCTTCGCTAGTAGGTTCACCGAGTAGCTTGGCTATCTCGTCATAGTTGTATTGTGTTTCTGAGTCCAAACCTATAGCTAATGCTCAAGAATAAGCTTCTAATGCCTGGTACCAGATAGCCTTTTGTTCTTCTAAATTCGATACTTCTTTTCATTGGAAAAAATAGCTATTGCCTAGATTGTGTAATATTTCTGCACAAAAAGAAAATCACTGACAGTTTTCAGATAGTTCAGCTCGTTTTTGTGTTGTCTGATTGAAATTATTTTGTTCATAGATCTTGGATATGATTTCATTCTCTAAGTTTTTTTGGTATCGGGTCAATCATGTTGGTATGTTTAATCAAACAGCCATGACTAATACAAGAATAGGTGCTAGTCTTTTTATCATACAAAAAAAATACTAAACTGCTTCAATACTATATTTAGCCAAATTTGTTCCTTTTATCAAATATTAATCACCAATTTTGCTAAGCATTTTGTCGATCAAGATACTTGCGTAGCTACCTGATGGTAGAGAAAAACGTACTAACAGATCATCTCCTTGGTATTTTATATTTGGTTTGACAGGAAAGACTCGCATAGCTCTTCTTAGACCTCGAATCTTGTAGTTTCTATATAGTTTTAGTCTATCTTCATGGATGTTTCTTTCTTTGAAAAAAGCTTGTTCAAGTACTCCTGCCTTGGATCTTGGGTTGGCGATGAGTGTGTTGTATCATGCTACAGGTCATGTAGTGAGCATGGTCTTTTCGTCGAAATCAGTTTCTTTGGATAGCTGCTGAGGAGGATAGAACATATCTATTCATCATCTTGCGTCTTTGAAATGTTGTATCTTTTGGGTTTTTTCTCTGTAAATTCAAAAACTGGTTTCTTTTTCTCCTAGATCTATGATATCTCCATCTATAGGTTTGATCTTCTTTTTCTTGGTCAATCTAGTATCTATATAGTCATTGAATCGCTTGCTAGATAGAGCTTGGAGTTTGAAGACTATTTCTGAAACTTTTTTTATATCGCTAATACCTCTGATGATATCTTTTCATTGTTTTCGGTTTCTGCCTTCTATACCAAATCTTTGTTCGCCAAAATAGTTTGGGAAACCTTTTTCGAAAAGCGTATCGACGTTCTTTTTTGCCTGCTGCTTCTCTTCTAGTCAGAGTTTTTTGTTTGCTCTGAGTCTGATATAGAAAGTATTGAGTATAGGAGTAGTCATACCTACTGGAGTTTCGTGCCGAGTGGTTTCTAGTACTCTACCCATCTGACCTATGGTATCTAGAAATACCTTTTCTCAGCCAAGTCTTTTTAGCGCGCTCTTGTAGATCGTGAATCGTTGTCTGGTGATAGCTCTCTTGTCCTTGAGTCCAGCTATACCGATGGTGAGTCTTGATATACCCAATCTAGTACAAAGATGCTCTACGATATCCATCGTGTTTGTATTTTGTTTTTCTAGATATACATAGAAGGCATCACCCTTTCCTGATGGTTTGAAAAAAAGATCTTCTTCCACGATGAAATCTTGGGATTTTTGTTTGAAGGAAAAAATCATAAGGTATTTGGGTTGTGAAAAAACACTAACTATATTCTATACTTTTCAGATTAGTTACCAAAATCAACTTCAGGAGCTTGATCAGCTCATTCTTGTGATTCGAACAATGATTTTTGGTCGAAATCGAAGATCATAGCTACGATGTTGGTCGGTACACTACGTACAAGAATATTGAAATCTCTAGCTGCTTCATTGTATCTCATTCTTTCTGTACTGATACGATTTTCTGTTCCTTCGAGCTGTGCTTGCAGTTCTAAGAAATTTTGGTCTGATTTGAGTTCTGGATATGCTTCTACTGTGACTAGAAGTCTTGATAGAGCGCTAGATAGTTCTCCTTGTGCTGCTTGGAATTCTTGGAGACTAGCTGCATCATCTATATCAACAGTAGTTTGTGTTGCTCATGCTCTAGCTTCTGTTACTTGTACAAAAACTTTTTCTTCTTGAGCTGCGAATCACTTGACCGTCTCCACTAGATTTGGGATTAGATCCGCTCTTCTTTGGTATTGGTTTTCTACTTGTGCTCGTGCACCTTCTACTCACTCCTCTGCTCAGACGAGAGTATTGTATTTTCATGATAGTCGAAATGCTGCGAATACAACTATAGCGACGATGATAATTCCTGATTTTTTCATTAGTCTATGTGTTTTGTAAAATTAGTAGATTGCTTCGCTAAGCTCGCAATGACTCTATACTCATATAGTATTTATTTTGTTTGTCAAAGCTAGCAAAAGATGATGTGCCTCCTGGCATGTTTCTGTAGATCGTTTTTGTGATTCGACTAGATCTCGAAGCTTGTCTAGCTCTACATTCATCACATGCTCTAGTTTGACGATCTCTTTTTGTATATCAGCAAGTGGTGGGATGTCTTGGCCAGTCATCACGAGGATACCCACTATCATACGATCTAGAATATGATAACAATATTGTTGAAATCAGTTTCGTTGTGGAGATGGGCACATGAGTTGTTCTCTCATATCGATCATGAGGTGGCGTGAGACAGACTCTATTTGTTGTCTGAGGAATTTTTTATCAACTTGATTGCTTCACAAAAGATCCTCTCCATAGAGTAATTCACTACGTTTGGCTATATGGATATAGGTGAGATCGAAGACATCTTTCCCCTGATAGATATCAGCTGTGGTGAGAACTATCCATTTTTTGGTAGCTCATCTACAATGAAACAAGTCATCTACGAGGCTATCAACCACGATGACTATCGTATCTCCAGAAGCTGGTTTGTAGTGATAGACACTACGTACTTCTTGAATTTTTTGGAGTTCTTTGACTATTTCTTGCATGAGTTTTTGTAAGTTAAACTAGATATGTTTACCGTCAGCCGGATGCTCATCATCACCCAAAACTTCCTCATCCAAACCCACCAAATCAACCGAAGCTTCATCATCCACTTCGTCCTCCATTTGATCTTCCACTGTTCCATCATCCTGTAGATGGAGGGGTTCAGAACAATCATATAAATCGTCGCATGAAAAACCATATCAAAAAAGGAAGCAACAGACCGATACCGAATATAGCGATACCCAATACAGTCATGAGAGTTGCTCATGTGGTGGCTGTGTATGATTTCTGTTTACTTTTCTTGAAAAAGGATCTAAGAAGTGGACTTAGAATCATGATCAAAATCGTCATAGCTATTAGGTATCCGAACCATGAGTCGTCTTTTTCTACTAACATCTCTTCTGGTATATCTTCTCTTCACTCTAAGATAGGTATTAGTTTTTCGTTCAATGCTATCAATCCAGCTCAGTAGGATTCTTCACGAAAATAGTCTGGCAATATTTGGGATCAAAAACGATAAGCTATAGCATCTGGGATGGTTCATTCTAGCCCATATCATATATCTATTCTTCGTTTTCTTTCGTTTGGTGCTACGATGATCAATAGTCAGTTGTCTTCTCATTCTTTTCCTACTCATCGATTTTCTGCGATCTCCACTCCCAGCATATCTATATCTTCTCAGTCCAGACTAGGTAATGTCAGGATAGCTATCTCGTCTGTTGTGTTTTTTTCTAGTTCTATGATTTGTTGTTCTAGTATCAGTTCATCATCGGCCTCTATGATATTGGCTAGGTCATTGATGTAGCCTTGTGGTTCTGGAATAGCAAAAGATAGTGAAACTCATACGAATCAGAAGAAGGCTAGTATCAATTTGACCAATCGTTTCATATGTTTGCCAAGTGGCTTAAATCGGTAATTTATATTCTCTTATTTTTTCTATACAAGAGATTAGTCCTTCTTTTTAGATGCTCTGGATAGATAGGCTGTTCTCTTTTGTACAAGCATGTTTTCTGGAAGGAGATCTGGATCTTTTTTGAGAGCAGAGGAAAGAGAAGCTGAATTGATCTTGGCTAGATCTTGATAGACTCATTTTTCTTTTAGCAAAACTATAGCTTCTGATTCTTTTTCCGGATTTATGCTAGAGAAAATTTTATCTATGACTGGGACTTGGTATTCTTTTCCAAACAGTTTTTTGTGATCGTTGACTGTGGCATATTGAACCAGTGCTTCTTTGAGTATCTTTCTTTCGTCTTCTAGTCCTTTGATTTCATGGCTCAGTTTTGCGTATCTATCGACTAATGATTGTACTGTTTCATCCTTTAGTCATGAGCCATCGATCGGTGCTTCTTCGGCGATGAGATGTGAAAAGTGAGGACATATTTCTTGAAACGGACAGTACGTACAGTGAGATCATTGGCTGGCAGGGAAGACATCATGTATTCTTTTGGTCTTCTCAGAAGAAAACAATCACTGACATAGTGCTCGTTCTGACTTTTTTTGGTTGATCTTCTCGACTGCAGTCTGGTATCTCTCTTGTATCTGTGCTAGCATTTCATCAGTGATTTCTCGTGTGTACTCTTGTTTCATATGCAGATATACAAGCTTGGCAAACAGACGATCGTGTTTGGATCATCGGTCTTTTTGGATAGCCAGGCCGTAGAGTGTGAGTTGCTCTTTGGGTACGTCTTTGTCGTCGGTGGGTAGGTGTCTATTGGTTTTGTAGTCCACGATGATGAAATCTTTTCCGTCTTTGTCGATCCTATCTACAACACCTGCCATAGTGTCTTTTTCGTTGATGGAGAAACTTACGTTTTTTTCAACTTCGATGGGGATAGCTTGATCGAATGGGTGATATGTAGTGAAATATCGTTCGATATAGTTGACTCCTCTGTCGTAGAATATAGTCAGGTCTTCTGCAAGGAAGCTGTTGCTTACTTTTTTTTCTGCTGCATCTTTTTCCTTTTCTCGCTTTTCTTGGTATCGTGTGAGGCAGTTTTCTAGAGTAGGTTTTCCATATGATCAAACTTTCTTGTACAATATCTCTAGAGCGTAGTGAACAGAGGTTCCTAATATCAAGTGCAGGCTAGGAGCAGCTGGTGGATCTATTCTTTCTACATAACGATATGCATATTGGAGAGCACATTTTTCGAAAAGTGAAACTTGGGAATGAGAATAACGAGCCATAGGATGATATCTAAGCTGAATGAAATCTGGATTTGAATAGATGCAATGATGATATTGGGTAGTTGTATGATAGGATATACAAGAAAAACAGGACTGCAATCAGATATGTGAGTGGCCTGATGAGTGACGCTTTTTGTGATCAAGTACTAGCGATAGCTTTTTTTTCTAGTTTGGATGCTAGGTTCAATAGCTTGTTTCCGTCTGAAACATTTTGCAAGTGAACAAAGTCACCGTTGAGTTTCTTAGCTATTTTTTTCAATGCGTTTTGGTTGAATCACGCTATCACTGTCTCTCATTGAAACTGTCTGTATACGACTGATCAAAATGGATCTTGTCACATAGGGATAGGTCCTCATTGGACCGTTCACAAACCTGCGGTGACTACTACAATGTTTTGTTCTTTGATTTCATCATCGTACTGGCTTAGAAATCATAGTTCTTGGTCATCTCATCCATCGCTCATGAGGATAAGAAGTTTTCATCTTTCTGGTTCGGTAAAGCGTTGTATTCCGATATTTAGAGCGGCTTCTAGATCAGTACCTTGCTCACTCAGGTTTTGATCATCGACACCTGCGAGGAACGTGAGAAATATATTGTGATCTGTAGTGAGTGGGCTAACTCATTGTGCCTCTCCTGCGAAGATACCAAGTCAGTATCTGTTTTGTGGGTTGTCTGTGATCAGTGTCTGGATAGTGCTTTTGGCCATTTGGATTCTACTATATGTTTGGCTGGATTGGCGGATATCTGCTACCTGCATACTTTTGGATACATCTAACATGACTACGACATCTATTCATTGCTTGTTGGTCTCTGATTCGATCAATCATCGTGATGGATTTCGCAAAATTATAGATGCAAACATGAAAATAGAAAAAAGTAGCCACAGACGAATTTGAAAGTCTTGGTTTTGATTTTGTGATTGGTGAGTATTGATTCGTTTCTTTTTTCGTAGTGACATTATTCTTGGATGGTAAACCAGATTTCTTGTATCAACAATGACGCGACAAGTAAGATCAAGGCGATAGCGAAAGGTGTGTAGAGTGGCGAATATGTAGTCTTTTCTTCTGTCTTGATTGTTGATTTTTCCAGACTACTGATCTCATCGAAGATAGCTTGGAATGTCTGTTGGTTTGTCGCCTTTCGATAGCGAGCATCTGTTTGTGATGCTATCTCTTTGAGTGTTCTTTCATCTACTCATCATACTTGCTGTCTGTAGCGTCATTGTTGGATCCAACCTCATTCTAAGCTTCCGATACCTACAGTGTATGCTTTGATTTTTTTGTCTTTCGCTAGTCATGCTACGACCAGAGGATCTACTCACTGGTTGGCTTCTCCGTCAGTAAGTAGTACGATGATTTGTTCTCTGTATTTTTCAATTTCTCCAGTATTCACAGTATTTGATTTTTCAAGGATATTGATGGAGGTTAAAAGTGCGTCTCATACGGCTGTTCCGTTTAGTCATCTCACCTGCTGGTTGATAGTCTTGGTAGAGATATCAGCAAGCACATCCTTGATGATCTGGTAATCAAAGGTCAAAGGCACTGATGTAAACGGTTTTCCAGCGAATACTACGATACCTACTCTATCTGTTTCTAGCTTTTCGACGAATTCTACCAATACATTTTTCGCTACAGTCAGACGATCTGGACTAAAATCGTTGGCTAGCATGGATTCAGATATATCGAGTGCAAGCATGATATCTATTCACTCCTTTTGGATTTCGTTTTCTGTGTTGGTAAGCGATGGCTTGGATAGAATGATACCAAGATTGAATATGATGAGAATGACAATTGTGTTTCTAATTAGTGGTGTTCGAGAAAAACTTTTTGGCAAAAGATCTTCGTATAGAAATAGAAGTCATTTTTTTTGTGAACGGAAAATAATGTATATGAAAACAATCACTATAGCGATGATGATTCGGAATGGATGCTGGAGTGTTAGATTGTTTCGTATTGGCATTAGTGTTATTCTTTTGTTTTAAATATATCACCTGATCTATTGGTAGATCGCCGCGCTTTGCTCGCGATGACAAATGGAACTTGAACACAGCTATGTTGTATATTTATAATTCAAGCGATTGGAGGTAAGCAATGAGGTTTTGGGTAAGCGTTTGTAGATGTTCTTTCTTCTCTGTGATTGTTTTTTTGTAAGGTGTGTGGTAGATGGATAAGAGTATAGTTTTGACAGGTTCGTCTATATCTTCGGCTGATTGCATATCTTCTTGGTCAAAGCTTCTGATGTCATAAGACCGGAGTTCTATATGCAGATCTAGTACCAAATAGCGTAGTTGGTGGCTATAGTCTTTGATCGTCTGATCCTCAGATCTAGAAAGCAGTTCTTCTACATACTGAATATATGCTTCGATGATCTCGCTAGAGCTAATTTGTTCTTCATCTTCCATGATGGTCGTCGTGTCTGACGGCCTTTTTGTATATCGGATATAGAGCCTGTAGGACAGATAGCAAACAATCACAAAAATACTTACTCGTGTTCGTCGTCATCGAATATCGAAAGTAAGTGGAGTTTTGATTCCGTATAATGTGACTTCTTCCATCAGTACTATCTATGCATAAAATATCAAAGTAGATCTTTGGCTATATCACTCTGTTCGTGAATATGGAGCATATTCGCTCATACTGTCTGAAGTTTTTTTTTCAAACCTTCTATTTGTTCTCTGCGGCGTTGGCTATAGATAGATTTTCAGCTACTGTTTAGCGTGATTTTGCGTTTTCATCGACGAGTGATGGTGTTGGTTTCTCAAGTATCTTCGACTGAATCAGTGACATATATGTAGAGTAGATCGTTGGTAGAGGTAAGAGTACGTAGTTTTCTAGTGTCAGGATCTACGTCATCCGTCACGATGATGATCAGACCATGTTTGATACGCAGGTGCATCAGTTCTTCCAGGACCGTATTCACTTCTGACTTGTATTCTGTGGCACTACTATGGTGAAGTAATTCTTTGCTGATAGTATATAACTTGTCCTTCCTCCTACTTGGTTTGTGCCTTTCCAATACACGATCGGCGAAGAGCATGGTGGCTATCTTGTCACCGTTCTGCAGTGCAGTAAATGAAAGAAGATACCAGACTTCTGTGAGTGTTTGGAGTTTCGATTTTGTTCAAGATTGGAAGAGCATTGATCATCCTATATCCAACCCAAATGTGATGGTTAGCTGTCTTTCTTCTTCGTACTGTCTGATATGTAGTTCTCATTTTTTGGCTGTGGTTAGTCGATCGATGTTTTTGTAAGGATCATTGTGATCATAGGGTCTAATATCCTTAAATTCTATACCCTGTCATTTGAATGCGGTTTTGTAAGACCCAAGAAAGTTGCTCGTGACGAGCTTGTGTATTTTGATATCAAGTTGCTTGATAAGTGGGTCTTGGATGTTGTACATATATCTACGGTATAGCGACAGTTGAAAGTAGTTCGTCGATGATGTCATCAGTAGTGATTTGTTCAGCGATAGCTTCATAGCTAAGGATGATTCTATGACGAAGTACGTCTGGTGCTATTTCTTTGATGTCTTCTGGGATGACATAATCTCTGCCATGTAAGCAGGCGATGACTTTGGCTGTTTGGATCAAAGCTAGAGATGCTCTAGGCGAGGCTCCGAATTGGATATAGTTTGGTAGATCTTCATTTTCCAATCTTTCTGGTTCCCTGGTAGCGAAGATCAAATCTTTGACGTAGAGATATATCTTGTCTGAAATATGTACAGTAGAGACGATAGCTTGTAGGTCTGCTATCTGTTTTTTCTTGATGATGGTTTTGATTTTTTCTATCTGGCCTGTGGTCATACGTTTCATGATCTCTATTTCTTCGTCTTCTGTAGGATAATCAACGATAGTCTTGAGCAAGAACCTATCCAATTGTGCTTCAGGCAAGGAGAATGTACCTTCTTGTTCGATTGGGTTTTGGGTGGCCATGACTACGAATGGTTGCTCTAGTTCATGTCTCTCTTCACCTATGGTTACTTGTTTCTCTGCCATGGCTTCCAGTAGTGCTGACTGTACCTTAGATGGAGCACGGTTGATCTCATCTGCTAGTACTAGGTTTGCAAAGATCGGTCACTTTTTTGTGAAAAATTCCGCTTTGGCTTGATTGAAGACCTTGGTTCCTATGAGGTCTGATGGTAGTAGATCTGGTGTAAACTGTATACGAGAAAAAGATACTCAGACGGCCTTGGCTAGAGATTCTATGGCCAATGTCTTGGCTAAGCCAGGTACTCATTCGACGATGATATGTCATTTAGCACAGAGTGCTACTAACAAATTTCTCAATAGTCTATCTTGACCTATGACCACTTTTTGTACTTCTGTGATAATATCATTGAGTTGTGCAGCTGCTTTGACTAGGAGTTCTTTATGTTCTTTTTTTGTTGGCATGATTGTAAGAAGGTGATCTTTATAAATATTGTCGTACTGATGAAAATCAGCATCTTTTTGTTAGATCCTGAATCAAGTTCAGGATGACTTTATTGCTTGACTAATTGTTTCATGAGCTGTCTGATGCTAGTATTTTCGATAGATTCTGGGCTATACTTGGTTTTTTCGAACATGTCTAACAATCTTTCTCGCTCTGGATCTGCATCATAATCTGCAAGAAATTTTTTCATCTCTTCGTAGCTCAAAAATGTGGTTTCTTCATTCGTCCATGATTGGATATATGTTCTGAGTATCATATCAGCTTTTTCCAAAAAATCATAAGAATCGCTACGAGGAAGGTCGTGGATAGTAAGGGTTGAGGCTTGTTTGGTGGGTTGCACCTTATGTTCAGCCATGTTTACGCGCATCAACTTTTTGTATGAAACGTAGCAAAAACCGGCAAAGCCAAGTAAGATAATCCAAAAGAGTCAGATATTTTTGTTTTGGTCATCGGAGCTATCTAATGTTTTGATCTGTATATCACGGATAGGCTTGGTGGGTTGGGTTTGACCCAGACCCTGAGGTGTTCCGTTGAGGAAGGTTCTTTCCCCCGTCACCTCTATGTTGATTTGGTTTGAAGAAATAGTGCCTGTGCCGACTGGAATCATAGCTGGACCGATGGTATAAGTTCAAGCCTTTTTTGGTCTTAACTCCAATCTCAGCTGTGTAGTACTCGATACTTGGCCATTGAGTACCTGAGTACTAGAAGACCTAGATTGACCAACAACATCGAAATTTCCATTTAGTCACTCAACATTGACCTCTCATCCAGCTTTGTCCTCTGGATCATCTAGTGATATGGTGAGTGATAGATTATTGTTAATATCGAACTTGGTCGTATTGACTTGGAGAGAGAGCGTTTGTGCTCGTGAAAGCCCCATCAGCAATGGAAGCAAAAATATCGCCAGCAGACGATGTTTCATATTCTTGTATAAGTATCTAAACTATTCTTGTATGCTGAGTATGATAGAAATCGAAAAGTGCTAGTCAATGTGTCATCATCAGGATTTGTATCTAGTTCTTATCAAAAAACAAAATCGTATTGACAACATATGTCGAATAAGTATTTACTCTTTTGTTAAGCGGGCTTCAGGACGTTAATATATTACTGGTGATCCAGCGACTGTATAAAACTCGCGGGTCCCCTCACAACATGAACGGCGATAAGCCTAGTCCCCGCCCTACCTTGACCTCCCTACATCGTATCCTCGGTGTGGGGCTGTTTTTTTTAAAACAAAAAAACACTGTAGAGCTCATCGCTCCACAGCTTTGGTTTGTAATATTTTTTCTGCGTGATCTAGAAACAATTCTAAATCACTATAGTCATGCTCTGCATTTCCATCTCGAAATGAAATCCAGCACTGGCTGTTTTCATGTTCGATTCGAATTCCATAGTCATAGACATCTCTTTCAGGAAATGCCCAAAAGTATAGAATCGAATTTTCTCCGTCAATTTTTAGCGTAACGCTATCCCAGGATAGATTTAAATCTATCATTTCAGGAGAGGCGATTTCGAGTAGCATGGCCTCCTCAAACAAGGAAACAATACGCTCTTGATCAATGTGGTCCAATTCTGTCATATTTAATGACCAGAACAGATCCTCTATGTCAAAGAGTGGTTTACAGCGCTTCACAGCAGACCTCCAAAAAACCAACTCTTCATTGAGAAGTAGATTGAAATTTTCTGTCTGCATTCCCTTTGGTCGCCAAAATGACATCCCATTATTACGATCATCAACTCCATAAGCTGCCCATCCAGCCCTTCCGTAGACCTTCAAATAGATCTGTCCGTAGCGTATTTCTGAAGACAAGACATGCCCATCAACAGTCAATACGATATCATCATTGGATGAGCTGTAACGATAATTCTGATCACAACGGCAATGGTTACTTTCATACCCTGCTACCTTGTTGGCTTCAAGAAAAATCTTCTTGAAACAACCAGTGTTGGATAGATCTTCCAAAAAGACTTCTGGTATTAGTTCTGGCTGCCAACTTTTAACTGTTGAGGATGAGGCTGGCTGTTTGTTTGCAAAAACAAACGAAAATAGTCCGATGAGGATTAGCAGCAAGGCTGAGAATCCAAATAAGTATATTCTTTTCATAGCTTTTTATTGTCTATATACTGATTTTCCAGAAAGATGTCAATGATCGATATTTTTTATCAATGCCGAAAGAGTCCAGGATCCACATATGGGCTGAACTCATCGGACGAATACGCCTATAGTAAATAGTAAATTATAAGTGTAGCTCTGATGAATCATAAATCTCCTCTTGTTTAGCTTTTTCAACAATTTCTACTTTTGAAAGAGAAAAATCTAGATTATCATATAATTCATCATCTGGCCTATATCCTAAGTTATCAGTTTCAGGTTGATTAAAGTCAACATAGCTTTCGTCGCCAAAACAAACTTTGACCGCAATACAGTAGGTATCCTCGTTGGCCCAGGAGTAGGGCACAACTGAAGTCACTTCATCTTCTGGAGTAAGTCCGAAAAATTCAGCAACTATTTCCGGGTTTTCAAAAATTTCGTTAATCGTCATAATATCAATTTGTAATTTTTCAATGTTCTTCGATTTCCAAAACAACTAGATCGGGCTGAGGACGACGGCCAGTTACTTCACATTCAGTGTTGTAGAGATCTACTTTCTATTCTGTCACAGATTGTTGAAATGTGTCAAAGTCTCCCTCTCCCAAAAATGGATCAACCCGGATCCTGTCACTAATATGGAAATCGACATCTGATTCAAAGACAGGAGATTGCATCCCGTCAAACTCAAAGCAATATTTCATAGTTGTATGGTTTTCTTCCCCCTACCCTTTTGTTAACCATCCGAGGGTGAGGACAGGACGTGTTCTCCACGCCCAGAGGGAATATCATCTACAATGTAAGCATAAACGCCAACCTATTTTGTAGTGGTTCGCCATCTTCGTGTAATAACGTAATAGCAAAGAAGCCTTTAAGATTTCCGAAATCGGCACTATGTCCGATTCCGAACTCAATTACTTTGGGTTTCCAATCCACAAGTTGATAATCCAACATCAAATATAGGTCATCGCTCCACTCCCACGAAACGGCTCCAGCAAAAGTATTTTGCTGACCATAATTTGTATTTGTGACAAAATCTAACACCATCAAGTATAATTGGTCGGATTTGTATTCGCTAACAATCCCGCGCTTTCCTTCTTGGTAGAATCCTCCAACCTTCAGTGGAGAATCTTTTCCAAAACCGAACATGGCCTGGTATTCATTAAGAGAATCTCGTTTGACTATATTCGCTTCTATCTGGAGCTTATTGAAGTTAAAGATTGCTTTAACTCCCATGCCAGCACCTGGAATAATCGTCTGGCTTGTGTATTCAAACTGTCCAAGGTTCGACGCTGGATAAGGCCGGAAGTTGTAGGTAAGAGACGTGGGCATAGCTCCAGCTTGAAGGCTAAACCAAGAGGTTGGGCTGTAGTTGAAAAATGCGTTACCAAATCCACTCAATCCAAATTCATCCCACTTACTAATATCTAATACTCCAATACTCTGTACATAAAACTTGTCGTTCATATTCCAACGTACTCGAGCAGCAATCCTGGCTGATGCGAACCAATTATAATTCAAATCTGTGTTGGTTAGTGTACCGTTTAACAGTCCAATGTAGCCATCTGCGTTTAGGCTGTTAGTAGAGTTTGTAACTTTTAACTGGGCATTTACTGTTGTTGCCATCAAGGCAAACATTAAACTTAGTACTAAGGTTGTGTATTTCATGTTTTGATGTTTTTCTCGTTATTAAGGTCCCTGTCAATATTGACTTATTTCGAATTCTCTGTTTAATGAAAAAACCACTACAGGCAAGGGATCTGAACCCAAAACTGATGTCAATAAATAGTAACACTATGCACTTTGATGGTCTGCTTCTCTCTTTTCTAAAACATACAAACGCACGTTGGGACTCGATCTTTTCTTGATAGTTTTTTTCAAATGCAGTCAGGCACCTTTTGCCAACACCCTAGCATAATCCTCATCGAATCTATATGATATGTGACGCAATCTTTTCCATCACTTTTTCACCTGAATTTTCTTTCCGTCATCATCTAACATTTCCATGTCTTCCATAGCAGTTCATCGTATCTCTATCCTATCTAGATTATCGTTGTATATGATTTCGTGTTTGATTTTAGACGTATCTATATCAGAAAGTTCGTCTTGGTTAAATTCAAAATCTCTAGAAATGTCATCGGCATAGATAGATTCCATCCACCTTTTTTCTTTTTCGTTTCTTGGTTTTCTCCAACATTCCATGAGTATGTTGTCTCATGGTTGCATCTTGTTAGAAAACATCTGAAGACTACTCTCTTGGCTCATTTGACCTTCTTTTTCTTCTCATGCTTTGGGCAAGTTTCACATCAAATTCCCCATGATCATGATAGTTTTTTTCTTTCGATCTTCAGGTTTTTTGTTCATCATGAAGGTGCCTTGATAGTTGCTCTGTATGATTTCGCCATTGCCAAATTTTCCACTATGCATATCGTGAAATTCTCAAAAATATTCCGTCTCATTTCAATCTAAAAAGTCTTTTATATCACCAGGACACAAAGTAGTCCTCACACGATTTTTGAGACTGGATGTGCCAGCGTTTTGGTTTTGAAATTTTTCGTGTGTTGCTAGTAGATGTGGTTTGTTGTCAAAACCAAAATAGAACTGCACAGGAAAGGGAGATATATCACCTCGTCATAACATATTATTGCTAGATCTATGCAAGAAACTGTAAATCTTTTTTGCTAAATAGCTTTTTTCTAATCGGCTTAGTTTGTTGCTCTCAAGCTTTCTCAAGATATCTCCTATTCAAACAAGCTTATCACCGTACTTTTCTAATATCCTATATAGTCGTCTATCTATATAACCTTCTTCATTCGCATTTAGTTCTTTCCCTTCTATCTTTCGTAGAGTTTCTCAGCCAATACTGACTGTTTCCAAAACCCTTTTTCTCAGTAGAAACTTTTCTTTTTCCATAGCAATATGATTGGAAGAATTCATGATGATTTTGCGTCACTTAGCTCCATCACCACATCACCAATCAATCAGAAAATCTCCCAACTCATGTGTAATTTCATTTTTAGCTTCATCCAACAAATTTAGACTCTGACTATGCAATGCAGCAAAACGTCACTGGTAAAGTATCCTCTGAAAAAACCAAAATCATCTAGCCTCGTATTTATCTATACCACTGGATTCCTGAGCTGGAGCGTGCCTATAATGACGATCTATGACATTTTTGCATTTGCTATAATATTTATGGGTCAGATTTTGCATATATTCATCATTCATCAAAGCCTCTCTCAGACTTGCCCTGAGGTATTCATTATTTGTAAAATCTCGAAGAAGATTTGGTACATGCTGCCTCTTGCCAGTGACCTTGATATGGGTAGATACAGGGATTGCACGTTGAAGATCTGTCGTTTCAGGCTTAAGATATTCTGGACAGATTCATTGTACAGTGACCAAACATTCGAATGTAACTATCTTGGGTTTCCCCATAGACTTTGATCTAAAACTTATAGATACTCTATTTTCGAATAGAGTATTGGTTCTTCATGGTTCTATATACTCTTCTAGAGGATGATCTTCATCAGCCATGCTGACAGATTTTTCTGGTCGTTCTATTTTTTCCACCTCTAAATCACCAATATTTTTTATACTTTGAAATGCGGCAGCTATTCTTTCTTCTAGTTGTTTTAGAATAACTTTCGGTCCTATACTATCTCATGTTTGCTCCTCAGGAGCTTTGGTGAACATATTATGGATGTGTTGACCAAATAAGTTGGTGTATGCTACTAAGTGTATCGTGTAGTCTCTTACTTTCTATCAATATCCCGGATAGTTCATCATCAGTAAAAAGTGCAAAACTAATACGACTACAGCCGTAGATATTGATTTCGTTGTTGATCTGGAAAGGGGTGTTTTCAACTTCCTTGATAATCGTGTGTTTCAAAAAAGTTTCGTCAGATGCCTGCTGAGGTCATGGATACTTTTCTTTGTTTCACTCAGACTGACACATAATGACTCGAGCTGTGATCTGTTTTTCTAGTCTCTGTGGTAGAAATTGTTCATTTAAGTGATCAGATAGTTCTTGGTTGTTGCTATGTGGTCAGAGAAATGAGTAATATGGATCATCGTATTTGAGTAGATCATCGTACATTTCTTTTAGTCATTCTACTCATTCGAAGTATCTAATTCTTGGTTTGTTGTGATAGAGATTGGTCAAAGCTAGTAATTCTGGTACCTTTTCGTTGAAAGTATCAAGTTGTTTTTGCAAACGTTCCGCCAACTGTTTGGGATCCTTGACTTGAAAGTATCTGATACTTTTTTTTTCTATAGAGTTGGCTATACCTCTAGTTTCTAGATCTCTGAGGATGGAATATGCTGTTACTCTTTTTATACCTGCCTTTCTCCCGATGCTACTAGCTGGTGCTGATCATAACTCAAGAGTGGTGAGGTATATTTTGGCTTCCTTATCACTCAATCAGTAGCTTTTGAGTGTGTCGATGAGATCTTGGTGCATCTTTTTTGGTGATGTTAGTAAATACTAACACCAGTATAGTCTGAAAGTGGTTTTTTGGCAAAAACAGCAGCTGAATTAGATCTTTTTTTTAAGCAAAAAAAAAGCCAGCCGCCTGCATAGCAGGTAAGGCTGGGCTCAGAATCTTGCGACTCTAGGGTTCTATTGTTTCAGCAACATGATATTCCCTCCATCTTCTGTTATCAAGAAATATATTCCTGAAGGCCAGTTTCTGGCGTCAATTACGTCAATTACAACAATATTTTTTGACATCATTTTTGACCCTTTCGAATCAAAGATAGATATCACTCCATTTGTCCTAATTGTGAAAGTGTCACGGAAAGGATTTGGGAAAATTTCTATTTCCGTATCTTCTTCTTTCATCTGTTCTCTCCCGTAGTGCTGTTCTGGTTCTCCTTGGTAGTAAATGATTTCGTTTTCTTCTGCTAGTGAGTAGTTATCTATTGGCAAATCAAGAACTTCTACTACTATCGTCGTATCAGATTGGTTTCCTAGTTCATCAAATGCAGTCACTCTAACTACATATTGACCCTCTTCGTAAACTCGTAGAGGAAATTCATCTGGTGCATAGTCTATCTCAATTCCAACTGGATCTATCACTGTGTAATAATAGCTTTCGACTCTACATTGATCAAACAAGTATGGATTAATTGAAATACTCCAGAGACTTGAATCTTGCTTCACTACTTTTGTTACCGGATTTATCTCTGGACCTTTTGAGTCATATTTGACCCAGAAGTTGATCCAGTAATGCAATCCAGGAAAACTAAAAAAACGCATGATGAATGCTCCATTATCGTGAAGTCCTACGTATAGGTCGCTGTATGAAGAGACTTCAATATAACAATCAAAATCCTCCAAGAGCAAACCTCGCATTTCTGGAAACTTTTCATTGAGTTCAGCTAGTGAGTAGTCATTGCGACACTCGTGTTCTAAGCTCAATTCAAGTGTTGCTGGCTGGACCGCGTAGCCAAAAGTAGCGTCAGCTGCAACCATACCATTGGGAGCATAGACCACTACATGAACATCTCTAGATCCTACTGTTTGTTCAGCCTCCAAATTGATCTCTTCACCGTTGTCATAGTACCCAATAGCTCCAATCTTTCCTTGGTCACAGAAGTAACTAAGACTGTCTGGCTGACCTCTTCTTTCCTCTTGTACCACTAAGAACTCGACGAAATCCAATCCTATAGGAGCCCATTCATTGAGGTACAGTCGAAAAATCTTTCCGTCTGCATCTTCTATTGGCAAAGCAACTGGTGAAGGAGAGGTGCTGTAATTGCCATTCGGATGAATGGTCTTTTTTCTAGCGTAAAAGACCGCATCTCCGACGAGTCCTCCTGTGGTTGTAATATGGTCACGAAGATCTACCATAGTTGCATCTTCTGCTACATACATAGTATCTGATGCAGTCAAAGTAGACTTTCTCAGTTCGTCTATTTCGATTTTTTGTCTGCATACTCTACCATCCACTAGATGTATAATCCTATTCCATCGAATGTTTCTATAAAGACCGTTGCCAACATATGTTGACCAGCTGGTATCGCCATGTACGCCATCAACCAAGTCCCAACTCATCTCTTCGCCATCCAATAAGGGTAGTCCAAGGTTTCTTGGGGACAAAAACATCGTATCTCCTGTGTTCCTGAGCGATGTGTCGAGACGACATGTCAGTTCTTGTTCGCAAGAAGGTAGAAGGTCAAAGTAGAGTGTATCACTACAGCTCCCTTTGGTTGCTACCATCTCATGATGACCTGCTGATAGGCCAGTCCTATATTGATCATCACTGGAAACTCCATCTGACCAATTGAAGATCAGATCCTCTCCGTCGGTATCGCGAAATCTACATAATATATAAATAGAACCATCATCTGCTTCGCAGCTACTTGGTTCATTTACAAACAGTGCCTCACATTCAATGAAGCCAGGACATTCTGCTGATAGAGAGTTGGTAACTAAGAATAGTAAGAAAACTAGGTTGCTAATTTTTTGAAACGTGTTCATAATTGAACTATTTAATCTTTTTTTAATCGTAGCCAAAGGCCACTTCTTACTGTATTTTGCCCGCCCTCTATGGAGCTAGGACTTCACCTGTTCTTTTTGCCTGTCCATCCGCCCGAGTAGGCTGTCCAGGGTTCTCTGTAGCGTGTTTAGTCGGTTTTCAGCTCAACATTCATGAGTACTCCAAATTGAGCCACACTGTCGTGCTCCTCCAAACTCGTAACAAGCTTGGAACGAAAAACCTTTACCGTCGTCGACGACTTCTCCTATCCATAGTTCATTATTTCGAACATTTTCTAGGAGTGAAAAAGGGACGTTAGAAGTAAGTTGTACTGTATCTCCTAGACCACATTCTCTGTAGACATAAAAATCTACTGTTAGTTCAGGAGTACAAGGTGATTCTCCTCTCTCAAAGCGATAACTCGCTTCGAGCGAAAATATTGGATTTCCATCTCTTGCTGATAGTAGGATTGAAACGTCTCTATTGGGACTGAATTCAGAACAATCAATAAGTTGCTCTTTTTCACAAGCTCCGAAAAGTACACCTAATAGTAAAATGAAGAAACTCTCCTTCATAATTCTGGTTTTAGGTTATATAATAGCGTTTTTTCTTCCTTCCGCCCTACCTATTTGTAGGGATATGTCCTTTGTTCTTTATTTCTAATTTCTACAGTTCTCAATCGGTACTTTGTTCTGTCCAGTAATCAAATTCTTTCTTGTTCGTACAATCTTTGCTACAAAGCATCATAGCCCTCATGGACCATACAGTTCTGTGGCAATTCTTATATCTTGTACTGGTAATGATTGCTTAATACAACTTATCATTTCTGCATCAAAAGTCAATACAAAACTCTTTTTTAGGTTTATAAAAAATGACCAAGAGAACGTTTGAATAGGAAGCACAGATATGTGTTCCTCGTTCTATTGGTCATGTGCTCAATATGAGCTTTTTATTTCTTAATTAGTTTGAATGTTTCTTCGATAGTTTTCAAAAAGTAAATCCCGGATGCTAGATTGGATAAGTCGATTTGGTCTCCAATATAGACCTCCGTGGATCTTAGCAAAGTGCCTTGCAGGTCATAAATTTTTATCATCCCCTCATATCTATCAATACTTACGAAATTGGTAAATGGATTTGGATAAACATTTAGCGAAGTTCCTTCGCCGGTGGTTAATCCGATAGGAGGATCAGTAGGGCCAATCTGGCATTCAATCTCGACTTGACCTGCATCGCGGACAACATAGTCTCCATTTTCGTGAAAGATTTCCACACTACCTGTATAAATACCTGGTTCATTCACAACCAGTTTGCGAGTATGATAAGCAAAACCATCAGGTGTTTCTATCGTGTTGATGATAGAATCTATACATCCTTCAACTTCTATCTCAGGTATGGAGACTGTCCAAGAGCAGTTGAAAAAATGAACAGCCTCTATTTCTGGACATTCAATTTCCTCGACTTCTTCAATGATAACAAAATGCTGAGATACACCAAAAAATGATATTCCTAACAGTTTCGCTATCGTGAGTATCTCAAAATCTTCCGGCGCCAATGTAATTACTGGATCAATTACACTATATGCGACATCATTGTATTCTCGTAAGACAACGAGTTCAACATCGATAACGCAGCTCTCGAATGACATGTAATCACGAAAATCAATCGTTTCACCACATCTAGCATAGATCGTGTCAACCTGGACAGATGGTGGAGTCCAATTTTGTATTGTGATGTTTTGAATACATATAGTATCAGAACTCCAGTTGTACTTGATAGCTCTCTGAAACGAGTAGTTGATACTATTATCAGGTAATGTATCAAACCTGGGATTTCTGTCGATGAATTGATTGACGTTCATTATATTACCATTGTATGTTGGAATACTGATAGTTTGTGGAGATAGTTCGATTTCTCCACACTCGCCCACAATATCAAGAGGACACCAAAGACCGCAAGCAGCCAAGCTATAGGTCAATGTATCGCTACATCCATTTTCATGCGTTATGGTAACAGAGCCAAGCCCAGCTTCTAGGTCAGTTCTTTGGCCAATTGTGTCAACTGAGCTATCAGACCACGTGTAAGTGTAGCCAGTATTTTGACTACAAGTGATAGATACCCTACCATCTGCAGCTTCACAGTCACTAGGAGCTTCCTCCTCTACGATCTCACAACCGCAGAAGTCATCGCAATGGTTTTCAACGGTGACACTTGACTCAAACACACATTGACCATCAGGTGTATTGGCTGTGATGGTCACAGAGTAATCCCCTGCTGGAACATTTGTCAATCCAAATCCAGTATCTCCGGTACTCCAGAGCAAAGATATGTCTTCAAGTCCCCAGGCATGTCCAGTTCCAATATAACCCAGATGATCACAAGTTTCATGCAATGTCACGTAAGCATATGCAAAATAATCGTCGCATGAATTACTCTCAACTGAAACCTCTCTGACCGTGATTACTGTATCTTGTGGTCTACAGTCAAGTACTACTTCACAACTCTGTAGCCAAACACCGTCTTCATAGATTAGCTCACAATCTACCGTTCCATCAATTATGCCTTCTAAAATCGGGCTTGGAACAGGAACATCAATTACTGGCAGGATTAGACTATCAGGATTGGAAGATTCATAATGAATAGAGTTGGGCCAATTTAGGAAAAAGTCGGCAACATGTACGCTTAGACGTTCTTCAGCTATTCCACATTCGTTTTCAGCGTAGTAACGAAGGTGGATTGTGTCATTGAGCATCACAGAGTGCTCATCTTGGTGCAAACCTACTCTCCAGTGGCTCGGTAGTATCGTATCAGGGTTGGACGTCGTCCAACTTTGTCGGTATTGTTGAGTTGATCCGCACATCGGATAGTTCCCGATGATCTGTGGAATTCCGATGTTGATCGGAAACCAACAAAGAGTGTCTCCTCCTGTTCCATAGGGTATCCCTTCTGGTTCAAAGTAATCTTCCGTGATGGGTGATGGTATAATTTGTGGATACTGATTTTGAGCGTTAATACTCAAACTAAATATTGCAAACAAAAAGAATAGATGGTTTTTTTGATTTAACATTTAATCTTGTCTTTTTTCGTTTCTTTCAATTCGTTATTTCTGTGATTTGTTATTTCTTTAGTCTCGCCGGACGATTTGATCGCCTGTATAGTAAATGCAAAATTCACCAGTTTAAATTCTGGTGTACAAAAGGTTTTTATTCACATAATCTCTAGTATAGATCCTTAACATTTAGCCGCAATGATGAGTATTTTACTCTGCGTGTTAAAGATCTTTCGAGTTTTCATTCTATCATTTTATCATAAAAAGTCAATACGACTATGTTTTTATATTTATTCACATTGCTGCGAGATAAGCAGTAGCTCGTGCGGACTGTAGATTGAATCATCAGGTCAGTCCATCTATATTTAGTATTTCGCCAGCAAAGTAGAGTCATGTAGAAAGTAGTGACTCCATAGTCTTTGGGTTAATATCCTTTGTATCAACTCCGCCTGCAGTTACAAATTCATCTCCTGGCTTGCGTTGAGTTAGATGTAGCTTGATTCCATTTCCTAGTATATCAGCCAAAGTAGTACGCTCAGTCTTGGTTAGTGATCAAGTTTTTTTGTTGTCTTGGATAGATGCATAGTCACATAGAGCTCGAGCAAAACGCTTGGGGAATATCTGTGATAGAATATTAGCTACTTCTTTTTTGCTCTGTGATATCATAGATTCTTTTAGTCGGTCGTCTCGATACTTTAGATCCTTGGTAGAGTCGTGTTTGAAGTAGCATATGAGTGGTTTTTCTTTGCTGATGACTTGGTATGGTATCTGAGAGGCAAAGGCGAAAGTCACTGGTCATGATATACCAAAATGAGTCAGCAAAATCGGTCAGGAAACTCTTTTTTTATGATTTCAGATAGAAAGAGAAGCATTGGGAAAAGATATACCAGACAGTTCATGAAAGTTCTTTTCTCTAGTACAAAAACTATTTAGAGATGGTCATAGTAGAGTAATTTCGTGTCAGATAGATCTAGCGAAACTATATCCATCTCCTGTAGATCAAGTGTGTTTGTAGGCATTTCCGCCCGTGGTGATGATCAATTGGTCAAAGTGATAAGTTTTGTGATCAGTAGTGAGTTGATATTGCTGGCTACAAGATCCGTCTGAGCAAACTTTCTTTTGGATAGTCTCTACTGTTTCACGAAAGTGGATTTTGATTTTGTGCTCGTTGAAAATAGATTGAAAAGCTCAAACCACATCTTTTCCATCGTCAGAGACAGGGAAAACACGTTTATCCTCTTCTTCTTTGAGTGGCACTCAATGAGATTCGAACCGTTTTCTCACTTTTTTGGGTCCAAACTGAGTCATAGCGTGAGATACAAAATCTGCTCATCTTGTATAGTGTGTGAGAAGTTCTTTGTTTTTGTAGATACCTGTCGTGATATTGCAACGTCCTCACCCACTAATGATGACTTTGGCTCATAGTCTGCTGTTTTTTTCGAAAAGGTAAATTTCAGGAGACATATCTTCCCTTTCAGCCAAGATCGCGGCTGCCATCATCCCAGCAGCTCATCATCATACTATTGCTATACGCATCGTTTGGATGATAATAAAGTTGGTTTGTTTTAGTTATTTGGCAGTGATTTACCAGTTTTTGATCATAGAAACATCCTTTTCTTTGCCTGGTTTTGGGAGTTTTTGCACTTTTGTAAAAAAAGTGTGTGATTTTTTGACAAATACGGAATATCTATGTATAGTTTATTTACTGCAATGATATGAACTATCTTGCGCGGTCTATCACTATGTTATCTTCGGGTTTCATCTTGGTTCTCCACACATCTTAGCTTCATCGTGATGATCCATAGTCTTCGGGCTGTGCTTCACCACCCATTGTATGTCATTAAGACGATTCCTTCGGGGATTGTCTTTTTGTTTTTCTAAAAAACAGCCTTAGGCAAATCATACATATCAATACCCATACCATTGACTTAACTTACTTTATTGGTATCCTACCATTTTAGAAATTTCAAAGTCAAGATGTGTGACGGAATGTGTGCTCTAGGAGAGCAGGATGAAGCAACTCATATCACGATTACCACAGAACCTGGAGTATATGACAGAGTCTGAGAAGTATCAGATCGTACTCCTAGAAAAGTATATGCTGAAGAATGACAGTGTGCAATTGGTGCACTGACAGAAGATGCAGAATATGCATTTTGTGGTATTTGTAAAAATCGAGCTTTTTTGGATATATCTTATAATCCAGACCTTAGTGTAAATAGCCAAGTGACAGTAGCTACTGAAGAAGAAGCATATTATTGATCTGTAGATATATTTGATATACTTCAACCAAGCTCTGGAAATCCAGAAGACGACATCAAAAATCGTTTGAATTCTTGAGAATAAACACAATGTCTTTTTGATTTTAAACTATTTTCTGTATAATTAGTTTCATATTGGTTTTGACTCAAGAACGGCATGGAACAATTCAATATACGACAGCTATTGGCCGGTATAGGTATCCTAATCTTTGGGATGCATATTTTCGAAGAATCGATCAAGGTATTGGGTGGAAACACACTCAAATCTATATTACAAAGATATACAGCCTGACCATTCAAATCGATACTGACTGGGACATGGGCAACAGCGCTCCTCCAAAGCAGTAGTTTAGTTTCACTAATACTACTATGATTTGTCGGTGCTGGAGTATTGCATCTATCTAATGCTGTAGGTGTGATCATAGGTGCAAATATTGGTACTACTGTTTCTTCGATAGTAGTAGCTGGACTTGGTTTCTGAGAATTCAAAATAGCGGCATTTGCTTTGCCGATCATAGCACTCGGTGGAATAACTCTGATTTTTGCTAAGAACAAAAAACTGATATTCTGGGCAAGGCTTCTGGTTGGATTTGGACTCCTCTTCTTGGGACTGGATTTCATGAAAGAAAGCGTAGATGCTATCAAAAACACATTTGCTATCAGTGACTACGCACACGCTAGTCTGCCTGTCTTTTTCTTGATAGGTACGGCTGTGACAGCTGTGATCCAATCTAGTAGTGCTGTGGGAGTGATGACATTGGCTGCCTTGAGCGCTGGTATCATCAACTTCCCAGCTTCTATAGCAGTAGTAATGGGTGCAAATATCGGAACAACTATCACGCCTGTGATAGCATCTCTAGGAGGCAAGATTGCGAAAAGACAGCTTTCTCTAGCGCAAGTTTTGTTCAATATATTTTCTGCAGTAGTTGGGATTGTATTTTTTTGGCAGTATATACGATTTACAAATGATGTATTGGGATATGCGGACAATCCGGTAATGGGTAATGCAGTATTGAATGCTGTGTTCAATGTATCTACAGCGATACTTTTCGCTCCATTTTTGATGTTGTTTACCAAGTTGATCAGGAAGATGATCCCTGATGCGGTCGTGGATGGACTGGAGCTAGCCATAGATAGAATGAGTCAAGAAAAAGCAGATTTTGCCGAGAGCATAGTGACTCCAGCGCAGATAAGTGCTCTGAAAGAAGATACCGAGCAGATGATACGTTATACCATCAGCTACAACAGTTATATACGATGATATGATTATGAACTTTTGCTGAAAATATTGGAGAAAAAAGAGAATGAAAAAGCTATAGAATTTTCGAACAATAGGCACAAGAAAGACTATGATCTGAACAAGGATAGAGCGGACAGGCTTTTGCAATTCTTACACAAGGTGAAACAACACGACCTATCCAAGAGTGAACTGACAGAGGTAGATCATCTCCAAGAGGCAATCATCGCATGTGTAAGATCGATGAAAGCAATCAAAAATATCAGACACAATATCCAGTCATTGCGCAAGACCAACGATAGTATTCGCAAAGAACTGTATGAATCACTACACAAAGACAATACTCATCTATACAAGGAGTTGGTTTCTATCATTTCAAAAAATGGTGAGGAATATCATTTGGATTCTCTACTGGAAGTAATCGAAGATCTGAAAAACTGGTATAGCCATTATGCAACCAGCATCTCTCGCCTGGATGTAAACGAAGAGACGGAAGAAGTAGATATAGCTTCGCTGATCAATGTTCATCGTGAGCTTTATGAATCAGTGGTCGCTTTGATCAAAGCTATACAGCATGTATATTTGAAAGAAGAAGAGGGAAAACTCTTGGAAACGCTGTAGTTCTTTAGTGTTTCCCCATTCTTACTATTTTCACTTGTAATAGGTCTCTTTTTTTCTATAGTATGGCTCTCAAGACAAGTAAATGTTTTCATTTGGTTTTTTGGGGTTATCCTCGGGTCCGTTACAACGGGTAGCCCGAGGCTTTTTTTGTAAAAAAAATCCTACACCATCCCATAAACATTTTTTTCTACAAATGTCAACATTTGGATTGATTTAGGATGATAGTTATATATAGTGTAAAAAATCTCCTGGAGGTACTAGGAGATTTTGTTGTTCATTAATACCGTAGAAATAGAGTTTATACTTTGGACGATACTGATTACCGAGAGTAACTTTGAGTTGCTACTCGTTGAGAACTAACGAACTGATTATATTTGATTATACGAATAGAAAAACCGGGCAACGAGATGTTGCCAACAACCTAGAACAATCATGGAAAAAATTAGATTAATCGTTTGGGTCTTGCTACTAGCAGCAAGCTCCTTGTGTGCTCAGAACAATGAAGAGATTGCACGCAAAAAACTTAACTTACCTTCCCTTAACTCAATTGCTGATCCTTTTGATGCTGAATTACCTTCCTATGTAGAAGTTCCGACATGGGGCCTTCAAATGTCCTTTGGCAAGCAGCTAAGGAGGGACGTTTATGACTTCGATTGCTATTTTCTTGAATTGTCTTGGGCTGGTGGCCTTGGACCGAAACTTTATGAGAGCAGCAACAGTAATTCCGAAATATTTCTTAGAATCACGCACTACCAACTTAATAAAGTTGCTTTTGAAGATGTTGAGATCTGGAATGCCATGCGCTTTAGCATGGCTGTAGTTGGCTGGAGATTGAAGAAACAACAGCTGTTTGGTCTGCCAAGACTGACTGGATCTGCTGAAGTTGCAATCAATGCTTTCCTCGGAATTGACCCATATCAAGATGAACTCTGGCGGGAAAGAGAAGCTGCCTATGTGAAAGATCCCGTTTCGCTTGGACTAGGGTTATCTTATATTGCCAGGCACAATATGACAATTAACTTACGATCACTGGTTTATACAAGTCATATTATAGGTGAAACATGGGTTACCAGCGGTGGCCTGAGGGACAATTTTTCAAGCAAGAAAATACCTCTGGGCATTGAATTAGGCTTCACCTACAGGTTTGAGCATACCTGGCATAGGGAAGTTCCTTGAAACAAAGAAATACGCGCAAAAATATTTTTTGAGGCGCAATTATACGTATGAATGGCAGGACCCTATTTGGTCAGGCCGTTTTTTTAATAAAAAAAATCCCAGACCGAAGAATACAAATATGGTCTGGGACAAATATCTTTTACTAGCCGTTAGTATATTATTTTATTGAAGTATCACCTTTTGAATGTATGTGTTATTACCATCAAATAATTGTAGCATGTATATTCCAGCAGGCAACTTGTTTCTTTGTATCGTCACAGTATTGGAACCCACATGGTAGTTTTGCGCTATACGCCGGACCAACTGTCCAGATGCATTGTAGAGCGCAATAGTTAACTCACCAGATTCTGTGGTATTGAAACTCACATTGAACTGTTCAGTTGCCGGGTTTGGATAAATCGACAATAACATATCTTCCATCACTCTAGTTTCTTCCGTGCCGGTGATAATAATACCATCAACAAAGATCAATACTATACAGGAATCTACGTTTCCGCAAGCATCTGTAGCAGTCACAAATAGGCTATATTCGCCATTTTCATCAACCACAATTTCACCTGAAAAAACCGTCATCTCACCAGATGGATGCTCCAATATCGCTTCTACCAGTGGATTTGGATCACAATTATCTATCCCAACTGGAGTCGGGCCTGTAATAATCGCTTGACCATCATTGACCATAACCTGGTAATCACCAGCTTTACAGCCTGCGACAATGCCTGGTGATTCTAGGTCACTTACAAAGATTTGCTGCAAATACATAGAGCTATCTCCTGTGCAGTTATTTGTTGCCGTCCAGCTTCGCTGAATAGTGAAACTATTTGAGCAACTATACTCCACAAGATCACTATAATCAAATCCAAATGATCCTTCACATCCAAACCAGGCAGCAGAAGGCTGACCTGTTAAATCTGGGGTAAAGAATTCCGGCTCATTACAGTCACTGGCGTAGTCATTGGGCCAGCTAAGGATAGCTGTTCCATAGATCCCAGTAATTTTCTGCTCGCAAATCTGTAAATGAGGTGCGCCGTTGTAGCTTGGAATGTTTACACTCGCTTCGTTTAGTACAAAGTAGGTGATGGTATTTATCCAACCACAATCGTTGTATTCGAGCAATTCTTCCCACCATATACTAAAATCAGACTCACTAAGATTTTCACATCCTAAATCAGACAGAACGGGAACCCAATGAGATTGAATCTCGGGACTAAATGCTGCTGGATCAATGTCACACCCATAAGCTATCGTATCCACAGAGAAGCTAACTTCGAACTGCGCCGGAATAACCACTACCACATTAGTTGATAAAGTATCAGTTTGGCAGTAATCTTCTCGGATTGTAGTGATAGAATCTACTCCGAACCCCCAATCGTTTTTTTCGCTAATGGTATCATGTCGAAGCTCAATAGGGCCATAAAAACCGGTGGCTGTTGTATTTTCTACTGACTCGCTACATGAAACAACACGATATGGATCAGCGACCCATATGGAGTCGGGATTCAGATAATCTCTGGCCCTGAATCGACCAAAACAATAACGATCATCATCGATAAAATAGGTGTCAAATTGCATTAACCAACTAGATCCAATATTTGTATCATCAAGCCAAATTGTATCTAATGCAGATTCTGTGCATTCTGAACCTTCCCATCCGGGTGGTGGACTACAAACCTTAACGTGACCACAACCATCACTTGGTATGATGTGGTCAAAGTCAGTAGCCACTATTGGATAACGGCCATCTTGATTTAAGGTAATGCAGAAGATATTCTCACCTGGTTGACTCATATCTTCGCAGCCGGCCATCGGGACTATGTAATTTTCTACTGTAACAAGTTGTGTACAATAAACTATCCGTTCCCCAGTTGGGACCCACACACCATCTTCAAAATATCCATAACTAGCGTACTCAAAGGTTACCGGATTTACTCCGGTAGTTGATGGAGAGTATGAATAATAAGGAACAAACGGCTCCGTTTCAAACTCGCTTACTTGGATCAACAGATGCGATTGCCAAAAATTCCAATTGCTGCATTCCACCGTAACATCCGGAGGACAGTGTACAATGAGAGAATCAGGATTTCTACTGAAACTTTCAACTGGATTATAACCTACCAGGAAAGGCTGTGCAGTGAATCCTGCTGGAATGCCTTCTTGGACATGAATGAGTTGGGCATGCTGACCAATTGGTTCGCCGCTCTCATCCATTAGAGTCCATTCTCTAACTAAGGTATCGGCCCGGTGACTTGTGTGACAAACTGAATAGACTTTATACTCCAAATCGGAAAGGTTTGGTGGTGGCAGCAGGTTTATATCTATGATATTATTGATTGCTTGATTCGCCGGCCACTCCACTCTACTTTGAGCGGTTAAGAAGTTGCTTAAAAATACTATAAGCACTAGTGAGAATAGGTATCTCATGGTATTTGTTTTTTTTGTACCTATGATTTGTTTTAATTTAGTTCATTAGTTCTCTACCAGAAAGGAGTAATATCCTTTCATCGGTGTTTTTCTTTTCTTTTAAAGAACGAAGACGAAGCAGCTCCCCTGCCTCGCATGTAGTGTGTAGTTTCTTTTTTTGGCTAGGCTAACTTTGGTTTTTTATACACATTCAAAACTAGCTTATAGTTTCTATATATTTGAGCCCAAATGTCAACCTACGGGTGATTTTTGATTTTTGAAAAATGCTACCAGGTCATAGAACCTAGTAGCTTTATTTTAGTTCTTCACACAAAGGCAAGAATTACCTGACTTTGTAGAAACTTTTACACGGCTGAGTCCACCACTACTGTAGATGGCGAACGCAATGGCATGATTTGCTGTAAGAAGGTTTGAGGTCCAATAACGAGCTCCTTTTTCAAGTACTTTGAACTCGCCGTTATCAAATCTAAATCCACCTTTTCTCAGCTTTATACCATCTATGGCATATAGCAAAGCTCCTGCACCTTGTTCATCGTCTCCAAATAGCTCTTTTGTCACCGAATTCCAGTATCCACCAGCAAACATAGCCAAATCTTGCCATTCCTTGTCACTAGGAAGACGCCAACCTTCTCCCAAAGAATCACATGCTGCTACTGCTGCATCGAAGGTGTATAACCTACCGTACTCTTCGCAATTGGCAGGATTATCTCCCCAACACCAAGAATCGGCTAACTCGATGTTTAGGTTTTCTGACCAGTGCAAAGAATTCTGGTTTTTGATGGAATCAGCAATAGTCAATAAACATCTAACGGATGCCGCTGTATCGTCAATTAGTTCTGCTTGAACGACAGTTCCACTTTGGGGTTCTAGAAAAATAGAATAGACAGTCTGGGGGAAGCTTTGATTGACATCGGATGTCCAAAAATTTCCAGAATATTTCATCTGGAGAAATTTGTCTTCCTTTGTGTTCATCCACCCAGCTAATGGAGCATCAAAATCAGATGATCCTCCTAGAACAAGTGCTATTGCACTCTTTTTAGGATTGCCTATTTCATCTCCTCCTGAGGTAGCATAGCCACCATAGTAGTTTGCTAGAGTCTTCCAATCCTCCCTTAGTGGCAAAATCCATCCTGGACCAATATTCTTGCATACATTGTTTGCTGCATACCAAGTATAGAGTCTGCCGTATTTATTACAGTTGTTAGAGTCATTGTCGTAACACCATGAACCCGATGTTTCAACGTTTAAATTCATAGTCCAATACTGATTATTAAACTTGAATACATCAATATTTAGAGTATCGTGTTCTATCTTAATTTTTTCTGTGTATATTCCATGTTGAAAAGCCAATTCGATAGTTGTGTCAGCGTTAATTGCAATGTATTTCCCTTTTTGAGTGAAACCAATGAAAGGTAGCAGAAGCAAAAAAAAGATATTTATGTGTTTCATAGATTTAATCTTTTTTATTTTTTGTCTCTTCAATTGGCTTCTTTCTTATACATCGACAGGCGTATTTTTCTTCGGAATTTTCTGGAAAATATTTAATAATTTCTCCATATTCACTTCCTAAGACTAGTCCCCAAATTGCTTTCCCATCAGAGAAATACCAACCAGCATAACCTTTTGCCACATGTAAACCATTAGCATTCACGAAACCTTTTTTCTGCAGGGACAAACTTGTAAATCCATCAACTTTAAGGTTTTCGTAGCCGATATGAGGATCACCGTAAGTGGTTCCGCACAAACGATCATAGTATCCTCCTCCGTTACTGCTTACTATAATATCCCACTCTTCAGTAGTAGGCAACCTCCATTCTTGGCCCAATGACTTGCAAGCTAATACCGCTTGTTCTTTGTTCATAAGATAGCTTGTTTCGAACGCTACATCTGATGATGTAAATTCATACAAACGATCATACTTTAGCCAAACATTTGCAGTACTGGTTTCTTCTTTCGTACATAGATTAAAAAAAATAGCGATGAGTATAAATATCGCTAATCCTAAAATTCTAATTGTCGTTTTCATCTTACTTACTTGTTTCTATATTTTTACTTTTTTTTTACAGTGTTCTGTTGATCTCTAGGAAGGTTCCAAACCCCCCGTCGTTGTTCTCTCCTCCTGAATAGCAGGTGTTTTCTTGAGATTTTCCTCATTGGGAAATCTAAAAAGTAGCAGTCTCCAAAACAATATTCGATTTAGTAATTATCTAGCTAAAAGGCTAAACAAAACTAACACGAAGATTATTTTCTGGTTTTTAAAGAACGTTGTCATATGGACAACGTAAATCTTATATTGTTTTTTAGCACAATGTCAATTGCTAGGACTTTTGTATATATTACTTTGCTCTAGAGTCTGCTACAGCTTTTTTAGAAAAAGATAATTTCATCATAACTCATATCAAGATGATAGCTGCTCATCGTTGTATAGGTGTCAGGATATTTCCATTGAGTGCATAATCCAGTACGACAGCAGATAACGGTCGAGCAAGTTCCAAAATAGTAGCAAGAGATGCTGGTATTTTTTTCAGACCGTGGTAGTAGAGGAATAGTGCCAATGCACCACTAGATACGACTATGATCAAAAATGTATGCCGTTGGGATACTTCGATGGATCCAATATTCGCAAATCATCATGTAGCGATGAGAAAGACAGAAATCAAAGCAGCGGTCATAAAGAATCTAAGTCCTGTAGATAGCTTGGTATCCAGATGAGAAACAAGTTCTTTTCCAAACACTGTAGACGAACCAAAAGCAAAAGCAGCGAAGAGAGCAAATAGTCAGGCACTAGATGTTCGTTCGATTGTGCCTATGGACTGTCAGTTTCCAAACGCTAGAAAATAGCTAGCTATGACGGCTAGCAGTGCTCGTATGTGGAAGTTCTTGGGTAGCTTTTCTTTTAGCAATATAGCTGCCAGACCTAGAGCAAAGATTGGTTGGAGTTTTTGGAGTATGATGACTGTAGCAAAGCTGGTCTCACCATCTATGGCTAGAAAAAATGATTTGGTGATAGCTATAGTACCCAAAACTCACCCAAAAATACTAACCCGCAATAGAGCTCATCGTCATTTTGCAGGCATTTTTTTAATCTTTTTGTATCCAAGTATGAGAAAGGGAAGAAATACCAACATACCAAGAGCATGCTCTACGAATACAACTAACTCTACAGGCAGAGAATAGAGCTTTGGTCTAAGGAAAGTGCCATCCAGACTCCATAATACTGCGGCTAGTACGATAGCTCATGCAGCTAGAATATATGATGTGTTTTTTTTCATAACAAAAAATAGTAACAAGGAGGAGTTTCCTGTTTAAAAAATTTATCCGAAGTATTTTGATAATATTTGTTCTAGGTACTTTTGGTCTGTTTCATCAAATGAATCATGTTCTGTACTATCTACATCCAATACACCGAAAAGCTTTCCATCCTTGTCGAATACAGGCACTACGATTTCAGAATTACTTCTACTGTCGCACGCTATATGTCCCGGAAACGCATGTACATCTGGTACTATCATTGTTTTTTCTTGACTAGCACAAGCTCCGCATACACCTTTGTCGAAAGGGATTTTTATACATCATATAGTCCCTTGGTATGGTCAAACTTTGAGTAACTTTGGTGCAGCAACAAGATAGAATCATACTCGGAAATAGTATGGTAGTTCATACTTGAGAATAGAACTGATAGTGATCATCTTTACATAGTTGTCTTCTTCTGGAGTAAGCACGTCTTTGATCTTAACGATAGCAGACTGATAGAGTGCGTCTTTGTCTATAGCGGTCATGAAATGATAGAGATAATAAAGACTTATAGCTGTGATATAGTCATCTGTGTCTCTTTATCAAAAGATTGTACTAATAGTCACAGATATTGAAGTCTATTTGTTTTGCTTCCTTGTCTTTCGAGTAAAGAAATGACGTGAATATAGTTCCTTTTTCGTCATCAAGTATGTGCTCTATGATAGGTCTAACTGATGGGAAGAGTTTTTGTTTCAAGATTTCTTCTTTCGTATATCGAATAAACTCCCCTTCCTCACAAGTGATCTGTTCTCAACCAGCGTACTCTCAAGAAAAATGAAAAATCTGTCGGTTCTCTTGGTAGTTTGGTGGTGGTGAAATCTCTGTGATGACGGCTTCGAGTTTTATATTCTGTACTTCCAATCAAGTTTCTTCCCTTAGTTCTCTTTTCGCTGCTACAAGAGGATCTTCGTTTTCATCGACTTTACCTCAAATTGGATGTACGTATCATGGTGCGAATTTCTTTTTTTCTGATCTTTCTATCAAAAGAAACTTGCCATCTTTTTTGACGATAAAGTTTGCGCAGATAACCATGCTATGTAGATGTGGTTCTGTGTTGATTGCCATGATTGAATATTTGGTAAATATTGACTAAGTTACTTTTTCTTGAGAATCGTCCAAGCGCATCAGCAGTAATTTTGTCTTCGTAGTTTGTGTTCTTTGGTGATTTCCAATGCCTTGAAATATCCGTTATTTTTGGCGAAATCAAATCGCAAAAACTTGGTGTCTGGATATTTTTTTTCTGAATCGACTCCTCGTGTGAAAAGTTTGTCTCTTTTTTTCTTGGGAGATATAAGAAGTGTCGAAGTGAAGTAAGGAATATTGTGTTTGGCTGCGTTTTTCGCTGCTTGCTCTAATCTCATAGAATAGCAAGGATTGCATCTATCTCATCGTTCTTCCATCTTAGCACTAGTAGCTATGACATCAGTATAGCTAGCATCTTTAAATGATTTTTTGATTTGTTCTCTTTTTTCGAAAAAAGCATCGAAAAACTCTTTGGGGTCATATCGATCTTCCAATATTTCGTACTCTCATTTTTCTAATCAAGTCAGCTTGATGAATTGGGCATAGCGTTTTTCGTGTTCAGCACGAGGATGAATATTGGGATTGTACCGAAAAAGATATAGCTTGAAGTACTGTTTTAGCCAGCGAAGTGGCCATGCAAGATCTGGGGCACAACATATGTGTAACAACAGTCATGGTTTATCAGTATTTCTCTTTTCTAGATTAGTGTTTGCTTCATCAGAGGAACAAGATAGCCGTTGAAGATATTTGTTTCTCTCTTTGGCTTCTGAAATACATATGACTGGCTTTCACCGTAGATTTGCCAATCAGAAATCATCATATCCAGACAAAATACATTGCTCTATCAAGAAATAATTGTTTTGAATATGTATCAATGGTTCGCTTTGGACTTGATCAAAAGGTTTGGAAAGTTCTTGCCTCAATAAGTAAGCAGCGATCAAATCCTCTCACCATCTAGAAGCTTGAAGTTGATCTAATCATATGTTCTGCCAAAAACTGATCAATAGTTGCTTGATGGTAGTAGATACTAACTGGCTAAGATCTTGGGGTCAAGACTCTACATGTAGGATATTTTGTTCTTCGAAGTTCGATGATAGTGGTATCACAGCTTTGACTAGAAAAGATGTTCATACTTTTTCTGTATATATATAGACGCGTAATTTTTTTGGACGTGGAGGGAGGGTTGGATCTATCATCTATGCTACTCTTGTAAATCTTTGGATTTTTTCTCAATCGATATCTAATTCTTCTACGAAGAGTGAAAAACTTCTGGCGAATGGTATTCAATTTGATCATTGATAGATAATCATAGCATCATCATCGGTTTCGTATATGACGATATTTTTTATTTCGTAGTGAAAGTCTGGATGTTTGTAGTGTGATCGTTTGGATCAAATTGGAACTTGGGTTTTAGCCAGCTCTAATGTATGCTCGAGTTCTCATACTGACTTGTGTCACATAGATAAGGAAAAGGTATTAAAGCGACTTTCTGAACTCATCTTTTGCTGATTGGATTTGTCCTGGTGTGTAGAAAGCTCTTTTTTTGAAGAAGATCCATCCAAAAGATCTGACCATAAGAAAGTAGAAAAAAGCTCTAATGTTAGCAAAAAAATTCTTCTTTGCCAGTTTCTGCATATTGTGATAAAAAGATACATCAGACTCCCATCTGGTGATATTCGGTCACTGTAGATCATATTGGATATCATGCAGCTTGCAGGCTGGGAAAAATCTTTTTTCGTTTTTTAGAAAAAACACTCCTGTTCCGCATCCAAATTTTCAGCTACTCTTTCGAAGTATTCACATGGTTTGTGATATAGTAGAAATTAGGATGTTTTCAACTCTATTTCTTCTGAGTTTGATTCGAGTACCTGTGTTGGAATTTGTTGTTCTATAGTGTCTTCTTTTTGTTCAATAGAGGGAATATACTCACTAAGTGCTATACACAAGAGGAAACCAATAGCTGCAATAAGCAGATCAGGTTGCTGATACCGTTCTTTGTCAGTATCTGGAGTGTTCATGTGCTATCATGACTAAACGCCCTCCGTATATACATTTGTAGTATGGTGTCAATATGATTTGTGCACCAATATTATTGACCTTGTTGGAGTTGTCGAAGGGTTAGACGTCATTCTGATGTGGATGTATCTATATTTAACTCCGTTCAGTCAGTGTATATGACTCTGGATCATCATAAAACGGAGATAATTTCTATGATTCAGTGTGTCGAAATCTCTTCATGTTCTGGGACGATACTAGTAATATTATTTCATATAAGGTTATTCATACCCATACCCAGTCGGCTATATAGTAAAATTATTTTCAAAAGTTGCGGTATTCGACGATACTATCAAATCGAGTCAGTGCTTCTTTCATGTTTTCCACTGCAAACGAAGGAAATTTTAGCTTGGAGAAAAAAAGCTCTGCGTAACCTATCCACCAAGACATTAGTCATGATGTCCTCTTGGCCATCTCGCCCTTGGTTCTGATGACGAGATCTACGTTTGGCAAATCCCCAAAATCAAGGCATTGGCTAAAAGCTTCTTCTGTGAGATTATCAATACTTTCTCACTGTTTTACTCGTTTTTGGATACCTCTCAGTATTTCGTCTCTTCATCAGTAGTTGATCCCTACTACGAGTCGTTTGTCTGAGTCAAAAGAAAATACCTTTTCTTGTTCGCGAAAATATTTGACTAAATCTTCCGGTAGACCGACAGTGGATCCAACCCGTCTGATATTGATTTTATGTTTTTTCATAAGATCTTTGACTCACTCAGTTGCAGATTTGAACAAGGTGAATAGCTTGTCGAGTTCATCCTGACTCCTCTTTTTCAAGTTTTCTGTGCTCATACCCCGATAGGTCATGACTTTCACTGGAGTGTCAGCAAAAATATACTTTGCCAAATTTGTAGCTGATTGATATCATGCAATATGCCCTTGAAATGCAGGCATTCATTGGTCTGTGGCTCGAGTTCTGTTTCCATCAGGAATGATGGCTATATGTTGAGGATAATTCATTGGCTAACTGGTTTTTTATACACGTAAATAGTCGATGATGAATTCGATGTGTTTTTTGTACTGATTGTCCTTAGAGAAGATATTATCTAATCTTTCCTGGCTAATATCCAAGAGATGGTTGATTTCGTTTTTAGCAAAAGTGATAGTCCCTGTATTTTCGAATATCGTGCGTAACTTTTCGATAGTTTGCTCATCTAGTTTGGTTCAACGTGTGCTTTCCAATAGTTTTTTTTCTGAGTCAGAACTTTTTTCTAAGCAGTAGTGAAGTAGAAAAGTCTGATTTCACTCTTGGTGGTCAGAAAAGGATGTCTTATCTTTGTGTCAGTCAACCACATCCAAGAGATCATCTCTCATTTGGAATGCTAATCATAGATCCTCTCATAGCTCCTCTACCTTGGATAGATCTCTCAAACCAGTCAAAGCAGTACCTAGCATCATTGGCTTTTTGAAGCTATAATAACCAGATTTTCGCTTATCTTTGAATTTGATCATATTCTGACTACATAGTTCCTTCGAATAAGATAGATGAATATCTACGATCTGTCAGTAGACAGTCTCTTCTATCATGTTGTAGAGCAATCATAGAACAAATTTATCTTCTACGATAGATGTGAAATGATTGATAGATCGTGTGTATATCAAATTTCATACTCGAATGGTTTGAGATATTCATTGGAAATCATCACCCAGCACATCTTCTATGTATTTGTGATATGTAGGGATTCCATGTCTAGTGTCTCACATATCAGAGATGTCGTCATGAATCAATCCAAAAAGATGGATAAGCTCATTGGTCAGTGTGATATCAATGATTTTTTCGTCATCACCACCCTCATAAGCCTTGTAAAACAAATAGACTAAATAAGGTCTGAAGCGCTTTCATCATTTTGCAAACTCCTTTATATATGTGAGCATTTTTTCGAGTTTTTCATCGAAAAAGTATGGCCTCAATTGATCTAATTTTTCGTCCAAAAAATCGTCAAGTCTTGTGTTAAAGACTTGCTTAAATTGCTTTCGTTCCATAGTTTTTAACAAATAAATCGCATTGTGCCATAATATTTATGATCAACTTTTATTCAACTGTATATATATTTGTATATATATTTGTATATATATTCTGCTATTTTTGTATTAGAATAACAGAATTCGAAATAGAATCAGTCCAATTATAGTATTGAGCAGTGGTAGGTGTTTTTGGATCTTGAATATTGGTTTTGAAAAGGAGAAAAAAGATATAGCAGCATAAGGAAGTCGTAGAAGTATCGCCCGCCATCAGATAAAGAAGAATAGTATGATAGCTGACAATGTCCATAGACCTGCCGAATAATGAATAGCGTTTACTCTTCCCAAATATACTGCTGTAGTCTCTAAACCAGCCTTTTTATCTGCATGCATGTCAGGTATCGCATCGTAAGTAGTGATAGCAACGCTCCACAATAGTGCTCCGAAAACCGCAAGTCGGCTAACTGTAGATAAGGATCATCAAAACATAACATAACCTATCAACGCAGGTATGATATACATGATGCTAAATAGCCCATCCAAAAATGGTCTAGCTTTGGCTCTGATCGGATATGCTGAGTAATATGTAGAGAAGAAGAAAAACAATGGAAACAGAATTAGCAACTGTCGTCAACTAGATAGATACTCTGCTCATATTGAAATAATTCATTGTATATAAGATCAGGTTTCTAATTTGCTTTCAAGTCATAGCAAAAACAAACATAGCAACAGGATGATCGCTAAATCTACTATAGTTAGCTTTTTTATAGATAAGGAAAGTTGGACTTTTTCTTGTTCTTTTAGCAAATGTTCATGTTGTCATTTTTTTTCGTGGTGTTGGTCTGTATCGCTGTCTGATATATCATTTGTTCAATATATGAGAAGATTTCCTGCAAACACAAAGTAGTCTAACATAGCTAAAAAGATCAACAATATCAATGAAGCGCTCATGATGGCTAAGGTATTATCATTAGCCATGAAACTAATATAGTCTGTATGTAGTTTTTGGAAGATGCCAGTCTGTGCAACTCCGATGAGAAATGGTACTCATGTATATACTCGAAAGCGGGGGCGGGATATTTTGATCAGTTTCTTTATAGGTAGCATAGTCAGCAATTATGTAAATTTTCTATCAATGTTTGCGGATAGTGTAGTGATTTTGTACTGTTTTGTCTAGTACTAGAATATCGTATCAAATGAAAACAATACATCAGACTATTCACAAGATCACACCACTCTACTTCATAGTGATTTTTTAGCTTTATCTAGTCCCTTTTTGAACGCGTCTGGTCGTGCGTTTGGACATGATCACATAGAACAACCTGCTAAGTTTAGATCTGTGGCAGTAGGTTTGTATTCGTATGTACCACCATCTGAATAACGACATTCACTAGTTTCTAGTTCTTCAGTGAAGTTCGCATGACTGTATTGTCGGATGCCATCAACACATTCGTAGACATCAGTGTGAGAATTGGTGATAGTCATATCGATCTCTCGTAATCTACCATAACCATATTCTATCCATTCTGGTAAACCTTTTAGTGTACCTTTAGACTGCCATTCTTTCAGTTTCTTTAGTATTGCGTTGACTGCTGGTCATTGGAAACCTTTGCTGTAGATAAGGCTGACAGGGTTTTTGTCCACTAAGAGTTGAAATACTCACAGAGCAGTATCTCACTCGTCTATAATTTTTAGTCATTTGGTCATCTGTTCTAAGATTTCTTTTTGACTCTTGTCGGTCAAGCCTCTAGTTCATCTAGAATTCTGCACCCAGATGGATTCTACACCTTTCAATACGATGGATTCTGTTTCATCCTTGAATGGTCATCTGGTAATTTCTTCTGGAGGAGGACATGCGGATGCAGCTTTCATAGCATCTTCAAGTTTCTTTGCCGCTCAGGCCGCTCATCATCCACCAGTGTTTTTGTCATCTTCAGCAATTTCTCAAGTAGGGTCATCTTTGATATCTTCTTCTGCATCTGTAGCTTCTTCATCAAATTTTTCTTCTGCTTTTTCTTTTAGATCATCAGGCATTTTGTCCAACTTAGTTTTGGATTCTTGCAATAATTGCTGCGCTTTGATCCCGCACTTGGCAGCCATAGCGTTAAACTTTTTGATTTGATCGTTTAGCTGTTGGATAAGAGTGTTTAGTTCTGTAATCTTGGCTTGAAGGTCAGCGATTCTCTTTGTAGCTGCCTGGATTTGCTTTCAAAGGTTTGTAGATTTTTTTTCTAAATCTTGGAGATCCTTTTCACAATCCTTAATTTCTTTTTCTTTATCTCCTTTTTGTTTTTCTAAGTCTGCTTTTTTCTTTTTTTGATTGCGGATCTCTTTTTCTTTAGCTCTCAATTCTTTGAGTGTATCTTGGTTTTTTTTGAGTTTATCTATCAGATCCTCCACTCATCATTCACCATGAGCAACCACCCATGTAGCACCTCCATCAAAGCTAACTGCAGCTCAGGCTCCATCTCAAGCGAGAGGTTTGTCTCCACTATGCTCTGTAATACTATCTCAATTGGCTAGCATTTTTTGTAGTTCTTGTACTCTCTTTTTCGCTTCATCTATCTCTGCATCCAGATCTTTGATTTTCGTGTTTATGTCATCGAGTTCTTTTTGTTTGTCTTTGCAGTCTGTCTTTTTGTCTTGGATATCTTTGTCTGTTTTTTTCTTTTCTTCCTCTAGATCTTTTTTCTCTTTGGTAGTGTTAGCCAAATCTGTTTCTATTTTCTTTAGCTGACTACTCAGCTGTGCAGCTTGTGCCTCAAGTTTGGCCTTCATAGCTAACAATCTTGCTATCTCTTCTGGTGGGCAAGGTCATGTTTTAGTAGCTAGGTTTAGATTTCATTCCAGTATAGACGCATCACGAAGAAGAGCATAAGGACCGTTTTGGCTCATCATGTTGAGTCACATAAGTATGCTAGACTTGTTCAACCGAAGTGTCTTCATCCTATCTCATGATATTTGCTCTAGTGCATTTATGATTTGAGTCAGTTTGTTTTGTTGTTCAGATGATGGTTTTTTAGCTAAGTAATCTGAGATAGCGTCTAGTAGATATTTGTTTCTTCCCTTTGGACAGACATCTTCTAGCTCTGCCTCATCTAGACCACAGATCTCGCTAAAGTGCTTTCGTGCTGATATAGCTTGGTCTTCTCATGTGTAATCACTCTCTATCGTTTCATCAACTTCGTATTCTTTTTCTATATCTTCGTCATCCTCCTCACTTGAGGTCAACTGCGTCTTGGCAGGGTCATCAGCCTGGCATTTTCCATCATAGAAACTTCATGAAGTATCACTATTTGGACAAGCATCCTTTCATCTCAATACTGGAGCAGAACTACTACCTCAGGCTGTAGCGTTACTTACTGATACGGAATTGATAACAAGGTTGGCGTTTCATGTAAATATATGTCATAGATTGTCTGTAGCTACTATTTGAATTGCATTTGAATAGGTCTGTCATCAGTTGTCATAACTTGCTGATTCGAGTGATGACCATGGTACTGTGAATACGTTGCCAATGGTTGCTAGTCATGTAAATGATCATACGGTGATCACTATTGATTGTAGACCGGCTACTGGATCAGACACATCACCAGTGGCGAGTGTAAATAGAAGATTTGATCACTCCTGTGTAGAAAATGAAAGTGCTGAATCTATAGTGGGAGCGTTGTTATCTATTTGATAATTGTTTGGGTTGGATGTATTGGCTAGAAATTCAGATTCGTTGTTTGGGGTGATATAAAAATGCACCAGATAGTCGTCATCGTTTGCGAGTGTTGTATCGATATTTAGAGAGCCGTTTGCTTGTCCAGTATCCACGGATACTCAAGTCAATAAATTGGTTTCATTGCTTCCATCATATAGTGCTATCCTAAGATCCATAGGGAAATCTCCAAATGCAGGCTCTGTGATAGAATAGTTTAGCTGTATTGTTCATGTTCGGATGTCTCAGGTAGCTGGCAATGATACTAGAGATCATGTGGTGGCTTTGTTGTTCAATATGATATCTGTAGATCCGGAGCCAGTATCTCATCCACCGTCACTAATACTGTAGATAAAGACGTCAGAGTATGTTTGGTTGACTCCATCAGAACCAAATTCTTGTATTAGACAGTTTTGTATTGCAGACCAAGATGAAATATTGGTGGCATTTCATGTTAGCAAGATACAGTCATTGATCCTCCATTCTTTCGTATTTGAAAGTAATCACGATGCTGAAGATGATCAAATCACGCCATTGATAGAATCTCATTCTTGAATCTCATAAGGTCAAAAAGGATCTATACTCACTGTGGCATAGACAGGAGCTAGGATTGAAAATCAAATCAGAGCAATCAAAAAATTACCAAATGCTTTTTTCCGCCAGTTCATGGGAAAATCGTTGTGAATAAAACACTGTTATGGCTGGCTTATAGTGATTTCAACACCTATGACAAATCGTTGATATTGACATTTGTTTTCATTTTGCATAGCCAAGCTTTGCCAAGTGGAGAAAACATCTATATAATAGATATATATATCAAAATTTAGTTAGATATTGCACATGATTTCTCGTCGTACGGCTTTGGTCTTATCTACATTGTGTCTCATAGCAGTATATGTGGTGAATGCTACGTTTTGAAAAACACTAGGTAATTTGGCTGTGATATTTCCTTTTGATATCATGCCACCAGGAGTTAGCTTTGGTGTTGCTCGAAGTTTGATATACACATCGCTTGGTGCTATGATATTGTATCTTCGATTCTCGAATTATAGTTGGAACAAGATACACAAACGTTTTCATGTATTGTTTTGGGTAAGTTGTCTACTAAATGTATGATGGATACTAACAACACGAGGTCAGCGATATGGGCTTTCTGTAGCACTAATATTCATACTCACAGCAGTACTCTGGCTCTTGTTATCTACCATTCTGGACAACAAAAATAATCGAGGAAAAGCTATATTTCGAGTATCAGCACCTGTCGCCTTATATCTGAGTTGGATCATGACAGCAGGTAGCATCATTGGTACGAGTCAGGCTGTGTTTTTGTTTGATGCTAGTTTAGCTACAGGCCTGAACTGGCAGCTAGTCGCGTTATCTTTGTGATTGGTGACAAGCTTGTTTGCTTGGTATCGTTTCCACTATGATGTGGTTGAGTTACTATTTTTGTGGGCATTGTGATGAATTGCAGTCAAAAACATGACGGAAAATCCTGCTATAGCCATCTTCTGCGTGTTTGGTGTCGTGGTACTAGCAACCTTGATTTCTAGAAAGATGGTACGTGAAAAAAATTAGACGATAATCCTTGCCGAATATGATATATCGACTATACTTGTATATATTTAGCTCATTATTGAGCTGTGATGACTCGCCGTATCATTTTTGCGCTATTGTGACCTATACTGGCGCTCCTATACTATTTTTTCCTTGATCTAGGACTAGATCCGCAGGCTCATATCGTGGCTAGTATCGGTATATTCACCCTTGTGTACTGGTTTACCGAAGTGCTTCCTCTCCATATAACTTGATTTTTCATGGCTGGACTCTTGATCGTGTTTGGATGATTTAGTCATGGAGATATTTTTCCAAGATTTTTTGATCCTGTGGTGGTTTTGCTAATGTGAGGGCTATTTCTAGCACAGCTTTTGCATGCTCAATGAGTAGATCAGCGATTGTTGACTCATGTCGTTCGTAAGCGTCAGATGCGTTTTTCTCATCTACTATTGGTGATCATGCTGTTGACTGCTTTTTTCTCTATGTGGATGTCGAATACTGCTAGTGCTGCTCTAGTGATACCGCTGATGATAGGGATAATTCACCGTAATAAATTAGGTAAGAGTTCACACGCAAAGGCATTGATCCTAGGTACTGCCTATGCTGCGACACTATGAGGACTAGCAACTGTTGTGTGAACGCCTCCAAACGCTCTGGCTATGCAGACAATCCAAGGAGAAATCTGATGATTTGGTTTTCTACAATGGTTTCTATACTGACTACCATTAACTTTAGTATTACTTTTTCTGGCACGGTTTTTTTTGAAGAAGCTTTGGTGATGTAATAAGAAAGTGCTGACAGTTTTTGAAAGAGAAAAATATGACGAACTCACAAGCTCACAAAAGAAAGTAATCGTGATATTTTTGCTAACGGTGGTGGGATGGCTTACTAGTCGCCGAACTGGTATACATACCTCAGTGGTTGCGCTATTGCCTATCATTGGTGGTTATGCATTTTCTCTTTTCGAGAAAGAAGATTTCATGCGTATCAATCGATGAGTACTGATATTGATAGGTAGTGGGATCGTACTATGATCTGCTATGCATCAAAGTGGACTAGCAACAGATCTAGCCAACAGTCTGATTGCTTTTGTGTGAGACAAGTCGCTACTGGTAATACTACTCGTGGTTGGAGTTTTTGGTGTGTTGATGACTATGTTTGCGTCGAATACTGCTAGTGCAGCGTTACTAATACCGTTGATTGTTTGACTAGCGGAACCATTGGGTATAGCGATCATACCACTTGTGTTTTTAGTGGCGACATCTACGTCGCTTGATTTCACTGCGCCTATGTGAACTCCGCCAAACACACTAGCTTACAGTACCCATATAGTCGATATCAAGGATATGGCTAAGTCTGGGTTGTTGTTTAGCCTTGTGGGTGTGATAGTAGTCAGTTTCTATGTTTGGTTACTGATGACTTAGAGTAAAACGACCAATCAAATAGAAATCAATAATATTCAGGCTATCAAATGTAGGGTGCGAAGATGTTTTTGTCTTAGATCTTCAACTTTATCTATATCAAGTCACTTATATGTCGCTAAAGTGATGACGATCATTGGTAGTACAAAAATAATATTGTAGAAAAGAAGATACCAGACTGCTGTCATGTATGTTTGCTCATGTCATAGCATAGATATGATCACGATGTATGGGCCACTAGTACAAGGAAGCAGAAACAGACTAACAAGAAAACCTATCAAGAATGCACCCAATGGGCTAGTTACGGATTCTAATAATCTTCTCAACTTTGGCCTCCAAGAGATTGGTACTTCCATCAATACTCATTTTCCATATCGGAAGTAGTCCTTGAGATTAAAAACTCATAATATGATGGCGAGGACTCAGACTATAGTCATAAAAATATGACTAGTCTCTATATTGGATATCACACGATATAGACCTAGTCCCATCAAGAAATAGGAAAGGAAAATAGATGCAGCAAATGCAAGTCCGGCGTATAGAGCCCTTTTGCGTGTACTTGTGATTAATAATGCTGTCATAAGTATAATCAATACTGCGAAAGCACAGGGATTGATGGCGTCAACCAAGGCGGCGCCCAGAACAATAGGTATTGTGACTGTGTTTTTGTATATTTTTTCCGTAGAAGAGTCTGTGTGTTCTACGTCCTGTATGCCGACCTCCAATCACTCAAGATAATTAATAATTTCCTTATCTCATATCAGAGATTTATCTTCTACAAATAGCATCGGAACCCCTCTTTTCATGAGAGGAATTTTTTGTGATTCACATACTTGTGTAAACTCCTCTGCGTTTTCGGGGTGATTGTATACTTCTTTAGTTTCTATGTCTATTTTCAAGGTTGGGTTTTCTTCAATATATTCCTCTACTTGAGCACAGTGGGGACAGCCATCTCCAACAAAGAGAGTAGCAGATATATCTTGTCCATAACTAATACTAGCAAATAATAGTTGGCTAAATAAGACAAAGAAAAAACCAAATACTGCTTTCATTTTTTTGTATTTGTAAAGTCGCCCAGTACTGGACGACTAATAGTGTATAAGCTTTTATCTTTTTTTCAATAGTGTGCTTATATTTTAGTTACAATTTTTGACTTCAAATTCGTTGCTTTCTACAGTCAATGATTTTGCATTTCCGAAAGGTAGGTTGACACGTCGATACATAAGTTTTTTGTATGTTCCAGGCTCTGTGATTGCTGGTTGCTTGATATTGACCTGATATGAAGTATCTTCTATCAAAATAGTTCTCTGTCTATCTGGTAGATTTATAGATACTCGAGTATTATGTTCTTTGATTTTTAATTCTTCAACAACATCAGCACTATAGCTATCGTTAACCTTTCTTTTCAACTCAATATCTAGATCTTCTCAGACACAAGAATCCTGTATAGTAAAAGATTCAAACTTCAAAAAGTGGCTTAATGGAGATACTCTATAGTATACAATTTCTGACAGAGGCACGAGTACTATGACAACTAGTATAACTAGCATAAATCGCGTGAAATCGTCTTTTATTATCGAAAGATATGATTTCTTCCTTTTGTTTGCCATTGTTTTTTATCGTATGAAAATTCAGTGTCGGAGCACTGATTTTGTTTTTTTTTTATTTTTTGGAGTAGTTGGTTTATAGTTTAGTTTTTTTTAAATGCAAATGCTAAAATAAATCATACACAGTTATATTGACATTAATCTATAGATCTTTTTAGCTTATATCAATAGTTGACTACTGTCTGGATTAGCTCTTTATCAAGCTTTTTTCTCAAGCCAGCGACACAAACATCCAGAGATCTACTCGTGTTTTCTGCAGTACTATCTCACCATATCCTATCTAGGATATCTTCCCTTTTACAAACTAATCATGGGAACTGAGCAAGATATTCAAATACAGCTCGTTCTTTCGGACTAAAATGAACCTCCTCTTCATATTTAGTCACAGTGCGTGTGTCGAAATCAATGACAATTGCTCACTGATGATATCTACGATGATGCTGTGTTCTTCTAAGCAATGCCTGTATACGTATTAGCAATTCTTTGAGCTCAAAAGGCTTGGTCATATAGTCATCTGCTCCGTGTTTGAATCATTCTTCTTTGTCATCAAGAGATGATTTAGCTGTGATAATCATAACTGGAGCATTGGTATAATTTCTAATCGCGGAAACAATAGTTAGACCATCAAGTTCGGGAAGCATTATATCGACTATATACATATGATACTCATACTTATCCATAGTCTCTGCGAAACTTTCACCATCTTTGAACCATTTGACTACATATCAATGGTGTTCTAGGTAGGTAGTTACACTCTCTCAGATGATTTGATTATCTTCTATTAAACAACATCTAATGGTTTGCATCTTTTCGATTGATGATAAAACAGGTACCTTTTTTCTTTTTAGATTTCATCTCTATATCCCATCAAAGCATATCGCTATACTTTTTGACTATAGCAAGCCCTAATCAAAATCAATTTTCTTTTCATTGTGATTTTTTCTTTTGCCAAAATGGTTGCCAGATACTAGCAACATCCTCTTGTTCTATTCCAGGTCATTGATCAGATACCTTCATTCAGTGTTCTTTGATAGAAATATGAACTCTTCATTCTTTGGGACTATATTTCCATGCATTCTCCAACAAATTTATGATTATATTTTCTACACATCATTCGCGGGTAGTAATTACTCAATGATTTTTCCCTCTGATTTTGAGTGTGACACCTTTTCTATATTTATCCTCTAGAGTTTCTGCTACGCCTTCGACTAATTCTACTAGATTGCATTCTATTGTTCTTGTTTGTTCTCGTGGTCTGTTAACCAACAACAAAAGAGAATCTAAGAGACGATTCAACTGCTTTACTATTTTGATATTTTTTTTGATAGTATTCTCGTCATGACCAATCTCTAGTGCGAGTTCGTTGGTGACAAGCAAGCTTGCTAATGGAGTTTTGAACTCATGTTGTACATGAGCAATAAAATCTTTCAATGTCCTCATATCTTCCCTAATTTGTTTGTTTTTTTCATTGACTGCATGAGCTATCTCATTGAGTTCATCGTGACGAGGAAGATCATTTATACTAAAGTCTTCACTAATATTATCTATGTCCTGTTTTTTGACAAAATCAGCAACTTTCTTGATATTTCATCGAAAGTGATCTACCAATCATCTACTTACTATATGTCCTATGATCCGAGCAATTACTCATAGAAGAAGGGTTGTTCACACTATGATCAACTGCCTATCCCATAGGTCTTGTATGGATCAACTCGTCACCAGTTGGTTGTAATAATTGTGATACGCGAGAAAAAACAAATTCATCAATACAGCAAATATTATCATAGATACGATGAGTGTACGTGTAAGTGCTACTTGAATAAGTTCGAGACTACTACGGTTCATGAAATATCGCTTTCTAATAAGGTGATAACACAATAATAGTCAGGGTTATTTTTTTGTATAGTTTATGTTAAATTGATGTTAAAGCTAGATTGACACAATCTTTATATGTAGTATAATTAAGTAGCTTTGAATATTTATGTTCTCCTGACCCGAGCAACCTGATGAAGCCTCACCAACATCTTTTGATGATAGTACGATTTGTACTGTGACTGTTTTTCCTAGTGAAAAACAGCATCTATGCCGCATGACCGGTATGAAATAGAGTTGTGCTTCAAGCAGCATGTGATAATGCTTGAGTGGTAGTTGCTATTTCAGATCTTATGTTCGAGGATGTAGCATCAGAAGATGAAGCCCAGACTGTTAGTGGTAGTTGGGCGCAATCTATATTTTCTAGCCAATACTATGGCGATGTTCCCTTTCATGGTATTGTGGTAGAAGATGCGAATGCAAACTGTGGTATCACAACGCAACCCAATTCAGCGATCTCTGCAGCTCGATACTTGACGCTTAGCACTGACATGCTTTCAGGAAAAGATGATAGTCAAGAATATATGCTAGAACCGAATGGTCACTATGATGAGCAATTTGACTACGAAACATATAAGTCCTACATACATATAGAGGTGAATACTGAAGGTAGTATCACAGCACTGACTGGAAATTGAGCACAAGAACTTGTAGATGAAAATATAGTGTATGCTTATGATAGTTTTGGTGCTGATTTTTTGGAAAAAAATTTACTAGAAAGAAGTGGTGTGGATGGAGATCAGAGAAAATGACTTTTTCAAATCAGCCCAGAAATATTACTAAGTCTGCCATGAAACATTCCTGATGTAGTCTATGATGGCGCGCTCTATATCAATCTATATGCACAAGCTAGCGAAGTAGTCATAGATAATGGTAGCGGAGATACTAACACATGATGAAATAATACAGGTGACGTATTGACTGGAGATATTCTTAGTGGAGATGTTGCTACTGGTTGAAATAGCACTGGTGACTGACTTTGGGATCTTCCGATTTTTCACGAATTCGGTATACGGGAAAGAATCAGAAACAAGGTACTGACATTAGACCCTTTTGTTCAACAATATTTTATGGACTATCTGGAAAGACTGGCAGACAGATATGAAGCTGGGCTATACACCAGACGTTATGTTCGTACTAGATTGCGCCAAATTTGGCAAGTAGTCAGAAGATACTAATACTCACAATTTTTAATCTCTAGTGTATCGCTAATAGCATAAGGATTTCTCTTTGACAGCATTCCGTCTTTATGAGGAATCATAATAGCGATTTGGTATTTTCACAATTCTCAAAATACATGATTTTCATATGTATAGCTACCTATTCAGTTTTCCTTCAGCATATTTTTTTGTAGTTCGATTTCTTCAACAGTATGTCTTCAATCGCTAATTATCTTTTTTATGTTCATTAGAATTACTTGCGCATCATCCAACGGTTTGTCTGTTTTGAATGTAATATTCTCCCTTTCACCAAGACAGGAAGCACGGACCGCTAGAATGTTTATGTCGTTTCCTTTATTTTGTTCAACATTTCACACAATGGATAGGGTGATGATTCAGATTATAAATCCTATTATCAAAATTTTATTATTATTCTTTCCTGAGAGGGTTTTGTTATTTGGCGGATGTAATTCTGGGGAACCCCACATGTATATTTTTCATGGTAAATAGTTTATATTTTTCTGCTTTTGCAGGTAGTATAATAGAAACCAAGACAGAAAGAATGGAAGACTTTAAGAATTTTTCCATTTGCCACATATTTTTTCGAATATGGCTAGTATTCCTATACTAAAATCATATATAAACACTGGTTTAATAAGCTATGTAAAACGTGATGAACCAAAACTCTCGTTCCTTTCAAAAAAATCATTTTGAAGATTATCAAAAGTTTTTTTCTAGCCATGATTTGGTCTTGAGTGTTCCACAACTTTTTACACGATGATATAGTGCGCATAAATCCCATAGTCAACTGCACATAAAACAAAAACTCCCCACAAAGGTATATATTGGAGTCACTAAAACCTCCTGAAAGAAGAATATTTTGGCGAACTTACAATACTATTCTATCACTGGTGGTGACTTAATTAGCAAAAAATTTGAAGAAATTTTTGGCGAGGATCGCAAACGTAGTATTTTGGAGATAGTTGACCACCTTCGATGAGAAAAAAAGCAGAATGACTTCTATAGAATAAACTTTTTTGCTGAACGTCAAAAAAATATATGATGTTGCCTAAAATCTAGTATCATGACTTTGCTATGATGATTTGTGCATATACTTTGAGATAAGCCAAACCTCTTGCAAAATAGTAAAGCAGCAAAAATAATGAATCAGCAAATACTAGCCTATGCAATGTATATCAATGGAATGAGTAGTGGTAATAAAAAACCTACTGGGCTCTCAAGCTACACCATTCTTCAAAATGAATCATTGCCAATCGTACAACGAGGGTGATTTGATATAGATGAAGTGGAATGAACGGCTTTCATAAAAAATGCGAATTGAAACGGAAAAAGATTCTCAATATATGACTTGGTGTGAGTAAAAACAGATAACCTTCCCATAGATTATGGCATATTATTTTTGGGGAAACAATACCACTCTTCGTTTTCTGAACTGAAACACAATCACACTAAAGATAGCATGAAACATATGGATAAATTTCTTAATGAAGATTTGGGCATAGAACACAGAAACCAGCTTAATGTCAGAGATTTGAGTACGCTTTTCTATTGCAATATTATCAAGTCGTTAAAAATAGCAATCCAGCATCCATGAGATAAATATCAATGTTCTAATTTGTTACAAAGTATTATTGACTGCGGATGGTACCATGCGCTTATGGAAAAAGAACATCAAAGCATGATAGATGCTTATCACTCATTCAACCAGGTCAAAAAATTTGACAGTGAGAAAACATCACTGATTCCGCTATCCAGCATGAGTGTTTGAGCATCATTTCTATTCGCATGCAATAAGCATGAAAGCAGAGACACATTGGACTTGTGGCTAACACACATGCAAAGTCATGGCTATGCAGAAGCTAAGTTTTTGTTTCTACCTCGAAGAGACGGCCTTTCAAATGAAAGTTTGATCATAGAACAATATCTTTGAGAGTGATTGTACTCTCGTTATATTGAACCTTGAAGTGTGGCATTCCTGGCATCTAATTGAAGCTCTTATCTTAATAGCTACAGGGAGATCGTTTCGAAAGAGAAAAACGGTGTAATTTTGGACAATCTCTATAAAAAGATATACATAAATTGAATCAAACTTACTCACAAAGATCTTGCTTCTCAATCAATGACAGTTGAAGTATTAAACAATCTTTTGGAACGTTCTAACAGATCAATTCACAACACACAACTGCCACCATCAAGCTATAGTAAAAACAAAAACGAAATGGTCTGAAAAATCATCATTCCATTCAACAATCTAATCCAGAAGCATTTCAACAAAAAACTTTGACTTATATGTAGTTGAAGTCAAAGTGATTTTAATGTCTCTTTAGAGGAAGATCTTGGATTGTTGCACCGCATCAACAGTGTTAAAATGTCTCACGATGAATTTTAACCTTTGATAGACCAAGTTTCTTTGGATCATCATAGCCTATATACGATGGCCAATATAGCCTCAAAAAACATTTTTTCTATTACATATTTTTCTTGAAAGTTTTCTTGTATGTATTGTTGAGTTGCATGGATATTTACATGTGAATTTTCTCCTATCAATATATCTACCAAGTAGAATATTACCTTCAAAATACTTTTGGGGTTATCTTGAATATTTCGTGATGTTTTTAATTTTGCTTTTTTGAAATCTAAATTGGTCATTGAACCCAAATATCATATATATTTTTTTATTTCATCTTCTAATTTTTTTAGCCTTAATGGGATCAGCCTATCAAGAAAATGCATACAAAAGATTTTTCAACCATGTTTTAAAGTTCCGTTTTCACGTATATCATCGAATCATTTTGATAATTCCGATGTAGAAATTCATGCAGATTTAAATGCCTGTAAAATAGTTTCTTTGTGAGATATAATTGAAGATGTAGTTCAATATGTTCTATGGAATATGGAATTTATCTCGTTTTTTCATAATTGCCCCCTACCTGTATGTGTATTGTTAAACATAGTATTCTTCAAAACTTCAGTGCTAGCACTTAGATATTGCTTTCTGAGAGCGTACATCTGCAAAAGTCTTGGTGTATGTCATAGACATATTACATCAAAAATTGCCTCATTTGATTTTCTTGATAATGCACTATTTGTTATAGCAAGCAAACTGATAACAGCACTCCATACGTCAGAAAATCAATCTAATTGATCAATAGGAGTTGGACCATGACGATTTCGTTCTTGTATGTTGACACTTGGCATAATTGAGTTTACTGAGAAAAAGGAGTTATAATCTCCCAAGGCATTTTGTCTCAACGCAGTATGCTCTCTACCTTCTCACAAAAGAATAGCTGCCCGTTCATCTATGGAAGAATGAAAAGTATTTTGTTTATTTATCAGTTCCAACAGACTATTAGCAAAAGCTGTCTGATATCTATTGGCAGATGGTGAATCTCATCAATCCTGGCCTGTTTCATATGTCTGTATGTCTTTGTATGTTAGTGTAATTTCTTCGATATACCTGATCAAAAGGTCTGCTACTTTTTCGTCAAAGATGGGTATCTTTCTTTTTGAAGTAATTTTCAAAAAATCAAGAAGCTCATCAATGTTAGGGTTTGTCGAAGATACATACGTAAATAACAGCAATCCACGGATCAATTTTTGCATATTTGATTCCACTTGAATAGGTTCAGATTTTGAAACACTAGCAAGGTGATTCATATAGGTAAAGGGTCACAATCACTTGGTATTCTCAAAACAGTACACCAATGATCCATATATTAGATTGTACGCTTCACTATCTAGTGTTATTCATAGTTCATTGAATGTTTTTGTGATTACAGATACATTTATTTTTTTGCTCTGTATTAGGTATTGAAACTGCAGTATTGCATCATAGCATCTCACAATCTTATCTAGTTCTTCTTTTCCTAATCAAAATTGGTTGGCAATCTCTTCGTCTCTCAAACAGAATGATACAAATTGATCCAAATCAAGTTTTTGATTTTTTTCTATAGTATTTTTTTTCAATCCCTTCATCCGTTTATTTGCTCACAACAATCGAAAAAAACGATGATCATATCAATGTTGAGTTATGTGCAATGAATTGGTTCTTGTATTTAGAAAGTAGTTCCGAAGTAAATCATCTTTAAGTTCATCTTTCAAACATTGGGGAGATTTCATTATTATATTTGACAAAATTCTCCGATCTTGTTCACTTTCTTGTTTTTCCATAGATTGTAACATTGATATCACCGGTCATCACAGAGCACTACGCTGTTCTCACAATACTAAATATTCAGGATCAGCAGATAGTATCACTCTTCATTCTTCTGCCTTATACTCTGCAGAGAATCACGTATATTCTTCAGGAGCAGTGTTCATCGCTAGAGATAATTTGTGCAAGAGAATTCTTTCAACAGCATGTCGGGCTTGTTTCTTGCTATCTAATTTGGGTTCATACATAAGTAAAACCTGCTCTATTCATCAATTGACTGGCGGAATTGGAGCTCCAAACTCATGATGATATATGTCTGATATAGTTGATTTAGCCAATTCCAAATCAAATTCGTTGCCTATATACATATTTACCAGTGAGAAAATTTCTGACCAGTAGAGGTCCTGTCATGGTATACTTCTTTTAGCTGAGTTTTGGGTATTGTCCCTTATTATTTTTAGTATCCTTTCTTTTGTCTCTGTTTCTCATTTTTCTTTTGAGATATTAGTAATATATGATAGCATATAATGAAGTAGTACCAATTTATCAGCAAATCCAAATTGAGACTGATAATTCCCTAAATTCTCAGCCTGCACCTCGGAATTGAAGTACGTAACTCATCCATCTGTTGTTAGTCAATAGTTAGAGTAATAAGCCAATTGCGCTAGCCTATGTTTTTGCTCAGCAGCTATTCAAAGCTCTATCTGGCCATCTGTTTTGACCATCAAATCTCATCGTTTATTTTCATAGATACATGAATAATTAGGTCACAGAATATGTTCTAGTTGTTTCATTCATTTTGCTTGCTCTACTTGTCCTGGAGAATGAATATTGTTCTCATAAAATCTTTCTGTATACGATCCTACTAGTTTTAGAGATAATTCTGCGATAACATTAAACAATTGTGAACTTGCATCATTCAGATCTTCAGATAGCGATGTCAATGCTACAAGTAACTTTTCTTGATAACTAAATATTTTGGATACGTTTTCTTCTCTTGATAAAAACGCCCTAACCATTTCAGGAATTAACTCTGAGTACTTTTGTATTGTGGGAAAATCATGATTTGTATAGGCATTTTTGTTTTTTTGTATCCAAATCGGTAATGCCGAAGTAAAAAAAGTCTTGCCACGAGGGATTAGATGTAGTGTTTCTTCTCTCATATGGATCGGATGTGTGTATCCTATGAGTTTGGCTACTACTGCTACTTGTTTTTCTTTTTCTATTGGATCTTTCTCTGAAGATATTTTGAATAAGAGCCGATCCAACACAAAAATCTTTAGTCAAGAGTTGGTTGCGGTTTGGATGAGTGTATCCTCAAGACAAAAATTCAATTCCTTGAGAGATGTGTAATTTTCTTTCCTGTGTATTTTTGCAGAAGGAGGTCGGAGTTCATTTAGTCTGATCTCTAAATCAGCTTCTTCAGAGTGATTTTGATCGGATAAAACCTTTGCTGTACATGCAAAAAGGTAGTGTGAATATAGTTCTAGCTCTTTCGTTAATAATTGCCGCATCATTGCCTCTCATTTATTTTTCATGAGATCATACACTGCTGCATAATTAGTTGCTTTATTGTTTTCTTGTTCTTCGGATTTATCCTTTACTCTGTTGAGGATGTAGTCAAAAATGCTTTTTATTGTAGATTCTAGTGGATAGAATGATTCAATATTTCAACCTATTCCGTTCCTCTGCTTAAGCAACTGACAATGATATCATACAAGAACTAGTTTTGCATAGTGTCTTATGTTTAAACCTCAAGATTCTTGTTGTTTAGATAGTAATTCAACATGTAACTCCGATATCTCATCTGTATAATTCTGGTTTTCTGTTAAATCAGACATCAACTGATACTGTAATCGATCAATGCGGACATGATTAGCAAGAAACGGTACTCACTCTGATTCTAAGTGATTTTCTGCATCGTTAACCATATTTTTTGCCTCCTGATATGGCAAAGTCTGCATCAGATAAACCATATACACCTCTAACAAAGCTAATCAAGACGGGCTTGTTTTTTCTTGATAGCCCAGGTCCTGAGATATTCACAACTGAGAGAGATTATAAGCTCAAAAACGTTGAGATAGAGAAGTAAGCAAATGAGTCAGAAGCATCTGTTTTTGTTCGTTTCTATCTTCTTGTGAAATTTCTGATCCTAAAAAATGATCTAATAGTTGCAATGTAAGTATATTGAAGTCATGATCTTGCGTAAGGTTTATCATACTGGCGCGTCTTTGCACTACATTTTTTTTCAATAGGCCATATAGTACTGGATTCATATTATCCTCGAATCGAGCAACAAAAGAATCGATTCCTCAGCCTTTATTTCGATGGTTTTCTACATTGCTTACGTTTAGATCCATAATACTTACTACTTCAATATTTTCATAAAAACGCACAGATAATTGACTTTCTTCATTATAAAATTGTTTGGCAGATCTATTCACAACATATTCAGTTTATTTCACAATGTCAATATATATATTTTATTATTAGCTCTTTGGCTAATTTTATACTTATTATATTATCATGACTAAAAGAATCATCGCCTTGCTAGGTATTTTGGCTATTGTTTCCGTTTCTTACGCCGCAGCGCTTGATCAACAAGCAGATGGATCTGATTCAAACTCACTAGTATCAATTGTTATAGAAGATATTTGTGTATAGCAGTTTGATACCAATAATGTCGTAGCAAATATTGACATGTGTTTTATATATCTTTTTTTGTCATAAAAAACACATAAGATTTTTCGTGTTTTTCAAAAATGTTTGTATATAAGTATTCTCAATGTTAGATTGATTTTTTATATTTATGCTGTCTTCATGAAGATAGCTGACCTTAGCCTCAGCGGTATTAACAAAATAATTTCACCTAGACTCTCTCAATTGAAGAAAGAGTGACAGATTTGGAAATTTTCTTATATTGTTCAAATACCCTGGTTCATTGTTGATGGCAAGAGAGAAACCTTGCTAATAAAAAACAAATGGTATAAAGACAATGAAAACAAAAACGTCTTCGGCTATATTGGATGAGGAGTCAAATCTCAAGCATTACAGGATCGATTTTGTAAACAAACTGGAGCTCAAGCACAAAGAAAGGATGACGACCTTAGATTTATAATCAGAAAACAATACGATTCGTCTTCGATATCTGAAACCATAAAAGAACTTATTGATCAGTGCTGTACGAAGGAGATAACAAGATCTTCTTTGCAAGAAGAAATCTACGAGGAAATCGTAGAAGAAAACCTGATACTAGATCAAAATGATATTGAGCTTTTTCAGATATCAAAAGAACATTACTTTTCTCTAGAACGAGCTAATTCAAAAAAATCAGATCATACTAAATTACTGATGATGAGTTTCATCCCAATAAGGATCACTGGAAATGGTATGTGAATTATTAAAAAAATGTCAGCTCACAAAAACATTCACTACATTGAAGATAGCAGCAAAACGATACAAAAGACAGACCCAAACAGCTGCACTAGTTTCCTATATAGAGATAGGCAGCACACATCAATTTGCTTGGATTATCCTGTAGATTTGAGTAATTCTTTTTCAGGATAGTTTTGGTATATTGCGATTGGCTTGCTTAACTAGAAGTCTCTACATTTTCAAATATAAACGATGGTCGGCTAGTTATTTTTTTTGTAAAAAAACTGACGCACATCAACTGTGCGCCAGCATCTATAGAACAAATTGTCAGTGACAACATAATTAGTAATACCCATCCGGTCCGTTGTAATATTGATCTCTTTGACCTTGGTGTGGAGGATAAGGAGCTGGTTGTGATCTATAATTTCTGATATCTCATGGCTGCTGTTGTGCCATACCTCTGTGGTCATAGTTGTTGCTGTATCATTCTGGATGATGAAACATCCTGCGTTCTGGTTGTGGTGGTTGTGATATTGGGCCAGGACCTGCACTATATCATTGTGGTGCTGGTTGCCTATTTTGATAGTTATAACCCTGCATTGGGCTTGGCTGAGGAGGGTAGTATCACTGCTGTACAGGAGATTGCCTACCAGCAACAGGTCATGGTGTCTGATAGTTTTGTTCAAAAGGTCTTTGGCATTCGTTACAAGAATCCGATGTAGCATAGTAGTTGGTAGACTGTGTCTGTGCTTGTGAAGTACTTGGTGTTGGAGCTGTCTGTACAGGAGTAGCTACTACTGGCGTTGGTTCTTGCATAATAGCTGTTTCTGGCTGAGTAGAATTTTCTGTATTTTCCTTCGCATTAGATGCTTCTGTGCCATCTAAGACTTTTAGTTTCCGTTTTCGTCTATTGGTTAGTGATCACAACAATCATCACGATCAAGACTGTTTTTCTGGTCATCATGCGGCTAGTAGTCTGCGTTTTTTTATTTTCTTATGTCTTAGATAGAATAGCTCAGTGGTAATAACTCATAGTATGATCAAGATCAAAAGGTAGTTGGTGATATTGCTGGTTACTGTGTATTCGCTTTGTTCTAAGGTTGGAGGAGAAAAGTGCTCATCGAAATATCATAATGTACTTTCCGGATCAAATTTGATCGTCATAGATAACCTTCCAAAGATAGCATATCGAGGAATAGAAAGTTGTTCGACGATGTCAGTCTCCTCACCTCCCTGTAGGAAAAAACCTCATTCAAAACTCTGAGGCTCCCCTAACATCCAATCGATGCTTCAGGAGTAGGTTCCTTTTTGACCAACATTACCTTCGTTGATGATCTTCAAGATAGCTTTTAGTCTGCTGATCTTTTTTTCGATGGATAGTTGATTTTCTGTAGCAGTTTCTGGATTTATTAGTTTTACTTTGGAAACCAAGTTACCAGCTATGTCTATTATAAACTTTTTTGTTGAGCCAATGTTGGCCTGAAACATACCACCGCTTTTTCCGCTTTTTAGATAGTAGTGAGCACATCAGAAGAACTGACCAATAGTACCTAAGTCTCTAGATAATGGAACAGTAAACCTCTCTGTGCTCAATGGTGGGACAGTATAATGATAGCTTTTATTGGTTGCGAATTGCCCTATAGTCTCACTATGATTTCTGTTGTAACAAGCGATGTTTCAATGTTCGTTGATAGCTCCATCTACAAGATCAAGATCCATACGGATAGGTTCCTCGTTGTTGTTGATTACCTGTATACAAAGCTCTTTGCTCAATTCTAGATCATCAAAGCGGATTAACTTTACTCCGCTATTTTCGGGTGCATCGTTACAGATAGTGACCCTAGTTCTTGATAGTTGTAGTCACTGTTGTGCTGATGCTATATCTGTTCCACCAAGAAATGTTCGCGCAAACAATGCGATAGCAACAGTAGATTTGATAGTGACGGATCGTGTTTTCATGTGCATAGGGCTAATCAACAATCAAAGAAGATTTATTTCTTTCTAATATAACGTATGGCTAACAATATAATAAGTGCAAGAGTCACTCGTAGATACAGCATAGATAGATTCAATACATATCGTACTTGGCTATCTATCACCATTTTCCCTGTGGTGGCATCTTCGTAACTCAACTTGATCAAATATGTCGTGAATGCGCTACTATGTGTGTCGCTTTTTTCTACCTTGAGTATCTCGCTACTGTCTGGGTATATTGTTTTTTCTAGCCTCTTTTGGTCCTTTCATACACTAACATCTATAGTTGTATCCAGATTGTAGTTTTGTGTATTACTCAGTTTGAAAAAGAATCCAGACTCAGGGCTCGCGATGATTTTGTTTTTCATGATTCACTTGTCTGTGATACGATCTATCTGCAGTGCTCCTTCATTTTTTTCAGTAGTAAGTAACTCATATATAAAGAACTTTCTAACTATAGGTGTGATTCCTCCTCATGATTTTTTGTTGTCACTACGATTATGAAGAGCGAATGTCATACATCATTTTTTATCATCCTGTATGAAAAAATCTTTTTTGATCACTCCTCGTCATTTTGGAGGAAGCAGTACATCATAGCTATCTATGATCAAGCTATCGATAGAACCATCAGCATCTGTACATGATATTTCGCCGTTGTTGTCCAATGCTTCTAATATATGCACTGTGACGTATCATGTATGCATAGCATTATTAGCTACCAGTCCGCATAGCTCAAAATTTTGCTCTTTGGCCATGTCAGATTTTAGATAGGCGGAAAAGTTACCTTCAATCGTCCTGTTGCAATAGTTTAGTGATATATCGTTTTGACTAATAGAAGGTATACTTTCAAAATCCTGTCAATCAAATCAATTGCTAGACTTGGTGACATGCACATTGGCTGTGCTTTGAGGTTTGATCAATTCGATCGTATAGTTGTAGGCATGTGTTTGAGAACTACCATACCCTAGAATAAGTGTCATCGCACTTAGTGATAAGAAAACTCTCACTAGCTTGTGCATCATATAACTAGTAAGTGTTGAGGATTGAAATACACTCCTCCATCAGGTTCGTTTTCTATTCTTTCTAAATACATGTTCATTTGTCTTCATGGTTGACATTTTTTATTTAAACTGCTTAGTATTATACCAGAGAATGTTGGTCAAGCAAGTATGGTGTTAAATTTGAGTTAAGATGATCTTAAAATTAGATTAATGAAATATTTTGACAGTTATTTCTTTTGGTATATAATTTCGTACGTTCACCTGTGCGCACAACCCGTGGACTTCCAACTCTTTATATTCTCTTATATTTCACAAACATGAAACTTAGTCAAAAACTTCTACTCGGTGCCTGGATGGGACTCTGAGCTGCTACTGTATTGGTTAGCTCTGTAAGTGCTCAATCAGCAAACAAGGGTAATCTAACTAGAATCCAAACTAACTGTACTACTGGTTCAGCAGTTGTTAACATCTCTGATCTATACTTTGATGCTATACAATCTACTGATACTACACAGGTATCTACTGGTACTTGGCAAACAGATACTTACGCTAGTCCTACCTATGGTAATGTCGACTACGAAGGTATCATGGTAGAAGATACAAATGCTAACTGTGGACTACCTACTAGTGGTGTTACTACTCCACTATGGATTATCAAAATGACTGCTGGTGATCTAACTGGTGCTGATGATTCTGATACTTATACTCTAGAACCTGGTTCTACTGTAGATGATCAGTTTGATTATACTGACAATACATCTACTGCAGTATTCTCTATCGACACTACTGATAGTCTAACAGCTCTTGCTGGTAATGGTGCAGCTGGTGTTGTATCACAAGATGTAGTAAGTGTTCTTTCACCTTCTACTATCACAACTCTAGAATCAAACATCATCAAAAGATCATTCAACAAGACTGATAACAGAAGAGGTATCTTCGAAACAACTCCAGCAATGGATATCACTGTACCAGCCAATATACCGGCTATTACATACGAAGGTTCTCTATATGTAAACTTGTATGCTTCAGCTAATGGTGATTCACCAACAGAATAGTCATCTAGCTAAAAAAACAACCACGACTACATAACTATGTATAAGAAAAAGACCGCCTTGGCGCGGTCTTTTTTTTCTCAACATGACTTGAATCTCTTGGCTTGTAGTAGTGGCTTTATAGTTGGGCGTTCGAAAGTAAGTCGTCCATAGTGTAGACACCAGCTTTGTTTCTAGCTTGTCCCTGATCATAGTATCTGATAGTATGATATTTGGTAACACCGTGTGTGTTAGCTTCTTTTTCATACTTTGCTCGATCAGCTTTGAGTACGACTAGATCACTTGGTAACTTAGCTATATCTTCTTTGATAGATGCATCTAGTCACCTACATGTTCCACATCCGTTGGAATGGTAAAATACAGCTACGTTTTTCCCCTTTGCCTTTTCTTCTTCTAATAATTCTGGTGTATATTCTTTGTATTCTTGGGCATATGCAACATTAGCTACAGCCTGTTTTGGTTCTGGTTCTTTGGCTGCTGCTGATTTGGATAGTTGTGCATACTCTAGTAGTTCGTCCATAGTGTATACTCCAGGTTGGTTTCTAGTTTGGCCTTGGTCATAGTATCTGATAGTGTGATATTTTGTGATACCATGTGTATTAGCTTCTCTTTCGTATTTTGCCCAGTCAGCTTTGAGTACCACGAAGTCGCTTGGCAACTTAGCGATCTCTTCTTTGATAGATGCATCTAGTCATCTACAGCTTCCACACCCGCTAGAGTGGTAGAAAACTGCTACGTTTTTTCATTTAGTTTTTTCTTCTTCCAATACTTCTGGTGTATATTCTTTGTATTCTTGAGCAAAAACAACGTTTGCTGATGGTGTGGCTGCGTTTTTGGTCATATTGCTTGCCAAAAATACACCGATACCTGCTACTACTATAGCTATTGGTAATATATAACTTTTTTTCATTTTTAAATGATATAGGTTTTAAATGTGAGTTGTGGTTATTTGGTTTTATCTTCCATCACGTCTAGCTGGTTTACTTCTCGTGCGGTAGTATCTATTACGAGACCTTGGTCATATAGTCGTGTCTCCACGGCTTTGTCTCGTTTCAACAAGATAGATACCCCGATCAAGACGAGCAGTACAGCTATGAATTTTTTGAATCGTCAGTTTGGGTTAGCGGCTCGTTTTAGCTTGGATATGACAGCTCTACCTCCATATGATACTGCTGACAAGACTAGTACTAGTCATATTACATATACCACAATATTCACGATTCATCGTGCAAAATTGACTGGCAATATATTGGCTACCAATATCGCATATGTTGGCGAACATGTATTGAATATAGGTCATAGGATGACTCACAATACGATATCACCTCAAGCTCCGCTTCTTTTTTTCTGTTTGGCTTTGTTGGTTCTATGTTCTAGACCAGTCTTGTGCATTACTTGTGCCCATAGGTTTGGGAATAGGAGGAAAATACCAAAAAGAATCAAGATCACTGCTGATACTTTGGATATATCGCTAGGAAAGATACCCAAATTGTCTGCCAAAAACTTGATAGCTATGGTGAATATCAAAACAGACACAGCAAATGATGCTATGATTACTCATGGATTTGATTTTCTTCCGTTCTTGACCGATCATCCTATGATGACTGGTAAGAGAGGTAATACACAAGGGGCTAGTACAGTTAGTAATCCAGCCAAAAATGATAGTCACAATAGTGCCATTTTTTATCAATATCTAAATCTACTCGTCGTTCGTGGACAATCGATTTATATCGTGAGTTTGACGACTCATACAAAAATACTCGCATATGATGAAATTCTCGGAGGTGGATCTGGTCCTGATGGAACTATTTGGCTATGTTGTGTTTCTAGCAATGCTATGATTTGATGCTTGGCAAGCTGTCGATCGATGGTATCTCGTGTCTGTGATCGGTTGTCAGTATTTGTATCATAGCTCCAAGCTACTTTTTGTTTCGTTTCTCGGCAATCATATTGTTTGTGGTGTTTTTCTAGATTTTTAGTCACACAAAAATCATCACCAGACCCAGCATCGGTGGTCAAAAATGCCTTAGTAGCGAACTGGCTGACTGAGACGTATATCACTAACAATAGACAGATAGCAATTCTTCTCATGGATCGAATTGTGTGCTGAGATAGATGCACTGATCTTAGAGATAGACTGCTTCCAAATCAAGATATTTCCTGAAATTTATTGTTTTACTCTTGCGACATCGGTGAATTTAGAGCTAATCGTATGTCAAATGAAGCCTGATTGTCATTTAATCCATCTGCTTCTAGATCTTGTACTGCGTGTATAACAACGTTCTGCTCAATGAATTCGTCTATTTTTAAATCTGAGACTAGAGGAAATGCTTTAATTAAGGATGCTCTCAAAAGAGCTAGGGCTTTCTCAGCAGCATCCTCAAGATCTCATGTATGTGATTCATCGAAATCCGATGGAGTGTGTATCTGGAGTTTTGTCATTACTTTTTTGTAGACACTTCAATAAATAAATTCTAATAACCATTACTATGTGGTTGTCAATATATAATACACCTAGTATCTTCACTTTGAGTGATGCGCCTACTGAGTTTGTGCTCTATCAGAGATATTTGGCTGAATAGCTACGAAAGACCACCTATGCAGGAAGAAATCTTCTCTTTTAGGTTATCTAAGTCATCATACAAAAAGACCTTATGTGCACATTGATCGATATTGTAAGGTTTATGCTCGTCTAAGTTTGTTTCTCTCCATATGACAATGGGCTTTCCAAGTGCATACCCTGCAGATATTTCCATCATCATACCGATGGAATCTTCGTGATGATTGTGTAAGACCCAGATCTCGTCAGCAGCTTTGATTTGAGGTAGTGCGTCTGTGAAATAATCTCGATTTTGGTCAGGATCCATATTTGGATGATCTAAGTCATAGATAAAGTTTTCTGTGCCAGCATCATTCAAGATGTTTCTGATCGAACTTAGCATTCAAAGTACATTCGATCTATCAAGTCCTCTTAGCTTGTAAGATACAAAAACTTTCATTTTTTTTTAGCTTCATAAAATAGCAACATCCAAAGAATGACTGGATGAATAAATTTGGGCAATTTTGTTCACTATATGTAGTACATAAAAAAAACCACAGCACAAGGCCATGGTTTTTGTATATTTGGACTTCCAATTTCTCTTTTCACAGATTAACTATTATCGTCTGAATCGTCCATATCATCATCGTCGTCATCGTCCATATCATCGCTGTCGTCTTCATCTGAGTCATCGTCTTCGTCGTCTGAATCGTCGTTATCATCTTCTACATCGTAATCTTCATCAGTAAGATCTTCTGTATCTTCTCCTAGATCTAGATCCATAAGTTCAGCTTCGATCAAATCGAGAAGTGCGTATAGCATATCTAGTCTAATAGCTTTCAACTCATCTGTCATATCACTATTTTCTGTCTTTTCGATCATCATTTTGAGTTTTTCTGCCAATCTTGGAAGAACTATTTCTAGCTTGTCTGCATCCATGTTTTTCAAAGCTGCATCAAGTCTCATCATGAAGTTTCCATGGTATTCTCTTCTCTTTTCAGAGTAACATTCAGCTCTATACTCTTCTTTCATATCCATGATCATTCCATAGAGATCCATGTTTGCATAGAAAACATCGAAAAATGAATCTACCCATGCGTTATAATCATCTAGCATAGATGCTGCTACATAGTCTTCTAGTTCATCAAATCTTTTCATCATTCTCTCTGCTGCTTCGTCAGTGTACTTAGTGACTCTGATTGGGTTCCATTTGTTTTTGAAGAAAGCTCTTCTGTCTTCAGCAGTCATACTAGTAGTTCCGTCTCTCACTGCTTGTCTAAAGTCTTGTCTTTGAGAGATAGAGTCTTCGTTTGTTTCATCAAAAAACTGGTTTAGTTCACCGTTTTCTGTTTTGAAAGCACTCCAGTTGTCTTTCATTTGTTGTTTGTAGTCTTCCATTTGTGTATGGATTTCTTGTTTCCATGCATCACAATCAAGTGTAGCTGCTTCGTCAGAAGTTTGGGCGAAGGTAGTCATCACTGGTGTTGCAAGCAACATCATTGCAGATAGCAGTCCGATAGTTTTTTTCATTTGCTAAAATGGCAATATAAAAAATCGCATGGTGTGACTATGGGTAAGAACCAGTGCGATGCAAACCAAGCTACTCTTTTTTTCACAGCGAGTGGCTTGGATCCAGAGAAGATATTATTGACAGTTTGTGTTTTTGTCAAAAAAACTTGATTTTATTTTTGAGTTCTGTAAAAATCTGTCTACATGGATGGAGTAGCTCAGTTGGTTAGAGCACTTGCCTGGCAAATTAAATTTGTTGAAGCAAGGGGCCGCTCGTTCAAATCGGGTCTCCATCCCCAGGGGAAGTAGCTCAGCTGGTAGAGCACTTGTTAAACTCTCTTTGTTAAAAGAGAGCGAGGGCAAGGTGTCGCTCGTTCAAATCGAGTCTTCCCCACCAGGTTGATTAGCTCAGCTGGTAGAGCGCTTGTCTAACCCACAAGAGGCCGCTGGTTCGAAACCAGCATCAATCACAACAAACAGCCCGTTAGCTCAGCTGGCTAGAGCGCCTGACTGTTAATCAGGATGCCTAGGTTCGAGTCCTAGCCGGGCTGCTGTTTATTCGTGATATCCTTGATTAGGATATCGCGATTTTTTTTGTTTCTTAAAACCCTATAGACAATTCCCTTTACTTGTCAATGAGTTTTGCTATATATTTTTTTATTTAGATTGCATCTAATTTCATGACGTATTTAACTAATATTTTGAATGCTCAGGAGACATTTGATACTGAAGCAAAAAGAATTATTGATCAACTATGAACTGATATAGGTACGTGTCTTGATGCGTATCGAGCAGAGAATGAAACAGAGCCGTTTGACTATTGAATAGTAGATCATGTGTGGGAGGCTCATGATTTCTATTTTTGAGATGAAGGATTGTTATGAATCCAATCTAATGAGGCGGTACCACAATCAATATATCAATACGCGCATGAACAATATGAAAATGGTGGCTACTCGGAAAGAATCTATGCTGCATTTGATGATGTAAAAGCTAGAGATCGTGCAAATTATGATTCTGATCAAAGAAGAAGAAAATATGCATAACGACAATTTTGAATTTGATTTTCACTAGAGAGAGACCATTTCGTCCCAAATAGACATTTCCTGGATCTGGGTAGAGTGAGTGACCACGTAGAGTTTGCATTCGTGCTGTTTGACAAAATCCTCGAGCATATCGGCTACTCTACCTACGGTATCTTTGTCGAGATTGTTGATCGTTTCATCGAGGAAGAGAGATTTCACTTTCGTAAATGAGGCTACGGCCAGGATCCACACTAGTTTGAGTATGACTTTTTGACCACCAGATAGAGCCTTGATAGGTCTGGTGCCTTTTTCGTCTTGGATAGAAACTTCTAGTTCGAGTTTGTCTGATGATTTTTTTTCTAATGCGAATGAGACTGTGTATTCTACCACCTGCGCTAGATAAGCATTGATGATATCGAAAAGTGTAGGCAAAGCCTCTTCGAGTACTACATACATCAGCTCCTTGGAGAAAATATGATAGAGGTTGGACACTCTTTTTTCATCCAGTTTGAGTTGTTGGATTTGGAGGTCTTTTTCTTTGTTTTCAGAGATGAGGACTTGAATATTTTCGCAGACTTGGGTGAGTTGATCTCGGAGTTGTTTAAGTTTGAGTATAGATTGGTAATCTGTGGTGAGTCTTTGTTCAGCTTCGCTACTATGCTGTTTTTTCAAGTCTAAAAGCTTGGCTTCTAGTTTCGTGATATGTTCAAGCTGTGTTTTGGACTTAGTTTCGAGTGTGGTGACATCGATTTTTAGTTGATCGATCTGAGCCTGCTGTGTTTCTAGAGTGGTGATTTGCTTTTCTAGTGATTGGATCAACTTATCAATAGAGAGCCATTGTTCATAGTGTGTTTTGACTTCTTTTCGTCAGAGTGACTGGAGGAGTCAGCCACAGGATGTTCTCTGTGTCTCTAATGTGGTGATCTCTTTTTGTAGAGTAGTTATCTTCTGGCTGTAGTCTCTTTCCTGGATACGCTGCTTGATCTCTTCTTGTTTGGTTGTGAGTTGTTTTACGATCTCGGTGAGTGCTTCTTTCGGATTGGTTTTCAATTTTTGTAATCTGGTTTGGAGATCTTCTATTTGTTTAGAAATTTCTTTTAGCTGTGTAGCATAGCCAGCTGTTTCCATCTTTTTCTCGATAGAGAGAATCTCATCCTTGATACTTGTGATCTGTTGGGATAGCCTTTCCAATGGTTTGTGAGCAATCTGTTCTATAAAAGGACAGTCTGATGCTATTTTTTCACAGCGGAATATAGATGCTTGTTTGTGATCTCATTCGAGTTTTTGGAGTTGTGATTTGCGAGTGGTTATCTGATCCAGAAAGGATTTTTGTTGTTCCTGGATGAGGGATTGGCGTTTGGTTAGCTCGGCTATCTGGTCTGTGATACGTCATTGTTCTTTGGATATTTCGAACTGGAGTTGGTCGTAGGCCTTGGTACCCTCACGCAGTTCGTAAGACTTCAACTCCTCTTTCAGTTCCTTTTCTGACTGTTGGTAGTCTTTGATCAATGTTTGTTTGGTTTGGAGATTGGATGCGATAGTTTTCCCTGATTGGATCAATGCATCTATCAAGCTCATCAACATCCTGAGCGAATGATCGCTAGTATCTGGTGTGATATTGTTTGCGCTAAGCAATGAGGTATTTGCGTTAATCGTAGTAGCAATACTCGATCGGTCGTAGTTTGATACTATAGCGTCTCTGGTCTTTTGTTTTTCTTGTTTTTCGAGTTTTAGATTTGCTAGTTTTTTTTCATCTATGGCTGCGAGTTGTTGTTGTTTAGTAGTAAGCTGTGACTGTAGCTGAGTGAGTTCTGCTTTCGCACGAGTCAACTCCTCTGCTTGCTCCTTGGCTTGTTTTTGTTTTTCTTCTAGGAGGACTACTTGTTGATGGAGCGAAGCTTTCTTGGTTTCTAACAATTCATTGGCTGTAGTTACCTTTTCGCTGACTATTGCTTTGAGTGAAAAATTACTGATAGAGAGATCATCTCCGACCAGATCCATATCGTCAAAAAGTGGCTGGTAGCCATGTGCTAGCTCAGGGATGATGGCTTGGCTTTGGAGTTGATCAAAAAGAGATCTAGCTGACTGTAGTCAGTCGTGGAGTTTTCTATTGACCAGCGATGTATCACTCATGACTTTGAGTTTGGTCTGTAGTTCTCTTCTCCTATCGGCTACTATATCCTTGGCCTCATCTATAGAAAGTAGGGCAAAGATATTTTTGAATACCTCGATCCTCTCCGCAGCTTGCATGGCGAAGATATTGTCAGAATCTTGGAGTAGAAACTGTGTATGCATCAGGACCTCTCTGGGGGGGAGTAGATTGCTGATGGTGTTTTGGAGTTCGGTATCGTTTTTGAAAGAAATTTCATCTATATGTGAGCTCAGCGAATCATGTATATCACTGCCAATGGTGAGTACTTGATCTGGCAAGAGATCTGGCAATTGTTCAGCACTGATATTGGCTGAATACAGATGGCTTTGGACCTTGTCCTTAGATTTTCCTGGTGCTAGTTTCCTCACTACATATCGATATTCATCATTGGATTCGAAGAGCAACCTTATAGATCATTTTTTGCTCTGCACGTTGAGCATATTCCTCGCAGAATACTTGTATAGTCCATAAATCGGTCCATCAAAAAACAGAAAACTTTTTCCAGACCCGATCGGCGCTTTGATCAGATATTTTCAGTTTTTGACTACTAGTGTACGTGTATCCTGAAATGGTCAGACATTGGTATAAGTTATGGCGAGGAGTTGCATGGAGGTTCTGCGTATAAACTTCTTGGTCTAGTATTAGTTTTTTCACGAAAGAAAACAATCTTGAAACCAGCTAGCATATGATTTTAATCATACTTATTTAAATCTAATTTTATTTATTGTTTTATGAACAATGGAAATACTAAGCACACTTGAAGAGGCAATAAAACAAAAAAAAACTGTCAGCTTCAATTACGATAAAGAGTGAAAAGCAAAATGAAAAAGAATAGGGAATCCGCATGCGATATTCATACTTACTGCTAAAAACACAAGAATTCAGAGCACGAAAGTTCATATTGTACAGACTGGGTGAGTTTCAGACACAAATCCTCCGGACTTTCCCTCCTTTAGAATGTTTAATATACAAGACTTGTCAAATATAGAAATACATCAAGACCAACCACAATTTGATATCGATAAAAAATATAATCCGGAGTGGGAGTGATATAAAGATATTATTATTAAGATTTAGAGTGTATGAATTTTGATCAAGAAATATGTAACAACAATTGAATTAAATTAAAAGTAAACTTTTTCGGTATTAAAGATGGGAAAACAGACTCAGACTCTTTTAAAATGTCTTTTTATGCGTTTCATGAAAAGAGTTGATCGCCAGTTTTCTCTTGTGACCTGAACCTAGAAGATGTCAGGAAGTTGTATAACCACATGGAACAAATATCACTGGTAAAAGATCATGACAAAGTAGAATCTGGCAAATTTATTGAAATTAATCCTTTACTGGAAGGTATGTTGAGTAGTTTATCTGGACTGGATGAAGATGATCTATCTCAACTCATTAGCAGACTTGATGAAGAATCGGACGAAGGTCTAGAAAAAATTGCTGCAAAACAAAAAAGTATAGCTCGAGAACAGGAACTTAAAAATCTAGAAGAATTACTACTACTTGAGTCTAAAGGGAATATAGTAAGTGAAGTTTACTCAAGGCTAAATTTGAAACCATACTGCGCAAAACAACCAGAAAAGATATTTCAAAACTGGATAGAAAGAAATTGTAATCGAATTTTTTGAGTTGAATATACAAAACGTCACGATGCAAGAAAAATATCAATCAATTCTGAATGAGACATACTAATGGAATCGATAGATTGATTTCTTGATCTAATAGAACTAAAAAGACCAAGTATGAAGCAAAACTTGCTTGTGTACGACAAAAGTCATAAAACTTATTTCCCGTCAGGTAGCCTTTCCCAAGCCATTTGACAATCTCTCCAATACCTACAAGAACTTGACAATATGAAACTAATTTTGGAGTCTCAGTACAAAGTAAAAATAATAAGACCAAGAGTGAAAATTATTGCTGGTAGAACTAAGGGTTTTAATGAAAACCAATATAAAGCACTTAAAATGTTGAATTCTAATTTTACACATATACAGATTATATCATATGATTACTTGCTAAGCTTTTTAAAAAAAATGCTAGAACATTTTTCATAGCTAGAACTTTTGATTAATAAACTAAAATAAAATCACCCCACAACGCTCAACCCGCATCCTCTCAGAACTCAAGGCTAAATATCCTGGAAAGAAATCTTTCGACCTAGATGGGAGAGGTTTGCATTTTGTCTGTGAAGTCGAACCGACAGAAAATCATGCTGAGTATGATAAGGCTGTGGAAGTCATCATCTCGAGCAAACCACACAAGCATTTGAAAATGACGCAAAATTATACTATCCTATCTGGTACGCTCAAACTCTATGTAGAAGATGAGAAGATTATTTTGAAAAAGTGAGACAAATATACTATAGAGCCGTGACTCGTGCATCGAGCAGAAAGCGATGACGAGTGTTGGTTGGAAATACACTCTACTCCATGATGGACTAAGGAAGATCATATAGTCGTTGACCTTTAGGGTCGGTATAAATAGATTTTCAATAAAGATAGTTTTCTTTGTTTTATCACTTCCATCCTAAAATGAAAAAATTTCCTATCACAGTTTTGGCTATCATATCACTCCTCTCTCTAGGACTAATCAGTGGCTGTAATCAAAACCAACCTACAGCTGAAGTTGACGATCAATGAACTCCAGAAGAAAATGTAGTACAGGACAAAGAAGAAAATACAGAAGATACGAAGGATATCGACAATGACGAAAATCTTGCTGATGTTCAACCAGACCCTATAGGAATAAAAAATGAAGTAGATCTGCCCTCAGATCCGGCTAGAGCAAAAGAGTCTGGTGAAAAAGGAGGTACAGCAGATATCAATATTGGTGTTGGGGAGTAATAGCAGATAGCTACAATCACACCGAGCAGCTGGATGTGTAGGAAATTTCTCCATAAGTAAAACTAATTTAATCACAATCATCTCATATGAATCATAACAAACAGGATAGAAAGTTTATCCAACAATGCGTAAATCTTTCCCAGCAAGCTCTAGATAAAGGAGACGCCCCTTTTGGTGCATTGGTGGTAAAAGATGGAGAAGTCATCGCAGAAGGAATCAATGACTCACATAGTAGGACTTCTGATCATGCTGAAGTGATCGCCTTGCACAAAGCTCACCAAACACTTGGTAACCAAGATCTAAGCTGATGCACACTCTACTCCAACTGCGAACCTTGTCCGATGTGTTCTTTTATGTGTAGAGAGTACAAGGTAGATAGGGTAGTATTTGCTCTTCCATCCCCTTTCGTAGGTGGTTATTCAAAACGGCCTATCCTCCAAGATACTGAGATGGAACAATTCGCTCCTTTTTTCAAAAAAGCACCGGAAGTAATCAGTGGAATACTAGAAGATAAAGCAAAAAAAGTTTTTGATCAGACACCACTATGGATGTTTGGTAGTGATGCCAGAGACCATAAAAATTGTCCGAAGCCATAGTCCATGCCAATCCCTTTTCTATTTTTGTATTTTTTACAAACATAGAAGTTGGGATTTTTTTGTTTTCAAAAAACAGCTGTTGGTTCAGATTTAGTTTTGTGTAGAATAATGCGCAACTGAATAATTTAACAAACCCCACACATGCTCAAAATAGTCGTAGATAGTCATGGAGCGAACACACCGAAAAAAAACTTTCTAAAAGACTTCAATATTGCTTTTGCAAATAGTGATGATGCCACTATCCTTGCGAGTATAAGCAAAAATATCAAACGAGAGATGCTAGCGGCCAATCTAGTCATAGAGGGCAAAGATGAATTTGCCAAGATCCTGGAGAAAACGAAACAAACCAAAACAGAAGCACTAGTGATCAAAAACATCATCGTACAAGATCATCACGCAAGTGTAAGCGGAGAAATGCTGATGGTCAATGGAAAACGTTATGCGTTTTGTGATGTATATGAGCTAGCTAAGACAGAAAAAAGCTTGATCAAAACTATGACATCATACGTCATGAGGATCAAATCGGATTAAAATCCTTTAGCTTCACATATAGCCATGAAAACCATATTGGTGGACTGTATCAACTGTTTCGTCAACAAGTGAACTGGCGTGTTTCAAGAGATGTATGAACTCCTAGAGTTTTACGAAAATCCCAAAGTCGTACTCACATGAGCAAATGATGAGGAGATGGAAAAATTTGGTCTACACACACTCCCCTATCCTCTGTTTAGTATGAAACATGATCCAGAAAAAACAAATCCAGACTACTATAGCGCACTGCTAGAGTACTATGGTCTGCATCCAGAAGAGGTCGTGTATTTTGAACACAGTCCAGAAGCAGTCAAATCAGCAGCATCAGTTGGCATCGCATCATATCACTACGATCATATGAAAAAAGATCTAGAATGACTGAAGGACTTTTTGGATGCAAATCTATCTGCTGGCTACTAAATTTCAGATAAAAAATACGATTATTTTTTGGCGAGGATAAATTAGTTAGATTTTATTCTGTTTTCTATTGACTTAAGACATCGATGCAGTATGTTTCTTTACATGAAGTATTTTATCATGTGTTTCTGGATAACAATCCAGTGCAACCATGTTGATGCTTTCTACAGTGAAGCCACCGCTAAAGCACCAGTGGAAATTGTCTGGATTTGCTCCAAGATAGACCGAATACAGATTGAGCTTGAACTATTAAAAAATTCTAGCGCACCTATATCGTTTCTTAATCTTACGCATTTATGGACCAGGCCTACGGGCTATTGTGTGGGCTTCACCTGACGGCACCAATTGGGTGCGCAACTGGTTGTACCAGACCAGACCCAAATCCTTCAGCCTGCTGTGATATTGTAATCGGTAATCCCGTAATACCCGTCGCAGTAGGCCTTTTTTGTTTATGAAAAAAACGAAAATATATACGATTTCAGTCCAACTTGACTTTTCTAAAATAATCGATAAGCTCCAAAACAACAATTGGAATGCCCTATTGAGTACATTCTCTATCAGCTTCAGACAGTCTGTAGCTTCTTTTGGAATGAAACACATCCACTTTCATTGGCGGTTTGCGCTTTTCACGAAAGTCTTTGTTACTCAAAGACCAAACCATGTTGTTTTTTTACTACGAACAAAACACATCATATGTTATTTCGTGAATTTTCGCTCAAGCCAGGACTTCTTAGGTCACTGGACAGTATCGGATATGCTGAAGCGACCCCTATCCAAGAAAAAGTACTCAAGCTAGCACTCGCTGGCAAGAACATCGTCTGACAATCTCAGACTGGTACTGGTAAAACAGCTGCCTTTCTTTTGCCTATGTTGAATCAAATCGACAGCAACAAGAGAGAAGTGCAAGCACTCATCATGGCTCCTACCAGAGAACTAGTCACACAGATTGGTGATGAAATTAGAAATCTAACCAGATACTATAGTGTCACTCATGCATGTCTGTATGGATGATCTAGTAGACTCGTTCAGAGAAAAAAACTACAAAGAAAACCTGCTATCATCGTGGCTACTCCAGGTAGATTGATGGATTTTATGCAACAGTGAGAAGTCAATCTCGCTACTGCTGAGTTCTTCATACTAGATGAAGTAGATAGAATGCTAGACATGGGATTTGTTCGTGATATCAAGAAAGTACGAGCAAAACTAACTAGTGTGAAACAAACCTATACTTTTTCTGCTACGATGAATGCTGGCATGAAGAAGATCATAGGAGAACACATCAACGACTATGAATCTATCAAGATAGGTGATGCTGTCACTGTGGATAAAATTCACCAAAGATATATGGCAGTAGAGCATGAACAAAAGCTCCACAACGTCATCAAGCTCATCAGGGATCACAAAGGAGAAAAAGTGATCATATTTACTCATACCAAGAGGAATACCAAAACCATACAGCAAATACTTTCTTCAGAAGGTATCAACGCTGGTATGCTCAATGGTAACATGTCTCAAGGAAAGAGACAATCGACACTCAATGACTTCAAAAAAGGCAAAGTACAAGTCCTTGCTACGACTGATGTCGCTGCAAGAGGTTTGAATATGGAAAATGTCGCACTAGTAGTCAACTTTGATGTACCTATCGATGCAAAGAGTTATGTCCATAGAATAGGTAGAACAGGAAGAGCTGGAGCCAGTGGTAAAGCTATCATGTTTGTATCGCCTCTAGAAGGTCCACTACTCAGAGAGATCGAAAAAGTACACAATATCAGTATCAAAAAATGAGAATATGAAGTAGCACATGACCCCCAATGAACCTATGGTAGAATCAAACTCAATAGATCTACTGATAAACAAGGATGAGGAAGAAATCAAAGAGGCTGACAACAAAGAAGAAGATCTCAGAGTAGTTCACAGTCTGCAAGATATGGAGGAGAATCTTCTGGAGGATATCGTACGAAGTCCAAAGGAAAACAATTTAGATCAGACAAATACAAGTCAGATAGAAGTAGACCAGGATGATCTGGAGGTAGAAACTCAAGACCTGGTCAAGCGGCTGGGAAGAGAAGTAACTTTGGTGGAAAAGGTAAATCTAGATAGTCTCTTCGTCTACTATTCCAATTTTTTTCGCAATATGTGCAAGGAGTCCTTTGGCTCCTTGTTTTTTCAAACTTGAAGTTACTAGAATTTCTGGGATATCATACTTGTTTTCTGTCATTCGTTCCTTGAGTGATTTTATATTTTTGCTGATCTCTTTCATCGGTGCTTTGTCTATTTTGGTGATGATGATGGTATAGGGAATACCTGCTTCTGCCAGCAATTGTATCATCACCAAATCTACTGTCTGAGGAGGTAGATGTCAGTTGATGAGTAGAAGAGTATCTTTGATAGTCTCTTTTTCGGTCAAGTATTCTTGCATAGCATCTAGCCATTCTGCTCTAGTGAATTTACCTTTCCTCGCATAACCATAACCTGGAAAATCAATCAACATCCATGTATCGTTGATGAGGAAAAAGTTGATGAGTTGTGTTTTTCCTGGAGTAGATGAAGATTTGGCTAGTTCTTTGCGATTGGTTAGAAAGTTGATCAAAGAAGATTTACCTACATTGGATCTACCGATGATAGCTATCTCTGGAAATACTACTTCTGGGCTATGTTCTAGTTTGGCTGCGCTTTTTAGAAATTCTGAGGAAGCAATTTTCATCGTATGGTAGGCAATTTTAGTAAATGTGTAGTTTTGTATATCAAACTGTCATTCCGGAACTGAGCAGAGCGAAGGCTGTCCGGAATCCAATTATATATCAACCTGCCTGACGGCAAGGCTGACGGAAGTCAGTATCTCATAGATCCAGAATCTAGTTCAGGATGACTAACGGATCAAGTCCGGAATAAGTCATAGAAAAGTATAATTTTTCTATGTTCATATACGAGTGCTTTTCTTGTATTTGGTGGTCTAATCATTATGAATACTAGCAACACAACGTCTAGTTGTACAAGATCAATTCGTGCTGAAGGGCGCGATTTCTTTTTGTTGGATTCTTTTGCTAACAGATCCTAGTTTCATCTCTTTTTTTTGTGTTTATGAACGCCAGTGACAACAAGACTATACTTCGTTTTGATGGAGCAAGCTTTGCTTTCAATGATGGGAAAAAGATCATCTTGGATGATACTAGTTTCAACATCCGTGAAAACACAAAGATATCTATCATGGGTCAAAACGGAGCTGGTAAGTCGACTATGTTCAAACTCATCATGGGTGAACTAACACTCAGGGAGGGGAAAATAAATATCGGTCCTGGTATCAAGGTAGCTATCGCTAGACAGGTCATACCGAGAGAAAAAATGGAACTGACAGTGAGAGAACGATACGAAGAAACATTGGACGAAAAAGACTACTCTTTCGACAAGAAGATCAATGAAACTCTAGCCGAACTCAACTTTTCTGCAGATTTAGAAAAGAAACTGAATGATTTTTCTGGAGGACAACAAGCGAGGCTCTTGCTAGGACATGCGTTGATCCAACAACCAGACATACTACTCATGGATGAACCTACCAACAATTTGGACAAGGACGGTATTGGCGATCTGATAAGTTTTTTGATGATGTATGAAAAGACAGTAGTAGTGATCTCTCATGATGCTGATTTTTTGAATATGTTTACGGACTGAGTGTTGTATTTGAATGTGATGAAACATAAGGTCGAACAATTTCGATGAGATTATTACGATGTGCAAAACCAGATACAGTCACAGGTAGAAAAAGAAGAAAAACAAAATGCACGTGCAGTCAAACAGATACAAACAGCGAAGGAAAAGATCAACCAGTTTGCTCAGAAAGGTGGAAAGATGCGTAAACTCGCTAAGAAGATGAGATGACAGGTCGAAGAAGCAGAAGATGATCTAGTAGAGGTCAGAAGAGATGATAGGACGATCAAGCACTTTCATATTCCATTCGAAAATTACGTAGGTCCGATAGTGACGATCAACAATATTTCTCTGATGAACAAAGAACATGAACTATGACATCATAAACTCGATCTTGTGATCAAAAAGAAAGAAAGATATATCCTCGAATGACCAAACTGAATAGGAAAAACAACACTACTAAAGAGACTCGTCGATGCACACGATGCAGATGCTACGATACACGAAGAAGTTAGAGTCGGTTATTATAGCCAAGACTTCGCAGCACTGGATATGAATATGGTGGTATGGGATGCCTTACATGAGGTTTCCAACGAACTTACTGATCAAGAAGTATACAAAGTAGCGGCATGATTTTTGTTGACTGGTGACTTGTTGAAAAACACGATCGGATATCTAAGCGAAGGTCAAAAATGACTACTCTGCTATGCACGTTTTGTACTCCAAAAGCCACATCTACTCATCATGGATGAACCAAGTAATCATATCAACTTTCGTCACCTGCCTATCATAGCAGAATGCTTAAACAAGTATGAATGAGCTCTCATCATAGTTAGTCATGATCAAGAATTTGTTAGACAGATACACAAACTAGAAGTAGTTGATTTGGGTAGATTGATTGGGTAGAAATAGCCAAGTCAGATGTATATAGAATCTTATACTTTTTATTAAAAATGACATCACAAACATGAAAGCAACGATACATACGAACAAATGAGTGATCAAGATAGATCTCCATCACGAGAAAACTCCTATGACCGTAGCTAATTTTGTCTATCTAGCACAAAAAGAATACTATCATGGTCTAAACTTCCATCGTGTGATAGAAGACTTCATGATACAATGAGGTTGTCCTCAAGGAATGGGTACTGGTGGTCCTGGTTACCAATTTGGAGATGAAATACATCCAGAACTTCGTCATGATACACCAGGTGTTCTATCTATGGCCAATGCTGGTCCTGGAACTAATGGAAGTCAGTTTTTCATCACACATGTGGCGACTCCACGACTAGACGGAAGACATACAGTTTTTGGTCGTATCGTAGGTGATAGCGATCAAGAGGTGGTGAACAGCATAGAACAAGGCGATAGTATAGAAAAAATAGAAGTAGAATGAGCTATAGACGAACTTTTCGAGACAGCAAAAGAATTCATCGAAAAAATCAGCAAAGCTGTTTAGGTCTAAAAAAATATATGCTTCTCCACCCAAAAAATATCGTACGGTTAGTTGGCTTAGTACTACTTTTGTGAGTCTGAGTATTTTTCTTTTTGTCTAATACAGAAGAACCCATGACCATAGAAATACCTGAAGGTAGTGATGTAGCGACTTTTGCTGCAGGTTGTTTTCGGTGTACAGAAGCTGCCTTTCAAGAGCTGGAGTGAGTGGTCGATGTAGTAGTTGGATATGCCGGTGGTACTGAAGTAAATCCTAGCTATAGAGATGTTGCATCGCACAAAACTTCGCACAGAGAGGCTATACAGATATACTATGATCCATCACGTATAGGCTATGACGATCTCTTGGAGATCTTGTGGTCTACGATAGATCCATTGGACGATGGTGGTCAATTTACAGATAGAGGGTTTCAATACACTACAGCCATATTCTATCACAATGTAGAACAAAAAAACTTAGCAGACCAATCTCTCGTATGGTTACAAAAGGAGCACGAAGAACCGATAGCTACGTCTATCATAGAATATACTACTTTCTATCTAGCAGAAGACTATCACCAGGACTTCTATCTTCACTCAGCTGAACGTTATCAGCAGTACAAGAAAGGATCTGGGCGTGAAGATTTTTTTGAGAAGGACTAAGTAAATATAAAGAATCAGAAGATTGATTAGGAATATCTGAGCTATTTTTTAGTTAAAAAAATATGGACGTCTGAATACCAGACATCCAATAGATTCATTCTTTGCCTGCCCAAGCTCTCCAGGCAATAGGTCGGCAATCAGTACAAGGTCCACGATTTGTTTTGGTGTAATCAAAGCCGTTTGCCTGTGAGTAATAACTCATGTCTAGGTAGTTGCACTCTCCATTGCCCTTGCATTTGGGGCAATCAGGATTTGCAAGTTCTTCAACTACTTCTTCCTCTTGCTCTTCGTTTTTCAAATTTTCATCATCAGTTTTCATGGTCATACATTTTAAATTTGGAAATATATCATAATCTTTGTTATGATGCACTTGAATTAACTATTTACATATCTAAAAAAAGACATTAAATCTGCATAGTGTAGTAATCTTCTATTTTACATTTTTTCTGATGACAGAAACCCAAAGACCAGGATTGGCTGATCTAAGCTCGTTTTGACTTACTACCCTGCAATCTAAAACGTATCAATCAGGACTACAGCTATGAACAGCTAGAGCATCACGCCTAGCTAGATATGTTGGTATACATAGAGTTTCTGCTCATAACATACTGAAAGAATTGTGCAGAAAATGACTGGCTAATATCTCACAACGCGGAAATACCAAATACTACTCTATGGTGCATCCAGATGTATTGGATAGCAAACTCACGGAACAGATATCATCTTTTCGTAGCATCAAACCCATGCTAGAACAAATGATGTTTCAAGAAAATGGTGGTATGAAGGTGAAAGTATATCAGTGATTTGAAGGCATCTGTTCACTATACAGACAGCGTGTAAATGTGGGTGGTGATGCCAAAGTTTTTTTGGGAGTAGATCATATCGACCCTAAGATCAAAAAATGGCTCTATGAAGTACACATGCCCAGTAGAGTCTGAAAAAAACATTTCACAAAAGCTGTAGTATCTCAGACAGATGAAAACAGATATTATGCAAATATAAAAAATGTACCAAACACAGAAGTACTGGTAGTTCCTGATGGATTGTTTGATTTACAATGCGAGATGATACTGACTAATGAAGAACACATATTCATAGCATCACTCAGCAGCGATGAGCTTAGTGGGATCCACATACAGAGCAGATATCTGTATCAGAGCTGGGTACAACTATTTGACCTAATTTGGAGGATGCATGACAAGGAATAAGAAAAAACATGGGCTATTGATAGGTTCCAGCTGCTCCGTTGATAATTCAAATGACATCTAGTGCTATTCGAAAAGCATCTTCGAGATCCTTTTCTGGAAAAAATTCTAGAGTATCTCATTGTTGGACAGTTCCCAGCAGTTGACCTACTGAATCATATATAGATGTATCTGAGCCGTTTTGCTCAATACTATAGTCATGCTCAGGACTTTCAATCGTTCGTTCATCTGATCACATCAAAGCTACTTCTGCGCCATCTTCTCAAGTTGGATCGATAATCACAGACTGCCAAGCTCATCATTGATTATAAAAATATTGTCATCATTCTTTTTTATACAAAGTAGATAAACTATCGGAAAGCTCTCAAACTTGTATTTCTAACTTTTCGATTAGTTCTTCTGAAAATTCATTGTCAGGTCCTGGATAGTTTTGCATAGAAAGTGGTAGGTGTTAAATAATATTAGTTTGAAAATCTTTTTTCTCTAAATATTTTTTCTATACGTGAGCTCACTATTTTTTCATAATCCCCCACTCATCAAATGTCCTCAAAAAATTTTTGTCTACGCTCTTTTTCATTTTCAGGCAAATCTCATGAATCAATAGTTATGGATCAAAGATCCTCAAACTCTTCCTCACTAGACTCACTTCATCAAATTCTTCCTCTTCTGGTCGCTCTGTAGCCATTGGTGTTTTTTTGTAAAAAAAATATGTCTCTGGTTTTGAGCACATGAGTATATCTAGGGTATTATAATTATTATTATATCTTTTTCAATACGACAAATAGTTATCTACCCATGTCAATATTGCTTGTTTTTGGTCAGGTTTTGTGTAATTTGTAAAAACAAAATTATCGAACTATGTTCTATGTATCAATTCTATTTTTTTCGGTAGCTTGCTTGTTTGGCTATCGTGGAACTATTCAATCTAACTATAATAAAAGACTCCGTTGTTTTGGCATAGGAGCTATAGGTGGGTTGATAAGTTTCATCACTTTGGGAATATTCTTGTTTAACCTCTAAACCTATCGGTATATCCGTTAGGGTTTTTTTTATTTTGAAAGACTTGCTTTTTCTGCTCGTAGAAAGATAGTGAAGAAAATTTATTTCTTCTTCATAAAAGCATGCTATGGATCGTCTTGTTTTTTCTTCTACACTGGTATCTTTCGCTTTTTACGCAGAGTTTCTTTCTCCATCGCTATAGCGCTCATGCTATGTTTTCTATGAGTAAGAGATGGGAAAAGTTTTGGTTTGTGATGACATGGATATTTCAATGATCTTCTTATATGAGCCCCTTTGCTTATGGAGTTTTGCATCGTATGCATCACGCATATGCTGATACAGAGAAAGATCCACACTCCCCTCGCTACGACAAGCATATCCTTGCTATGATGAAAAGAACACTCAAAAATTATAGAGATATCTTGAAAAAAAGAACCTATGTCGATGCTAGATTTACAAAAAACCTACCAGACTGGCGTGGTTTTGATCTCATAGCGCATAGTCGATGGTCACGTGTGATATGGGGACTTGTGTATGTTGGTTTTTATACTTCGGTAATCATTTTTGCAGATCTTCCACTATGGACCATAGGTCTAGCTGCTGTTTTGGTACCTATTCATATCTTGATGGGTCCTGTACATGGTGCTATCATCAACTGGTTTGCGCATAAGATAGGTTATAGAAACTACAAACAATCAAACGATTCAAAAAACATAATGCCAGTAGATATCATGATGATGGGGGAGTGACTTCACAACAATCATCACTGAAATCCAGACAGTCCTAATTTTGCTCAAAAACGACGAGAGTTTGATCCTATATATCCAGTGATCATCCTCATGAAACGACTAGGAATCATACAACTCAGAAAAAACTAAGATCTAGTACTCCCAAGATTCGTATTCTGGACTTTTGCGTTTCATCTCTTCATAGAGTCGAACCATCCTATCGAGAAATCGAGATTTAAATGCCAGTACGAGGATAGTACCTAGCACTGTTGGTCGTACTTCGACATAGATCAATCATCGTACTACGAAAATTGTACCGATAGCTGATATGCTATTGAGTATGATGATAGCGTTCGTGTGATGTTTTGGGATGGTAATATTTTTGCGATTGATCCATACACGCTCACCGAAGACAGCTTTGGATGCTCGGTTTTTGGTAGTGAGTGGTTGTGGAAATGCATGTGGATTGTAAAACATCCATGCTAATGATAACAATATAGGTACTATTGCCCATCATCCTATCCATATCCTAGATCGAATAGCGAAGATCAAAATAGGTAGCACACTATAACGTGTATATACACTTCGAGGATTGCAATGCTTCATCCATGTATCATCATCGAGACGAAATCGTCTGGATACTTTTTCTTCTATCTGCATTTGTACTACTCTAGTGCTAAAGTATTACCTTTGGATAAAGGTAGAAAATATAAATCAGGGAAGATCTACTGTCTGAGTAGCCTCTAGACCAATAGTAAAATCACGATAGCTGGCTAGACTGGTTACTCATATATGAGTAAGAGCTATAGCTTCGCTACTTTCCAAACAAAAATCTATAGACTCTCAACTTGTTTCTTCAGGATTGAAGACTACTAGAAAAAATATTTCTGATGGATCGTTGGTTCATGCTGATTGTCATTCGCTAGCTCCAGCAAGTTCTGTAATAGCATTGTTGACCGGCATCGTAGTGATCTGTGTTCTTGGTTCATAGTCTCTTGGATCTGGGCTCTGTCGTTTTGATCATTCTGCATCTCGGATGAGTTTTACTAATGCTAGTCACACTGGTTGACTTTTGTTCTCTGCGCCTTTGACAGTGATAGATGGATAGAACTGTGACGTCACTTTGATATCATCTGCAAATAGTTCTTGAGTATATTGATTGTCGAGAAAGAGTGGAAATCATATAGAATCTCAACCACTAAGATGATAAGCATCTTCTGTGCCACATTGGGTGGAGCCGTATTCGTTTGTCAGTAGTTTTCAACGTGCAGTGATAGATCCAGACAGATTACATTTATCTGATACAATTCATTTTACTCAGATTCAGCAGTCAAAAGTATTCACAAAATCCCCAGCAAGTATGTCTTCAAATCAAATCTCACGGTGTGTGACTTTGGTCATCTGCATCTCTACTCATCACTTGGCTAGGTAATAAGCCTTGTTGAAAGCATGAAAATCTGAAGATATGCGAAGCATATTGTTGACGTAATTCATCACCAACAGTCAAATTGCTGATGCTATGATTAGCATAAATATCACCAATATCATGATGCTTCCTTTTTTGTTCTTCATTATAGTTTTAGCTGATCATAAACACCGAAGTATTGGTGTATCACCTGTTTGACATTCGTAGTTCGATTTTTTCCATATATTTTGTGATACATACGTGCAAAGAGTCGAAACCCTGGATACTGTATACGTTCGTATTTATTAGCTATGTCACCTGAGTAGAGTAGTCGTTGATTGGAATCTGCCGGGACCAATTTGAATTGGATATTCGACATATCTATGAAATTAGAATCTGTCAGTGCAGTCATTTTTTCGTTTCTTTCCATGACGAGTACGCAGTTGGTTTCGCGCATGTGTGTTCTATGCTCTGGTCTTTCTGGCATACCAGTATAACAATCTCCTGATGATCAAATAGCCACATCATCTCCATCTTCATTGGTCAAATAGAGAGTATCTACCATACCCTGCTGGTCAAAAAGAAAACCATCTTGTCAGCCTAGTTCTTCTTTGTATCTAATATAGTCGATGCTATAATTATCTGCTAGTGTCTGCAGAGTTTCTGTCACATAGAGGAGTTCGTTTTGCATTTGTCTTTCTCATTCTACTCTCACTGAAATATCTGTAAGTGTACCAAATGTTCTAAACAATAACAAAAAAAGCAATCAGACTATCACTGTGGATATCAATACTTCTACCAGTGTAAATCCGCGCTTCATGAAGTCTTATCTAATCTAAAATCTTTCCTATCACTCATTCCATGACTATCGATCCAGTAAATCATCATTTTTGGATCAAGACTGTAGAGTGTAGTTCTAATGCGTAGTCAGTGCTTTCTCATCATGCGAGAGGTTCGAATGATATATATCTGGCGTAAGGTGTTTTGATACCGTTGGGATCATGGTTGAACCGTGAAAGTACTGGTCCGTCGCTAGTGATATTCCCCGTATGTAGATAGAGCCTGAACTGATCCATATTTGCTTCAAATTCGCCTAATTCTTTGGCTTCTACTACGAAGTAAGGATTTGAGTCAATCTCATCTGTGGGTTGCATAGATATCTGAAGAGCGTTTCCATCGATTGGAAATGTAATATTACAAAAATCATCGTTGAGCAATCAGTTTTGCAACTCGCTAGTGAGGGCACAATTTCGTGGTAGTGCTTTGAGTATGTTTGTGTTTCTGATAGTGTATATCATCTGCATTCACTGTGAGGCAAGCATAGTTGCATCGGTCTGTATCTTGACCTTATCTACAGTGAGCATATTGTGTGATACCATTCTCAATACAGCCAAAATCCCCACTGCAAAGATCACAATAGAAATCAACACTTCGATGAGAGATAGTCAGGGTTTATTTTTCATCAGCAAAGAGGCTTGGGCTAATCCTAATTTCAGTAGTAACGGATATTATCTTCGTCTATGCATAAGTATGATAGCATTTTACAGGAACCGCTATCTATTTCAAAGCAGAATTTTTTGGCTGTACGTTCTGAAGTCACTTGGAAGCTAGCTTTCTTCGGTGTATCATCGTCTTGGCTACCTATCTGGCATCAAACTGTATAAGGCAAAAAGTGAATATCGAGTTGGTCGACAGATACTCCGTCTATCATTTTCTCTGTGATAGATACTCTAGAGTATGTCCTAGTTTTGAGTTCTACCTGTTCGTCGGTTTCTGTTTTGTACTCATATGTAGCAGTATTGTCTGTGTTTCAGATAGAGACTGTGAGTTGGTCATAGGCTTGACTACCGATATAACGAGATGACATATTGCGTCATAGCATTTCGTGGTAGTCACCCAAGACCTGGTCTTTGACTTGTTTGAACTGGATATCTTGCACAAAATCGCCTCCAAAACGAAGCGTAATAGCCATCATGATAGCGATGATGATGATGACGATTAGCAGTTCAATCAGGGTGAATGCTTTTTTCATAGTGCACAAGGATATCTAAGTTTTCTTAGGTTTAACTAATCACTATTGTATTGAAAGTTTTTCTCTAGAAAGCAGGAAGTGCGTCTAGAACATTTCCTATGATACCAAATACGGAAAGTGCAATCATAGCGATGATTCATCACACGAACACGATGAGTATTGGTTCTATAAGTTTAGATACATTATTGATGGTATTTTCCAATTCTTCTTCATACATATCATTGATATTGAGCAATGATTCTTTGAGCGTCGCTGTCTCTTCACCGACTTTCAAAAGGACCAATACATCTTGTGGTATGATCTCTGTATGATGTTGCATTTGGTCAAAAATCCCTTCACCTTTTTCCAATCCATCAATTACATCGTCGATCATATCTTGATATTGGGGGAGGGTCATAATTTCTTTTTGTAGTCTGAATATGTCTACATAACTAAGACCTGCAGTCAGCATCAATCTCATATATCTAGCAAACTTGATCAGATAGTAATATTTCGTCATCTTGGCTACCAATGGTAGTTCTAGGATGAAACTATAGACTGTTCTTTTTCAGTTTTCTGTAGACATAGCTACTCATAGACCGATCAAAGCTAGTATTGCTCCTATTCCTAGTTGTGTATAGTTGTTTTGGAGAAATACTGAGAATGCCATGAGGAATCTAGTCGTAGGTGGAATACTAGAAGTATCAAATTCTGCTACTAGCTCAAAAATCCCTGGTAAGATAAATAAGAACAATGCTAATACAGCGATCATACTAACTACGATCAATATCACCGGATATATCATAGCACTTACATATTGATTTTTGATCCTAGTCAAAAAACTATATTCATTGGATAATGATCGGAGGACTGTCACTAGTTTACCTGATTTTTCACCAGATTTGATGATAGCAACATCTCACTCAGAAAAATATTTTGGCAATCTAGATAGCGCATAAGTTAGAGATTTTCCTTCATCGAGCATTTGGTATATATAGTCTGCCATATCTTTGACAGCCATGTTGTCTGTAGTGTCTCACATCGTTTGGATAGCATCTATGATAGATACTCAACCTTTGAGTAGATAAGACAACTCTTTGAAGAAAAATATTTTTTGTTTCACTCCAAAGGATCCTTTTTGAAAGGATTTCATAGCTTTTTCTATCAATGCGTCTATACCGTGTTGTGCCATTAGTATACTAGGTTTCTCTAAACTACTCTTGTGTGGTGTCCTCTACTACATCTTCGTCTGATGCTTCTTCTGGTTTATCTGTTTCATCAACAATCTCTCCTTCATCAGTTTCTTCGTCAGCAATTTCTTCATCTCAAGCTTCTTCTTCTGTGTTTTCCTCATCTGCTGTTTTTTCCTCGTCTGTAGACTCCTCTTCTGAATCAGTATCAGATTCATCTGCTGTTTCTCATTCTGCCTCTTCTGTATCACCAGTTATTGTGTTATCTTCTTCGTTTGGTTCTTCTACCTTGAGAGTAGCTGTAGTCGTGTCGATTTTCTCTTCATCATCTTCAGCTTCTTCGTCTACTATCAATTCCTCTCTTTGTTCTTGGTAGTAATATGCTGTCATATTCACCACTACGTTTTGTTCTTCTGTATAGTTCACTATATCGTATTCAATTTGGTTGATCTTGTAGAATACAGGAGTAGATCTCACTGTACTAGCGTCTATACCTTTGATAATACGGTTTTCTACGTTGTTGATGAATGATAATAGTGCGTCCTTGTCATCAAACTCTATCTGTACATCCAAAGGAACTTGGTATAGTTGTTGGTCGATTTGCTCTGGATCACCGATCAATAGTTCTAGGATCTCTCCGTTGCTTCTATCTGTTGGGAAACTACCCTTCCATTCTTTCGTCATGAATGCGTCGAGATTGATCAATAGTGACTTTTCGTCTATGATCATCTTTTTGTCATAGAGATTACCGATCTGCAGATATGCTTTGACCAGACTTAGTTGGTTCATGACTTTTTCTGGTAGTTTTTCACAATCGACTTCATTGTTTACACATTGGTAGATCGCGTCTGAGTTTTCTTGTTCATCGATCAAGGCTACGAAAGCTTGATCACGTTTGTATGTAGATAGTTTGTTTTGTAGATGACTAACTTTCAGTTCGTTGTTCTCTACTGTTTGTTTTGTGAAATCATTTCTATTGATAGCCAACGAGAGAAAACTACTCCAGACAAACCATCATAGGATCACTATCAAGAAGGTGTAAATCTTGTATCTCATAGATACGACCTTTTGCATGTTGGATACTGGTGCATCCTTGTCTGTTGCCTTTTTTTTCGTAGAACCTGGTCCAGCACCACCAATCTTACTATTCAGTAATTTTTGAAGTACGCTGTTGTCCTTGCTGTCTGTGCTTTCTTCAGACGTGATATTGGTTCTTAGTGATTCTAGTGAATCATTTTTATTTATCGGTGTCATCTTCGAGTACTACGTTAGCAAATAAAGCAAACTCATAGAGTCACTCTTTTTCGTCCTTGATATAAGTTTGGATACGTATGTTTTCGACAAAGTCCAAATCTCTAAATCTATCGATCAACCCTGTAAATCATCTTTCTTTCGATGTATAGTAGAGAAGCAATAGTCTAGAAACTTCTCACTTTAGTTCAATCTCTTCCAAGCTCACACGGAAATCAGATAGTATGATCTTATCTCTACTGCTTGTATCTATGCTTTGTAGATCTAGCAACATATCTACTAATGTAGGGATGTGCTTCGACCGTGGCATGTTAGATGTTTCATTCAATAGCTCTCTAACCAGTCATAGCTTGTTGTAACCCGGTTCTTTTTCTATGTCTGAGATCTGTGTTTCTAGATCATGGATCGTGATATTTGTTTTCTCGATCTTGTTGTCCATAGCGTAGATTTTCACTTTGAGAAAAATAGTCCATCATACCATCGCTAGTACGACAAGAAATGTCACCACAAAGAGAGTCTGCCGGTTGCTACGTGTGTTGCGACCTTTTTTGACCATCGTTTTAGTACTTCAACTAAAGATATAGCATTATTATAGAGTGAAACTTGAGAAAATGCAAAAATGAAGACTCTATAAGCGATGTGTATAGACTTATTTCTTTTTTACTTTTTAGTCTGCCATCGCTATTGACTTTTTTCTATCTTTGCTTATCTTTTTGTTGTAGAGGGTTACCTCTGCAGAGGTCGTTAAAAGAAGATAGTTTTCGTGTTAGTTTTGCATGGCATTTGCTAAGTACCAACTAAATCGAACACTGTTACCGTAAAGAAATGCTAATACGAAGGGATTCGTTCCCTAGAGAGTAGATCGTTTATGAAAGTTTTTATAAAAAGTTTCAACAAAAAAGTTGAATAATTACTTTTTTGTTATAAAAAAAGAAATTATGGAATCGGATGCGTATGATGCATTCCAAATTGGATCTAACTTTGATTGGGTCGGATTTGTTATTATCTTGATTGCTATTTGGATTATCAGAGGCCTTATTTTTTCTCTTTTTTTTCTGAAGAACAATCTGAAAAACAAAATGATTTCTTGTTTTTCTAGCATTTTTCTCATTTATTTTATTACTGGCTTCGTGACAGAAGGATATTATTGGCTACATTGGGGCATATTAGTACATCTTTCAATAACAGCAATAACGGTTGAGATTGTTTATTTGGTTTGGGATCGCATTGAATCTGCTCATTTTTCAAACAATTAGCCTACTTGTCCCAAAGGAGGAGAGAACTTTTTGATAAAACTCACTAGGCTTACTTGGCCTAGTGAGTTTTTTATTTTTTGCCATATAAAAAAGCCACCAAACTGTTTGCCTGATGGGTTTTTCTCGTATATCTTTTTCGTATTTTCTAGTACATTCACATTCCGCCCATTCCTCACATTCAACCCATACCTCACATACCACCTCATGCAGGCATTTCGTCTTTTTCTTCTCTAGGTGCGTCGACCACCACAGCATCTGTAGTCAAGAACATAGCAGCTGCAGACACAGCATTTTCTAGAGAGACTCTGACTACCTTGGTAGGATCTATGATACCTGCTTTCACTAGATCTTCGAACTGACCTGTAGCAGCATTGAATCATAGATTGAAGTCGGATTCTTCTTTCACTTTTTCTACTACTCGATCACCTTTGTAACCTGCGTTATTCGCTATCTGTACTACTGGATATAGGATAGCGTTTTTGACTATCTCTACACCGGTTTGTTCGTCTGCATCTTCTAGTTTTAGTCATTCAAGTTTTTTTGCTAATTTGACTAGAGAGATACCTCCACCAGGTAAGATACCCTCCTCTACTGCTGCTCTAGTAGCATTGAGTGCGTCTTCTATTTTGTATTTCTTGTTTTTCATTTCCATCTCTGTAGCTGCACCAACCTTGATGACAGCTACTCCTCCAGCTAGTTTAGCTACTCTTTCGATGAGTTTTTCTCTGTCATAGTCTGATGAAGAGTTTTCTATTTGTGCTTTTATCTGATTTACTCTTTCGTCGATCTGAGATTCGTCTCCTCCACCACCGATGATAGTAGTTTTGTCTTTGCTTGTGAGTACTTTTTCAGCTCTACCTAGTACTTCGATACCTGACTCTTCTAGTTTTAGTCATAGTTCTTCAGTGACTAGAGTAGCTCCTGTCACTACTGCGATATCTCTGAGTACTTCTTTTTTTCTATCACCAAAGCCAGGAGCCTTGATGGCTAGTACGTTTAGCACTCATCTCATCCTATTGAGAACAAGTGATGTGAGAGCTTCCCCTTCAACATCATCAGCTATGATCACAAAGTCTTTTTTCCCTTGTGCTGCAGCAGCTTCTAGTATATTGAGTATGTCTTTCATAGATGAAATTTTCTTGTCTGTAACAAGAATGTATGGATTTTCTATCACAGATTCCATACGTGCAGTATCAGTGACGAAATATGGTGAAACATATCCTTGGTCAAATTGCATACCCATGACTGTTTCTTTGGTTAGTCAGAGAGTTTTTCATTCTTCGACAGTGATGACTCCGTCGTTTCCGACTTCGTCCATGACTTCAGAAATTAGCTTTCATACTTCTTCATCTTGTGCTGATAGTCCAGCTACTTGCTTGATTTCGTCTTTATCTTTGATCGTTTTTGATTCTTTTTGTAAGTGAGTTACCACTTCATTGACAGCCTTGTGCAGTCCTCTACCTAGGGCAAATGGATTGACACCAGAAGTGATGTATCTCATACCCTCTTTCGCTATAGAGTAGGTCAAAACAGTGGTGGTGGTTGTACCATCCCCAGCTGCGTCATTGGTCTTGTTAGCAGCTTCTTTGACTAGTGAAGCTCAGACATTGTGGTACTTGTTTTCGAATTCTATGTCTTTGGCTACTGTCACTCCATCGTTGGTCACGATAGGAGATCCGAAACCTTTGTCCAATATTACATTTCTACCCTTTGGTCACATAGTGACCATGACTGTCTTAGCGACAGATTCGATACCTTTGAATATATCTTTTCTTGCTTGTTCTCCGTATTGGATGACCTTTGCCATGATATAGCTTGTATACTATTAAAATAATTTTGGGATGTATGGGTGTTTTTTTATTTAGATTCTTTCGCTAGTATAGAAGAATGTTTGATCACAAGATAGTTGACCTTTTGACCATCTTCAGAAACCTCGATCTCGTCTGGAGAGTATTTGGTGAAATATACAACATCACCTACTGATACATCCATAGGAGCTCTTTGACCATCATCTAGGATAGTTCATTGGCCAACAGCCATCACGACTCCTTTGGTTGGTTTTTCATCATCTTTGGTAGGTAATATGATACCTGCTTTAGATGTGTTTTCTTCTACTTGAGCCTTTACTATTACGTGATTTTCTAATGGAATAAGTTTTACATCTGCCATGAATAGCACTGATGAAAAATAAAAGTATTACACAAATATTTGTGTATCACCTAGCAAAACTAGGTGCTATAGATCTATTACAATAATTTGGTTTGAATGCAAGCAAAAAAGAAGCTTCTGACTTAATATTTGGGTTCTTGGCAATCGTGGAAAAGTACGTAACAACTTATATGAAAATCTAGATTTGTAGGTAATTTAGGAATTGCCCAGAAATAAAAAAAGAGGCTAGAGGAGTACTATGATAGCTTGTATTGCATACCATAGTATCAACCCTGCTACTATCAGCTTGATGATAGTGCTTCATACAGAGCCTAAGAATGTATTGTAAGCTGCTTTTCGTGCAAGTTTTCAGTCTCTCTTAGCTACAAGCTCACCAGCAAAAGCACCCAAGAGAGGTAATATGATCAGCCCTCGTGGTGGTAGGATAAACAATCCGAAGACAACACCCAATGTCGATCATCGTGTACCTAGCTTTGATCAGCCAGCTTTTTTGGTAGTAAGGATAGGCAAGAAAT